>VXBO01012556.1:159853-177454 GCA_013400135.1 Rhinoptilus africanus
TTTTTTTGTGGAAGTGAACTCTTAATACTGAACATGACATTGTCTAATGGAAATATTGACTTCTTTCACCTCCCACAAAACATAAATAAACTAGGGATCAACTCATGCAACAGCTCTGGAAAGAGGCAGGAATATGGTTGGAGTATTTTCTTTACAATTTTTGCAATAGAGATATGGAACTGTTAAAAAGAACAAAGCTCACAACATTTCATCACACTTCTAGTAGCTATTTCATTTCCCTGTGAAGGTTTTATTTGTCACTGAGTGTCCCATAAGTCCTGAGATGTCGTAGTGATTCAAATAGGAGTTTATTGATAATTTTGCTATTTATTNTGTTTACCTTTTTGTCTTTCCAAAACAAATATATACAAAATTCTGAAAACACTTTTTTCCTTTTTTTTTTTTTTTTTCTTTTTTGGCATAAGGAAAACTGCAATAGCTCATTTTGAGTGTTTAAGGTATCATTCTTAAAAATGGTACTTTTAATATTTTTTTTTAAAGCATGAATATATGTAACCTCAAAGTAGCAAAAGACAATGTTAGCACTGATATGTCAAGAAGTAGCTTTGAAAAGCAGCATAACCAAATTCCCACTGTAGACATCAATGTATTTATTAGCTGTTAAATACTTTTATGCAGTGAGAGTATTTAAACACATACTTGGCTTCATGCATGTGCAATTTTGCCCCCAGCAATACAGTGAAACAAGTGCTAAATTTAAAGCAAGTGCTTCAGTTCTATGGTTTTCAGACAATTGACTGCAACGATTGTTTGGTGAAGCAACCAGATGGTACTACTAGGAACCTCAGAAAGCTTTTCCATAAATACCATTTCTATTTTCAGAACAAATATTTCTTGAATTTCCACAACCAAAAATGAAGATGAGTCTTACGTCCTTTAATTGTTACAATACAAAAGAGATAGAGAGAGCGCCTGCTACATATAGTCTACCTCTATCAATCACAGTTGCTGAGTCAAAAGGACAATCAGTTGTTAATCCACTTGGCATAGTGCTATCACCCACAACACTACAATAAAAGGCAAGAATTCTTCAGCTTTGCTCTACTTGGGAGGAAAAAAAAAAAAACAAAGAAAAAACCCCATAAGTTTCTTCTAATATCCATAATTTATAACTGTAAAGACTTTAATTCATTTTTAGTAATTGAAATATATAAAAAATATTACATTTAGCAAATGTTCTTTTTTCTCAAGATCAGGTTTTCTTAAGGTTATGTCAACAATAGTGGAACCCAAGATGAAAGATAAATCACCTTTAAAAATATTAATCATGAATCGTAAGAAAACACGAGACAAAATATCAGTGAAGTCACTGAAAAAATATTCGGATGATTTTATAGTCTTTCTCCCAACAGCTGCATCTGGTTCTATTTCATGTAAATGCAAGTTGGACATCTCTAACCTCTGGGTTCTCAACAGATGTTGTCGTGAAGTTGAACATTTTTACATAAGCAAAAGCTAAACAAATTAATTTCAGGCCACCCAATGTTTCCAAAAGGCAATTGCCTGGCACTGCCAAAGATTGTATTACTCCATGCAAAACTATATCCAGACACTCTAGACATACTTTTCAAATTCTATTATTTGTGGCTTTAATTATGAATTTCATCTGTCAGGTTTTCCTCCAACCAATGGTGAGTAATGTCATCAAATACAGAGACTGGGGCTAGTTCCGCTGCGTGTTTGTGTGTAGAAATGTTGTGAAGGCGCCTGCTGTTGCTGCAACAGCTCCACCGTAGCTGCGCCGCTGAGCGCAGGGGTTGAGCTCTGCCAGCAGCCTGCCTGGGCTACCATGGAGGAGAAATGGGTGGCACAGAACAATCATCACTGTCCTGAATGAGGAGGTGTGAACAGGACTGGTACCAACCTCACTGGATATCAACACAAACTTCAAAGGCTCTCTATGTGTGATACGGAGTCTGGCACCTCGTAGCTTTGTATTCTTACAAGGCTTGCTGGCTGCAAGCTTCTTGGTGCCATTAGCCTGGAGAAAGAGCCAGAGCAACTATCTTTTCTAGGCTGGTTAAGATCCCCCCAAGGAGTACTTGCTTCCCTTAATAAAATATGTCTGCTCTTCAGAAGTGGCTAATCCTTCTGTCTCCTCTTTGAGTTTCTGCTCTGAGTGGCAATTGCCTAGCAGTCTTGAAAATCCAGGTTCTTCCTTAAGTATATTACGAAGTATAACAGTGGCAGAAAACAGCAGAACAAGACAATCAGGTTTTTTTCTGTTTAGACAGACACAGGCCTTTAAATTTTAATACAGAGTTCATCTTTCATTAGCAACATTATAGGAAGATATTGAGTATTCAGCTATAGTTTAAATATAACCTCACTGATATACAACTGATAGAATCACTTCACATTTCAGATTTGCTCAGAATTGAAATTAGCTCTTTGATTCAGCAACTGTGAATTTCATTTTACCGAGAATAAAAGTTATTAAATACCTATATCCTACAAAACTATAGCTATTAAATTTCTTATAGTTTTAATAATAGATTCTGTACCAATTGGGGAAAGGCTGTATATCATTCGTTCCATGTTGAACTTAAAAATGAACTACCTTGGCTTTATTTTTGATACAGGTTCATTACATATATATTACAGACTTGGAAAAAACCCACCACACAATGTAGAAAGATACTAACATTAGAAAGCAGTGAAAAATGCTGTTTCTCAATGGTAATCAATTCAATCATGTATTTTTTTTTGTTACTTTTAAAGGGATTTATAATCTGAAGGTTTTGGTTGGTTGGTTGTCTGGTCTTAGTCTGAAAAATCCAAACTATTCCACTGTAACCATTGTCATCAACATTTGCCCTGTTTTGGGGCTTAATTCTGGGATCTACTGGACTGTGTAAATCAGCTGAATTATCAATTGCGGGCAAAAGCCTCAGCTATGGTGAAGGCAGTCCAGGGTCTTAGTTACAGCAGGGTGAATACAGCTGAGCTATAAAATATAGCATTCCACACTATTCTGTAATTTTTAAATGGTTATTTAAACCCTCTAGTAACAGAATATCCATTTACATGAGAAAATTTCTCCTGGAAAAAATAAAGGTGCCTATCTGTGCAGTGTCCAGGGTAGGTTTTCATTCAGAACAAGACCAGTTTCTATTTAAGACATAGATTCTAAAAAATGAAGTATCACGCTGTAGATTCTCCTTCACACTCTGCAAAGGAGGCCTTACGTGCAGGCTGCTTTAAAGCATGGTTTTACTCATGTCATCTGCCACAGAAAAGCACAGCAGGGCTGTTTGACCTAGTGAAATCAAAGCACGCTGGCTTAAAAGCACATGAGTTTTATCTAAAAGGCATAAAAATATTTATGTCCACATGCATACTTCCTTTAAAAAGCTTAATACTTAAAAATCTTAGTTTAACACCTACGTTGCCCAAGAAGTGGGTAAGTAATTGAAAGCTATTCTCTCTGACTTACGATTTGGAGTACTACATGCAGCTTCTGGAGCACAAGAAGGACGTGGACCTCTTGGAACGGGTCCAGAGGAGGGCCACAAAGATGCTCAGAGGGCTGAAGCAGCTCTGCTACGAGGACAGGCTGAGAGAGATGGGGCTGTTCAGCCTGGAGAAGGCTCCAGGGAGACCTTATAGCCTCTTCCAGTACCTGAAGGACGCAACAGGAGAGATGGAGAGGGACTCCTTATCAGGGAGTGGAGTGATAGGACAACGGGTAGTGGTTTTAAGCTGAAAGAGGGTAGATTTAGATTAGATATTAGGAAGAAATTCTTTCCTGTGAGGGTGGTGAGGCACTGGAACAGGTTGCCCAGAGAAGCTGTAGATGCCCCATCCCTGGAAGTGTTCAAGGCCAGGCTGGATGGGGCTTTGAGCAGCCTGATCTAGTGGGAGGTGTCCCTGCCCAGGGCCGGGGGGCTGGAACTAGATGATCTTTAGGGTCCCTTCCAACCCAAACCATTCTGTGATTCTGTGAATATCCTGCACGCCCCTGCCATCTACATAGGCAGAAATACCAAACATTTCCAGAACTCTATAGATCTTCAACTTCTACCTACCTCTCCATTTCTTCTCATGCCATAATGAATTGAAAACAATTTCTTTAAAAAAAAAACAAAACAAAATGTAAAATAAATGTTTAAAACTGCTTGCTTTACTGCTTATTGTAGACCTTTCTTCAACAGCCTGATGCTATGACCATTCAAAGTATCTGTCTAGTTTGTACGCTAGATTTCGTTGCTGCCTCTGTTTGCAAGAGCTCAGATTCCCTCTCCCATAGATATCCTCAGACAAGAAGATAGATTAGAAACAGATTTTACACTTTTGAGACAAGTACTTAAAGTGGAAGAACACAATGCAAAAGATGAGTAATATCCCCTTCGCCATCACCACTATCTCTCCTCCGCTTTGGAAGGAATTCAGTGTTGTCCCAGACCGTGCTCTAACCACAGCCACCAAAACAAGCTTCTCTCAGGACCTGGAGTCTGGCTTCCCTTCCACTATGTCTGCATAGCACTAGCTGTTAAAGCAGACATAAGTCTGTATCATTCTCTGGTAACTAAAAGCTAAGTTTCACATCTGTCTTCCCTTAGGTGGAACTTACTGAGCCCAGACTTTGATCCTAGAAGAACAGAACAGAAGAATCACGTTTTGAATGCATGTATCTTGGTCTCTTTCTCTGGATCTAGCCATCCTCCTGCCTCAGTTTCAATAGTAAGGTTGTATGCAAGACTGCAACTGCAGTCAAACCTCCAGTGGCTGGTCATCTGAATAGTTCTCCCTCCTCCATTGACTGTGTTGAGTGGCCAGCCTGGGAACACAGACACCTGGTGAATCACTTGGTGTTCCCCTAGTGATTCTCACCTCATATGACTTAGCCTCAGGCTCTCAAAGTTTTCATGCAAGTTATTTCCCATTCCGGAATTCCCAAAAGACAGCAAAAGCAAATCCTACCATTATATGGAGTCTTTTATCCTTTGTGCAGACTACAGGTAACCAGGACAGGAGAGTGCTCTTGATTTCCAGGCAATTAGAAATTAAGTGTTCCAGTAGTTTTCCACGTAGAGATGAACCTCAGCTGTCTGCAATTTTCTCTTAGAGCTAATTGATTCCTGAAGGTATAAGAGAGCTTATAAGGCAAACTGACTAAGTCTTACCATAGTGAGTACTAATTGCCTGGACTCTCAAAATAGCTTACCAGAATAACACATGCTAACCACACATACCATAATATAGCACTATTAGTCAGTGTTCCAAGCATGTCAATTGCCCTCTCCATAGTGTATGTGTGTGTATTACAATGCTCCAAAAAGTTATTTTTAAATAATCAAGACACAGAATGGGGGATGAGGTTACAAGAAGAGTCTGGGTTAAAGCAACAGAAGTTAAAATGGAAATTCTGAGATTGCTTACGTTCTCAATTCCACAAGTTTTGTTTCATTTATAAAATAACTAATTTAGTGACTGAAAAAATAATTGAAATATTTTCTTGAAGAGGAAGAGTGAACACCACTGAAGTCCTACATTTCATATTTCCTTTCTCAGAACAGCTGTCAGAAACTAGCAGCACTAAAAGCCCATTAAAAAAATAGTGTGAAAGTAATGGATAAAGTAGCAGATGCAGCTTTTACTTAATGTGATAATTCCTCTCTGTGAAAAGGCATACTACTAGAAGAGCAGTAGCAAATTCCTTTTTTAGAATCCACCTTCTGATCATTAAGACAGATGCTGAAAGCCTGGGCAGACCAGTGGCTTGCATAGCAAGCTCCTAAACTCTTTTCACTCTTGAGTGAACTCATGACTTACTGTAGACAACTACAGTTAGGAGAGACAAATCACAAACATGTTTACCATTTCTCAGTAGAAACACTTACTACCAAATTTGAATATCTATTCTACAAAACATAGGATGTACACTGGAGATCTAGTCAAGAAAATGCTTGTGAGATGCAAAGAAAAAGAGGTTCAAACCCCCGAAGAACCAGAGGGTGGGTGCTCTACCAAAAGGGGAGCCTTCAATAAAAGGCTTCTGGGTTTTTGAACAAGGTTTCCAAAGGACCAGTCAGCTTCTGGGAATGTGATATTCTCAATTAGGAAAACTGAGAAATATATATATATATAACACATTTAGAAGAAATACAGTTAGAATTGAGATAATTCTCCTGGAAAAGTCCTGTTTCCTTCTCTCCTCCCCTGTACACACTTTGGGAACAAAAGCTCCTAATGGCCTAATGGAAAGGGAGACATTATTTTCCATGTCTTTTGCAACAGGCAGAGAAGATGTTGTACCATTTAGGGCGTGCGTTTCGCTCAGTCGAGCATTATAAGGCACACTGGGCTAATAGATGTGACAGTGAAGAGGTTTTATAACAGCAGTGTTATATAACTTCTTGATTTTGGGAGATGGTTAGCAGCAATAGAGCTGCATTGGACAATGTGAATTCATCTCTCAAAATAATATCATACGACAGGCCAAGTGTATTCTGGCTTGATTTGCAGCAGGGACAAGTATAGAATATCTCATTGCAGTGCAGCCATTCCCAAATCAAAGCGCTGAAGTCAAAGACTCTTGTGGGTTCCGGAAGTGGGGGAAGAAACTCTCTGTTTTCTGAAAGTGTCCACTCCTGGTACTTAGTGAATAGTGTATTGTAATACAGAATTTAAATTAAACATGTACCAGGAAGGAATTTGGGGTTTTTATTTATTTCTACATCTCAATGGCAGTCAGCATACAGAAAACATGATACAATGAGTCCAGCATATGGGGCTAATCATGTAGTTAGGCGGCAATGTTTAATCTAGTTGAGACTAGTAATCTCTGGATGTTGATGTGCAGTGTCATGTGCTGCCTTGTAGCATTTC
Organism: Rhinoptilus africanus; assembly: GCA_013400135.1. Taxonomy (NCBI): domain Eukaryota; kingdom Metazoa; phylum Chordata; class Aves; order Charadriiformes; family Glareolidae; genus Rhinoptilus; species Rhinoptilus africanus. Next base: position 166,706 of record VXBO01012556.1, read on the forward strand.
CACATGGGCGATCTGTTACTTTGCGGCATTAGAATCTGCATTTGATTTCTTACTCTCTTATCTGACTCCTCAGGGATTCGGTAAATCCAGCAGTAATTTACGACTGCCATTCTCTCTGGGCTTTGACACATACACAGTCAAGGATTAAAATCAGGCTTCTAAAGCAGTTACCACTTGCAGCACTCTGCCCTGCCCTTCTGACGGAGATTGTGCCACCCCAGAAAGTCTGAAAACCCAGAGAAGCAACTCCGGAACATCTCAAGCCTCTTTATTAAGGTACATAGATCGGCTTTGAACGTAATGCTTAGCTGAGAACGGTAGCAGTACAGAAGCTGATTCATAAATCATGCAGCAATCTCTGTCAGAGGTGGGGCAACAATTTGGGCAGCACACATCTGAGCCATCTGATTTTATTCTGCTTCTTCGTGTGAATGAACCCTTGGACTTCATCAATGTGTACAAGTTAGTAAACGACAATCCTTCTAAAAGCAATTGTTTCAGAACAACAGGGCTACTTTGGATGCTTTGTAGACTGTTATTTTACCCAGTGCTTCACAGACTCTCAGCTTTCGTTGGTTACAATTTCATTTTTAGCTTTTTTGAAATTTTCACAGCCTAAAATGGAGCAGAAATGAGGGTTTACTGCACATCCTCCTTTGAACCCCACTAGGAAGTGTGTTAAGAAGTGTCTTAAGTCACTGTCTCCACATTGGAAAATCTATCTCTTTCAGACACTTGGGTGCAAATTCAGAAGTATTGTATAGCAAATTATGTAGGCTGTAATTTACGTGTTTTTATTATAGACTGAACAGAGTTATAGAGCATTTGCTGATTTTAAATGATAAATTTTTATTCTGAATATACTGTTTTTGCACAAGAATTAACACAACAGTTCTAGGATTATAAACTTTTTATAACATTATTGTACAAATTTTTACAAAAAATTAGTTTTCCAGGCTTGTCAAGTTCCACAAAAGTGTCAAGAGAACACAAGAAAAGGGAGAAAGACCTGCTTGCCTTGTAGGAGCAACCAAGCCTTTTTTTGCAGAAACACACACTGAGCATTTCAATAAAAATATCCCAGAAAGCATGATCCAGACATTCCATACAACACAAGAAGAGAGGACAGCTTTGTCAGATCACAATCGCAATTTCATGGCATCTGAACAAGACAGTATCCCTTTAGTCTCAGTGAAATTATTTCTTCAAGATGATGTTTTTCTTTTAAACCATAAACAGGACAGACGCAAGTAGCTGGGAAGAGGGTGAGGCTAACTTTTCAAAACTCTTGAATTGTTTTCAGACACTTTGTTTGAATCTTTTTACAGTAGTGTACAATGAGTATTAACAATATTAACATTGCGGTATGAAAAAAAATAATAGTAAATCTGGCCTTTGTTAAAGGCTAGGACATCTGATGAAGCTAGGGTAAAATATATCCTAAGGAAGGAGTTATTAAGATTTCACCTTCAGTCGACATTCCAAAAACACCCGAGTGCGTTGCGGTGCCTCGTAGGCATTAATAAACTTCTTAATAACCGGTGTGCTAGCATCTGAATTTTTAGGACCAGTGGTACTGAGGTTGTGTTTTGAAATTAAGACATACTAAGTACGTTTTCTGAGCTTAAGTGTTAACTGGAACAAAAGGTTTTAAAGTCTCTTCAGTGATACTGAAAAACTCTCCACCGCAGCAAGTAACACTTGGGTTGCAAAGGTCACTTAAAAGGGATACTGCCTACTTGAACCCAGTAAGGCCAGTTTTTAAGTTTGTAAAAGGAATATTGTAGGAAAACTTACAAATGGCAGCAACTCTGTTTTTTTTGTCAAGTTAAGCAGTAAAGCCTGAAGTGTTAGAAACATGAAAAAGATTATACTAAAGTCTTAAAGGTACAGGACCTAAAAATCTTGTCAATCAAACCTGCTATGTCATGTTAAAAACCTGTTACAAATATGGACCACGGTCAGTGTTTTGGCAGTAATGCTGGTTGTTTAAATGAAAAATTAGAAAGAAACCGTTCATGTTAAGTCTTCAGACCATGTTTTGCACAGTACCATGCCGTAACAATTTTAATGGTGGTTATTTGTCAGATATACAACAGGCTGCATGACTTCTGTGTAAACTGAAACAGTCCCAACAGTTCCCTTAGTGCTATTTAAAGGATCTGAGCAAATGCCAACAGAGCTTTTTATCTGTCTTTTTTAAAAAAATAAATCCAACATTTTACAATATATTGTAATTCGAAAATGTCTCAATTTAAAGCCTAGGATCAAGTTTCTTCTCTCACAGGCAAGACGACTATTATGCATTATGTGAGAGTAAGGATACTCTTCTGCATGAGAATATGTGTTTATTCATGCAAGTTATTTCTAACAGATTGGCATTCACATTTTGAAATAGCTAAAGTTCACATTGCATTTTCTATCTGTGTTTTGTAATTTACAGATATCTAGGTAATGCATTTTAAAAAATCTTGACCATCACTGGGGTATAACCAAAATATATATTGCTTTCTGCAAAAAGAAGCCAAAATTTCATTTGTTCATTTTTCAAGTATTGAGTTCTCTGGGGACAGTACTAAGCCCTTCTAGGAGGGCTAGGTGCTGAGTTTTCTATCAGACAGGTATCATGGCTGGAAGGCTAAGTGTTTATACAGAAACATGGTTCTTCGGGTCATAAAGCAGGGCAGAGGAGAGGAACAAAGGGTGTTTCTATCTTTGGATAACTCAAGAAGGCTGATGTGTCTGCATGGCATGGGCTTCTCCCTCCTTTTGAGCACTCTAAGGTAATTGGGATGAGAGCAAAAACCACGGTGTTTTCTGTGGCAACAGGGCTTTGTGCCATCTTTCTTTCTGCCTACAGACTCTAATCAAACGTTTATTAACTAACTCAAAATACAGCCTACCAGTGTGAGCAAATTCCAAAATGTTAAATAATGTAACTTTTCCATGAAGGGTTTCTTTTGGGAAGCTAAGTGAAAACCATAGAGAACTCAAGATACTGACAATATTTCAATAAGTTAAAAGAGCAAACTGCAAACTAATATGTATTTTAAGTAATCTTAGAGCAAAAGCTGTAAGCGTAAGTATTGGCCTAATCCTACAAAACCTGTTCCTCCCGTAAAATTTCAATTGAACACATTAAGGAAAAACACAGGATGCAGCCTTAGCATTAGAAAGTTTCAGCCCAATTTTTTATTAGGTAGTAACTGGTGATAAGGTGAAGAGAAGTGCAGTAGTATGACTGGAAGGAAGAGCTCCAAGCCTAACTTCACCATGTTGTCAAAATTAGACCATCTTCCCCGAGGAGGACCTGAAGTCATCCAACACAGTTAAGTGTACTTTTAATTCCATGACTTTACCAGAGACATTTTTTAAAAAGCTAAATCTGATCACTGAACAAAAGGTCAGGTTTGATTTTTTTTTTTCACTCGCTGTATTCTCAAACATGAGAAAATAAGTAGCTGGAGCCAAAGTATGTGAGAAAAACAACAAACCAGCCGTGGGTACAACTACAGGAGACATCTGATCTTTTAAGCCATGCTATGGCTTTGAGTAACTTTGAGTTTTCGTAGGATATTAATGCATGCCCAATTATTTCTTTAAGCTTTTGGCATGATCAAAATTATATCAATCAATCGCCAGCATATACATACCAATGCTTGTCTTATCTTTTAAAGAGCTAGTGTATTGTGCCATGTTAATATTTGCATATAACAGTTGTTAGCAGAATTGTACAATACCAGCAGAGTTGCACATTCATTGGTTTAGCTGTCTTGCAAAACTGTTTAGTTCTGAAAACTAGAAAAAAAGCGCAAATCATATTTTGCTTCAACACTATGCTACACTGTAATATCGTAATTTACTGCACCAATCTGTATCACCAATGAGGTTGTATAAAAACAACTTCTAGGATTATTATTCACAATCAAGTATCAATGTGCATACATAGAGATTCAAGGCTCCCCATTTGTTTAGATTTTTTCTAATCTCAGCAACCAGGACATTTTGCTGTTAAACATGCTATTTATAATAAAAAATTGCAAGAGCAGAAGTTTTCATATTATGGGTGGGTTTATATGAAGGAAACAAAGGGGGAACCTGATATGAACCTTAGAGAACATATACTTCCAAAAATAAATGTGTTAAATCTGATTTTTATATACTTAAAATATCTGTACACAGGTTTTCATGTGAGATCGCTATTTTGTAAAAAAATCAACTCAATCCTTTTCTTACAATAGCTAAATTTACCCTATTTTCTCAGCTTTTTCATTGCACAGTATATTCAGAGCTGTTCCGATATATAATTTAATACGATTTGATTGCAACACATTGCAATGTTCAGTTTCTCACACAACAAAAGAATCACTCAGTTACCTTTTCAATGGACTATACTCTACCATCAAAGAAAACAAACTGAAAAACAGTAACATAGCATCATCATCATGCAAAATACCCTTGGAAACCAACGTTCAAATATCACAAAGACATTTTTTATTCACAAGCATTTTTGTTTGAGCCTTTGAAGGTTTCAACTAGCTTTATATATAATTGTGTTGTGAAAAAGAGGTGACTATTATGCTGAAATTAACATTTTTCTGACAGATGACACCAAGTTTAAGATGAGAATCACTTTTTAGTTAAACTCTGAAGCACCTTTATATACTTAAAAACAGAAGTTTCCCACCTTCCTTCCTTCCTTCCTTCCTTCCTCCCTTCCTTCCTCCCTCCCTCCCTCCTTTTATAGTAACAATTTATAAACATACCAAATCTTAGCTGGTTAGATGATTGATTTTGGAAGAATAAACCACTCGTCATAAAGCATTTCAACCATGCTGAACTTCTGATGAAGACTAGCCAGTATTTTAATTTTACTCAACTAATTTGGACAAAGCTGATGTTTGAAGCAGTCATCATGGTTCTACTAATGTATATCGGGGAGTACGTTTTCTTTTTTCTTTTTTTTTTTTTAATAACTGTTCATGTAAAAGAATATAAATCTTCAAGATATCCAAAGCTTAAAAGAAATGAAAATCATATACATAAGCTATTATCAGGGGAGCCCTTTTACATGAAGTCGTCAAGATTACAACAACAAAGAAACGAAAAAAAAAATAATCTTAGATTCCCCAGTGGAGCACGTACAGAATTCCGTTTGGATGGCATAGATGATGCAGCATTCACACACGTTTAAGTATCCGACACTCCAACATGCAGCCACCGTGGGTGCCTTTGAGTCTCACAACGAGTGATAACCAGACATGAGCACTGCTGTTCTGCAGTTGTCTGAATAGCTGACCCTTTTCATAGTGAAACTGGGGCTATCATTTTGGCCGGGTCTTGATTAAGTTACGCAGGTTTTGGTTTAGCAAGGTCATAACTGGCAGTGTCTGCTGCCAGATAACAGCCAAAGCAGGACCAACTGAATTCCTACCATAGACCACAGCGATGGACTCAGACCAGAGACACCACCGCAGTCAGCCGAATCTTCCTGTTGACAAGAAAAGAAGAAATCATTTAACATCAATTACAAATAAACTTCCTGAGAAGTAATATACATTTTAGTCTTCAACATTTTGAACTACCCTTGAGGAATCTTTTTTGGTCTTATATATGTTATTTTTTCTACAATAACAGCAAAATAATTCCCAGAAGTTTGTCTGAGTTGTGATACAAAGAGTGACATTACTACATAAACTAAGTGTGGGAGGATTAAATACTTTCAAAACTTACTGCAGTCACTTATGAACTAGATGGGATATTTAAACAATCAAACTAGAAATGCTGTGGGATATACCTGGGGGCCTTAGTAAACCACATCTATATTCCTTAAAATTACATCAGTTTGGAGATTTTGAGTATCACTTTATTGCAACAAAAGGTGGAAGAGTAGATAACTTTTCAAGACTAGAAAAGAAATACCAGAATATGTTCATGTCCATTTCATCAACATGATCATATATTAACACAAATGTGCTCTGCAGATTAAGATATGATCAAAGAGAATGAAAACCCTTTCTCTGTCTCTGATGCTGCATTCAAGTATGAGAATCAAATTTTCTATTGGCCTATTGTACACGATTGATGCATTTGGTAGAGAAGACACCTTCCAGTTTGTGGCCTCTATCTGAGCTGTATCACTCCGTCATGCATCAGTGGATCTAACTACTCATTATGCCACACAGCAATCACACCTCTTTTCCCCATTCCTTTTTACTGTTAATTGCTTTTATTTGATCCCACTTTGCTTATAATGCACAATGTCTTTCATAGTATGGACTTATTCATTAGTCTGGTTGAAATACATTTGATACTTTTCTGGAGTTTGTAACACCTTTACACCTTCTTGTTTCTCAGAACCAATACAATCTATGTTTGTCCACTGAGTCTGAGACCCATGGGTAGCTCTGAAGGCTGAAAATATTTGTTTTTCCTCTTGTTTTCACTGTATTCTGTAGCATAAAAAGACACTTTCTATTTTCCAAGAGATCCCAAGCTTCCAAGGACAAGTCAGCAGTGAAGGTATGAAGGGACTTCCTAGGAACAGGGGGAACTTGTTGAACAGAGGAACATATGCAGGGAAGGACAGACTGCACCTTAACATTAACAGAGCCAGAGCTCCTGGCAAAGAAATTAAAAAGATTTTTAAACAGAAAGCAGAGGAAAGCCAATGAGCATGGAACAGCTCCTGGTTGAGTCTGACATGCCACTGAGGCATATGTTACTAATAGTCAGTGTGCCTCAGGAAAGACTGAGGGGGTTGTGGATAAAAAGTTCAATTAGGATAAACAAAGAAGGACCATTAAAACACCTTTAATATATTGGCACATCTTTAAGCAAAACTTTCAAGCACTTCTACATCAACGTTCTAGGAAAGTTAAAATAAAGATGGGGGAATGAAGACATGTCATTAGTGAACCATCCCGAAATAATACACATATCAGAAACCTGGTGGAAGGGGAATAATCAGCAGGACAAAGCATTGTCAGGCTACCAACTTTGTAAGAATGGCAGTGGAGGATGTAGAGCAGAAGGGTAGTATGTAAAGCATAATACAAAATGTAATAGCATAGAAGTATTATAAGAAAAGGGAAGTATGATGGAATCTCCATGGGTAAGAGATTTCAGAGTCTAATAATAAAAATGTAACACTACGATTGCACTGCTGATCACCTGATCAAAGTGACAATATCAATCATGAAATGTTAAAGAAGCCACATATAGACTGGATCAATGTCTTATCAAAACAAGATGTAGAGATCACATTTTTGGATATGATAAATGACTGCCTGAAGAGTCAAACAATGTTTGACTCTTTAGTAGTGCATGGAGCCCTCTTCAAATTTACTAGTAGAGAGCTGCTCTGTGTAGCTCTACTAGCTACACAGACCACAGTGCAATAGGATATAGCATTGTTGTGTGAGAGATCAGGCCAAACAAATCCAAAGCAAAAGATACTAATTTCAAGAAAGGAAACTACGTGAAAATATCAAAAGCAGTTCAAAAACCCCAAACAGCCCCAAACACAAGAAAACAGAAAAAAAACCCTCATGACAAACAAAAAAAAAGCAGACAGTAGAAGAAAAACCCTAGAAGCATCATCTCAAAAAAAAGGAAGTCCCTCACAAGTATCCAGAAGAAAATTTGAAAATATTGCACTAGATATCCAGGTAAAATGAATGCCACAATTAGGACAACCAACCTTCCCACCACCTGCCTCCCCCAGAAACTCAACCCAAAAACAAATGAAAAAAACACCAACATCCCTCACCCCAAAAAATCCTGAACAAACCCAAAAGCCCAGAGAAACACCACTGCATGGATCAGTAGGGAAATTAAGTATATTGTCAGAGGGAAAAGGTCAGTATTTAAAAAATAAACTTTACTCCAAAGGACAAGAACAGGAAAGCACATAAAAATGGCAGATCAGATATAAACAGGAAGCGGGGAAGGCTGATAAAGAATTTCTGATGACCTCCCTGCGGAATATGCTGAAAATGATTAAAAGCACAAAGGCAAATATGGAGTTAGGGCAACTGCTTGATTAACAGAGGTGTGAGCGGCAACTTGCAGATTACAGGCCATAGCAAACAACTTCAGTGAGCTCTTTCTGTCAGTTTTAGAGGGTGAGGACTTTAATATTCCCACCACACACAATGCTTCATTTAGGGCAGAGAGGTCAGATGAATCAGAATCAGTTTGGAATAAATATATGGAAAATCAGATAAAGCAGACAAATTAGACTCAATATGTCATCAGGAATTACAGCATTCACCCACAGTCTTCTTTAGAAACTTGGATGCAAAAAAAACCCCACAAAACAAAACAAAACAAAAAACACCATTCAAGCTCTTCAGGAAAAAAAAAAAAAAAAAGAAAGAAGAAAAAAAATATTTTCATTCTATCCCAAATCAAACAGCTCACATTAGCTGCCATTCTTTGACAGTATTAGCCATTTCCAGATATGTCTCTGTCAGCTTTATAATTTAGTTCTATAATTTTGGCGTGGGTTTGTGTTTTTTTTTTTAGTTGATTGTACTCTACAAGTTCAAAATTCCTAAGGTTTCCGGTCAACCAGTAAGTCATAAGTGAACTCTGCTGCACTAGATTTGGAGTAGGATGCTAAGATTTGAAGATGCGCTGAACTTTCTGGTTTATTTAGTTTGGCTCTGTCACTTTTTGCATCTGCATTGTGTCTTGTCATGTAGTTTTATTTCTATTCAAAGCACCTAAAAATAACACTGTTGCTTCTTCCTCACAGTAAGTACCATGAGAAACAATTATTAGTAAAGATTTCTTCTCACATGAATTCAATGAATAGTACTCAGTGTTACCTCTTGGTATTTAAGATTCTTATCACTAAAATTAATGAGAAGAGTCATCTTTGAAGAAATAGTCTAAAGTAAAGCAAAAGGTTTAAAATTTTCCAATAGAGGGGAAATGTCTGGAGTGTAAGAAAGAAGTAATTTGAAGGTCTTAAACAATATTGTGCATAACAGGAAGGGGAAAACATTATTCTAGTAAAAATGTTATCCAGCATGGAACAGGGTAGATGGATCTCTCCATGTAGAAATATATAGTACTCAGCTTTCATGTTAACAAATATATATAGACCAAATGTTGGGTAAATTATGTTGATGAATTAATCTTACCACTTTATGTACTTGAAAAAGAAACTCCATTCTGTTGCCCATTTCTGTTTGCTTTTTGAGATTATTTTTTAAAAACTACATTAGAATTTATGGGCACTACTTTTACATTCAACAGTTAAGTCTATCTAATATTCCCATTGGATTGAAAAGAAATATTTTAATATCTTTTGCTATCTCCCTAAGACTACACAAGGCAGTCTTTAAAGGATTCACAACTTCACAACAGCCGAGAATGTCTTGAAAGCCTCATGCAGGAAAGAAATCTTTTTATTATGAATGACAGAGTCAAGCTGTACTAGACAAAAGTATACAAGATTGATACACATATTTCAAGGTTGGTCAGATTTTAACCTCATATGGATCAAAGTCACATTGAATTTCTGAGGTTTGTAGACCAATTTACAGTGGTAAACCAGCAGTTCTGCCAAGAACAATTTATAAATATTCTCTCTGGAATCAGTTATTCTTTTGTGTCCTAAGCCAAGACGAAAATAGTAGTGGCAAAGAAGGTACAGTAAATCCTACCTAAATTACATTTCCCTCCCCAGCATTGCACATTGTAATTTTCTTTGTGTTTTAACTGTTGTGAAAATTGGAAAGAATCCTCTTTAGCCAGGTTCATTTAATCAGAAGTGTATCAGAAATTTCTTGCATTAATAAGTCACATGTCAAATTTCCTTGCATGTTTGATGTAGAGAAGCATCAAATCCAAATGTCATCTTCTTCATGTCATGCCTTACTATGAAAACTCTAGAGAGGGTTATTTTACAACATCACACAGTGTGAAAATTATTCAGCACTTGCAGAATGGAAATGAATGTTTCATATAAAACCGTATCTTCAAGTATCAAAGGAGCATATTCAATACTATATATCAACATTTTCTTGAAGGTAGTGCAGGTCCATAATTTTAAAGACACACATGGAAATATAAATGCATATATATGTACATACATGACTAAGCCTACAAACTTACTTGTTACTCCTTTAGAAGTACACTATAACTATTTAATGTACTAAAACTTTGTCTTGAAACCTTAATGATCAGAACCCTATCAGAACCCACGGTGGTACACTGACTATAAAAAGGATAAAACCCCAATATTTGCCAAAGAGTTTCTGATCTGGACCTTGATATCCACTGGTTACCTCAAAGTTATACATTTTATAGGCATATAGTTAAAGGCTTCATATTGCGTGGAGAAGAACTTTGCTTTTACTCAAGAGTCATTTCAAGTTCCAATGCATGGTCTTTCATAAATTTGGTGTTACCCTCCTTTGTCTGAAACACCACACAAAGCTGTCAAAGCTGTACAAATGCCCTCATATAGAACAAGGATGCAGCCAATCCCATCAAGATGTATACAGTTGTCTTGGCTGCTAATCATCCCCAAAGCTCCCACTGACACCCCTGGGAGCTCATGGAAGTAAGACATTCACAGAAAAAGCTAAATACCTGAAAAGTTCTTCTCTTTATTCTCAGGCACGGCAAATAAAACCAGTGTGCACATACAAAGAAAAAGCAAGCCATTCAAGAGGGTGATAAAGACTACACTGTTATCCTTATCAAAAAAAAAAAAAAAAAAAAAACGGCCTT
>VXBO01012556.1:179618-192952 GCA_013400135.1 Rhinoptilus africanus
ACTTTTTTAACACTCCAGACATCTCAAACACTATGCCTCATTGAAGAAAAGCTGAGAATATACTGGATTAAAACCTAGTATGCATCAGTGATAGCCAACTAACTGTACTACTTTTGGACAATCTTTCATTTGCAGAAATGGGATGAGGCATTCAAAATTCATTTTTAAAATATTTATATAATGGCAGATACTTCCCTGTTCAGTACTTTTTGTCTTGAAATTTATTCAGAACAACTTGAATTCAACACATTCTCTTTCATATAGTATTTTGAAAGGTAAGAGATTATATTCAAAGCAAATTATATATCTGGCACAGTTATAATTTTTCACAATCAAAAATTTAATGTATACAATGCAGGGAGTACTAAACAGCAAAGTTTGCTGATTTGAGTTTTATACCTATTAAGAATGTGACCTAAGGTCAATATGTATTTGCAGATTTTCTAAGTGGAACAGTATCCTAAACCAGATGTTATGTTTTTTATCATTTAACAACATCTTAAATAGTATTTGGAAGAGCTAATATAAAAATATTACCTCTAAACCAGGATTATAATCTAGTTGTGAAAGCCATTGAGGAACTGAATTTCACAGCACCGTACAGGGACCATCAGATTGATGCTTGCTGATGGTAGGGTTTTTTTAGAGGGAATCGTGTGTGAAAGTGCAATGGTTACAGGAAAGGAAGATAAGAAAGCAGCTGTTAATTTTATGTTAATCATGGGATACTTGAAATAGAGTGGCTATGGTCTAAAGTGAACAGTATGTTTAGTGATAGAAAGGTTGCCGGGCATCAAGGTATGTTTAAACATAGGTTTCACTGCTCTTCTAAAACAGCTCTATAATTGTTTTTAAAGACTGTCTTAAAGTCTTACACGTTCAATTTTACCTGTTTGGCTTCATCGAAACAGACATCAGGGCCTTTTCTGTATCTGGGTTGTTTGACCATTTCACAAGGATTTGGCCCTTCATCTGTTTCTCTGGTTAAGGAACATGACTGTTTTTCATGCACCGTACGTTAGCAGGACTAACATTCTGTTTTGACTTTTGTGGGAGAAGTTTATGCTAATTCAGATAGTACTGAAATAAACATCAATAGTCACAGTACCTTGTTTAAATTAAAGAAAACCAAACCAAACCAACCCTCCAGATGAATTGAAATCAAATACCCCTTTTTTTTACATTGTTTTAATCAAGAAAATAAACATCTTGCATGACTTTTTAGAGCCAGTACTTCCAGAACTGTACACAAAATAAATATAAAAGCTGAGCTTTTTTTAAGATTTTCTGTATTGCTTTTATTACCATTGCATAAATATTACAGACCATATTTGATAAAGTAGTAAATTTTCAGTGGTACTTATTGGTTATAGCATATGTTACCACTGAGTTATTCTGCTAAAATGAAGATACACAGTAAAAGCGAGAAGCCTGTTTGGAAAAGTAATGTTATATACAGGCTGAAAATTGCAGTGAAGGCCTATAAGAACTACTAGTTCTACTATGCATACGCCTATATTATCCCAAATATAGACAAGATCATCCCACTGTAAGCTTTGATAGTCAATGACAGAAAACCTAATCAGATCTCATTAGCATTTCAGTGATGAAGGGAGACAGAGAAAACGCTGTCCAAACTAACAGCAGAACAGCAGGATGGAAATGGGAGGGGTGACATGCTATTGATTAGCTAACAGTAAACGTGAGGTAATGCTTTAGCTTACATCTCTGAAATCTGTAATTGCTGATATTTAAATGTAAATACTATACTTCACATTTGCCACAGGCTAACAAGGGACACAAGTCATTGCAGCATACTTGAAAGGCAAACTGCAAAAGCTTCTTCTGTTGAAAACTGCTTATATTACCATTCAGTATGTTAAGCTTTTTTTCATTCCACTGTTGGTAGTACATACATTAAAGATAAGATAGAGTGTTTTATAAAAATTGGGCACCAAAACTTTACTTATATTAGTAGCTCTAACTTATACCTATCCATGCCCTACTGTGGAGTATTACAGCAGCCTCATTGCAATGAGTGGAGATGCCCAATGGAAGAGAAAGCAAGAGGACAGGGAATTTAGTTCTACAGATCTACATCTGTCTTCATTCAGATCTTATCAGACCCACCTCCCCTTTCCTCTGCTGGGGCCCAGCTGAAAGGAAAGTCGAAACGTAGAAATATTCTAAAAGACCATGTGCACAAAGCAAAGCTGTACCAGCCAGAAGGAATCAGAGTCTAATAATAACCATCTGAATAGCACCCAAAGGTCATTCTGTCTGCTTGTGTGATGTTATGCTACATCTGCATTTCACAATGTACCTTAGTTATAGAAAAGAGAGGTTAGCTTAGTACTGCAGAGTTGGAACAAAAATGAAATAGTTCATTTAGTCAATGTAAGCCCACCCGGCTGCTCTGTCTGCCATTTGAGATCATTTACTGCTTTCTGGAAGGTTTGAGTCCCACAAGGAAATGCACTTCATGTGCCCATTTCCCATCAAATGTGCCTCATTTTCTATAGTGAGTGCTGTCTATAAATTCAGACAGTGGCAACAGTTAATGAAACTGTCATGGAATGGAGCCAATTAGAATATTTGTCTGTGTTTACATTGTTCTGTGATGACATGGACCTTGCTTCCACCCCAATGTAACTTCCTTTTCGGCCAAAATGTAGGTGAAATTCCAGTTTTATTAATGTGGCAATGAACACATTGCTTGTGCAAAAGAAACACAGTCATCTCTACCACCATCTGCTTTTCTTTCAGGAATGGGAGAGGCTGTCTCAACTAACTTCCTGACGTGGACAAAGGTATTACTAATTGTTTTCCATATTCTGTCATAATAATCCAAAACATGACTTGATTTACCATTTCTGGCATGCTATGCTTAAGCAGATAGAGCAGATGATAGAGAAAAATTGAGGTGAATTTCTCCTAGCCTAGAATATGTGTATGTTGTTTTCATGTATTTCCATCATCATCACCTACAGGTATCTACTGGAGTGAAAAGGTTAGGGGCACAGAGATTGACATGAAGGTGGCTGTAAAGCAGAACAACCTTTCACTTGCTTTTAATTTCAATCCAAGTGTTGCAAGGACTCTGATTAGCATGTATGCCACCTATGTCTCCAGTCAGCTCTGAAGAAATTCTGTGCTGGCAGCAATTCTAGCCTTTGATGGTTAAAGAACTTCCACAAGTGAACAGTTCTCATTGGCATCGAGCACACCAAAGTGCCTCCATCACTTCACCTCAGTGCTGCAGGCATCAGGGCAGCACTGCAACTTCTCATGATCAAACACTCCTATCTTGGTATTGCCCTTTTTTTATTATTTCTCTAGACAAATATACCCTTGTCTTTTCTAAAGGCTGAACAAACCGTGGACTCTCAGGCTCTCCTTGCCTGTCCTGTGCTCCAGATGCCAATCACCTTGGTGGCCCTTTACTGGACTTCCTCTAGTATGTCAATGTGATACTGGGGAGCCCCAAACTGTAGACCGCAATCCAGACATGGTCTCACCAGTGGTGAAGAGATGGGATGGATCAATTCTCCCAACCTGCTGACTACACCTTTGCTAACATAGCAAAACTGAGGTTTAACTTCTTGTCCATCTTGATCCTCAAGTCCTTTTCTGCAAAGCTCTTTCTAGTCACTCCACCTCCAGCCTGTCCAGCTGCATGTCATTATTCTGTCCTTGATCCAAGTCATTGCATCTGTCTCTTGGAAACTTCATTAAGTTCCTGTGAGCCCATTTCTGTTTAGTTCCTCACAAATAACAGCTTTGCTCTCTACCTCAATGCCTGCTGCCTCAGATGATTTGTGATATCACCCACAAATATCTGCTGCTTCAAGTACTCCAATGGCAACCATGCTCCTAATATGCACATAAACAAAACATTTCTTTTTCCAAATATATCCCAGCATATCATAGCCAAAAATCAATCCACACTACTAAATAACATGATTTTAAAGGATACCCGGCTTCTCCGCTTGCATCAGTGGCTTTGGGTCACAGGAGCGGCACAGCAGTTGGCTGTCACTAATAATGAATACTAGATTGGTGTTTGAAATCTTCTCTGCATGATAAAGTCTGGAAAAAAAACCAATAAAAACCTATATTTAAATGAAGCAAGGAAATCTGTATTGAGTATTGGAATAAAAATAATCCAACTTCACAGATTCAATCTGTCTGCTACTGTTTATCTTTTCCATTAATGAACAGCAAGGAACATTTATAAAAAATTTTGTAATCTTTTCGACATTTACATGGTTCCCGCTTTTAACTAGACCTAGTAGTGGAAAAAATGGGAAAGAGCATAAAATGACTTTAATTGAGTTAATAGCTAGCTCTGTACTGCTACAACAGTAGCTGTACTGAGAAATAAAATCAGTTCAGCCTCAATTCTTCCCCTAACAACACTGAGAAAACCCCCATTCACAAAAAAACCCAAACAAACAAAAAACCCAACACATAAACTTGTCTGTAAGAAGGGAGAGACAGAGGTTTAAGGTAAGTATGCTGTGTATTGAACACGTATTTGTTGTATTTTTATGTATGTATAATTCCACAAAAGACCTCTAAGTTAGTAGGGAAACCTGTTAATCTAACAGCTTATTTGCTTTTAGTGGATTCTAAATACCTTTTCATACATGTAAAAAATAACAAACAAGTCTTTCCATGTAGGTGGTTGCCACTCTATATAAGTAGAGTTAGATGTGAACTGATGATCCTTAGGTGTGAATTGATCAGGTTATTTCTGAAATTTCACAGATTATGCTTCATTATAATAAAAGGACAAAATACCTGTTAATTAAATAACTGATGTTGTGATTGCATATCTGGTTGATTTAACTGGCTTAAATCGTCCTTTCATACACATTCCCACACCGTGGCACTATTTTTGCAATATTAGCTTAATAATTTCTGTAGTCTTTCAGTAAACTGAACTAAAGAACTCTTCTGAAAACTCTACAGATATTAAAAAAAAACCTACAAAAAACAAAACCAATTTATTCCTTTTGTAGCTTAATGAGTTCTCTGTATAACTGGGTACCACACAAACAGATACTAGCAGCATGGAGGAAGTATGGAAGTGGGAAAAAATGTCTGGGTGTTTTGGCCAGATTCACCATTCCTGTGTCTTCTGTCTTTCTTTCTTGCCTTGAAATATTGTCTTCAAAGTTTTAAATTCAAGTGTTATTTTTAATTTCTAAGACATTTTCAGAAACTCCTAATATATTGAATATTTCAACTCAGCAGGCTTTTGTATGAAACACAGAATTAGGTCCAAGTGGCTATGCTTCTGAAATATCCAATTTTTTAATATTAAACATCATCTTGAACAGGCACGTGTCACCTGAAGAGCAATTCTTTTAATCACTAAACAAAACAGCATGGCTTGCTTAATAACACCCTCAGCTGTTAAATCATGAGCACTGTTGACAAGAAGGTAAATTTGAAGATACATTGCATAATCTCTTGGCCATCAATAGTTCTAACACATAACCAGATTAAAGAAAATAATCTTCTTCTGAATAGTGCAGAATTCTTTTAAATTCACATAATAAATTGAAAAAAATTAAATTGGAGCAGAAAGAGACAAACAATTTTGATTAAGCATATACAGACTATAAAACAACAATTTGACTAAAATATTTTTATAATTCTTCAATTATTACAATTAAAATTCATTCTAAACAAATACAAACAAAATGAAATTTATAATTTTACTGCCTATATACTTCTTTGTCTTCCTTCTGTAGGTTTGGTGTAATTAATCCAAAATACATTTGGTTTTGTTCTTATAACAGTGTCATTATATTTTGTAAAAAAAATGAATATACAAAAGTTGTTATTTATATCGAAGAAAATTTACCTGGAGCAGTTTATACAGTCTACAATCCCACTAAAAGATTTATCATCATTTTCAAAGAAATACTGAGTTTGCTCGGTAATACAGCTTGTTTTAGGCAGGGCAGCACCAAAATCATCATCTTCCATATCAGCTGACAGAAAGAAGAAAATAAATAAATAAACAATGACATTTTTAAGTCACAGATGCAATGGGGAGAACCAAACATGGCCCCCAGCCTAGATTCTTACCTTCTACTTCACTCAAATTTGACTCTTTAACATTCTCTAGACTTACCTGCCTCAAGGAAACGTGGAAAAGTCAAGCTCAAAAACAGCTGCTGTAAGATAGACCTGAACACAGAAAGACAATATACATTTGTTAGAGGCTTTTTGCCATCTTTGTGTTTTACTAGGTCCTTAAAAACTACTCAAATAAGAGTAACTAACAACGGAATCATCACGGCTAATTATGCTTTTGCCATTTTTTAAATCTCTGTTTCTTTAAATCTTACAGTTTGACCCTGGTTTTCTTTCCACACTGTCTCCCAGGTCTTCTTTCACACTAATCTTTTATTCTATTGTTGAGATTCCTATCATTTGTGTTCATAACTCACATAATGGAAATGTTATCATGCCACCCATGTCCTCCTTTCATACCTCTGCGGGAGTTGGAAGATGCATGTTGGCATCCCTCTAGCACTTAAATTAAACCAGAACTCCTTTGGAACACACTCAGGACAAACGCTCCTGCATTAGATACTTTATACTGATTAAGGCTGATTAAATTGCTGAGAAGGAGATGAATATTACAAGTATATTATAAAAACCTTTACTGTGGCAGTTGACTTTTAAAATCATCTCTATTCCTGTTCTTGATACATAGAATATAGTTTCCTCCTAGGTACTGCTGAACACTTCGGCTTAAAGAGTTCCATTTATTTAAAATTATTTTTCTTTGTTCATGATCACATTCTTCCTATTTTATTTACTTGAACCAAGTACTGGCTTGCCACATACATGGCCCCCTTCTCCTCCAGCAACCTGACAAAACAGGAATCACAATTTAGGTTCCTTGACTCCCTGCTTATGCTTAAATCTTCTTAAGTTGAATTTTCTTGTCATGTTTTAGATTTGCTTCTGCCTAAAAATAATACCTGATCTCTCCTCATCTGGTCCTGCACTAGCGCTTCTTCTGCAGAGAGAAGGAACTGTATAACTTTATTCAGCCTCCAAGATTTTTTTCCTTTTCTCCTTACCCAGTGATCCATGTGTAAAGAAACAGAATCTGCCTGTCACCTTTCCAGTGGAGACATTGCCTGAAGGAGCTCTGGGTTCACATCTACAACTTTGTGCCTTGAATGATCAGTTGGGTAGTGCACTAGTTGTCACGGATGAGGAAGAGACCGGCTGCCATTCACAGAATCACAGAACGGTTCGGGTTGGAAGGGACCTTAAAGATCATCTAGTTCCAACCCCCCTGCCATGGGCAGGGAACACTGATGCAACTTGCTGACAGAAAAAAAAGCAATCCTTCGTGAGGATTCAGCAGAATTTACAGGGAATTGAGTGAAAAAGATGGCCTGGGAAAACTGTAAAATCTTCTGAGTTAAAAGAGCATGAAGGAGAAATGATACGTTCTCTCTTAACTAAATGCTGATGTATCCCATATAAATTTTGAAAATTGTCACTCACACCTTTATCCCACATTGTTGCCTGAAACACTATAGTTTTATTTAATAACCTGGTTTGTCTCATTTCTCTGCATTTGCTTTTGCCAGGTGTCTCACAGAATCCACTTCTGGTCAGTCCTTTTCACTCTGCTTGCTTAATGGCCTTCCCTGCCTGCTTCTGACCTAGATTCCATTAAAAACATGTCCACAGAAAGTACTTTCATGTGGTGCTTTCAAGTTAAACATCACACAAAATAAACCTCAGGTCTAAATTGAGTCCAGACCACTGATTCTGATTTGAACACTGATAAACTAAAGTTTCTCTGCTTGAGAAAGGCTCAAGTTTCTCTTCTGGATTATTGCCCATCTCCAGTTTTTGAGGTCTGCTATTGACCAAGATTTTTGCTTTTTCTGTTAACAAAATGTAACCTACAATAAAAACCAACATACAATTTTCGTAGTGCTATCCGTGAGAAAATTACTAGACGTTTGTTCAGCTGTTATATATTTTAACTTTTATCTTCATAAAGTAGGTAATTTATTCCGGTTTGATAATTATTATGTAAAATAAGCACAATGAAACTTTAGAAAAAGGAACTGACAATCTCTAAGGAAGTAATTCACACCAATGCAAAAGTTATCACATCAGTCCCAATTACTCATCCCAGCTTGGTGCTGGGGTAAGTAGCTGGTAGGGGTGTCTATTTACATGGCTCTGAAATAGGTAAAAATTATTTCTATGGCTATTACTAATAACGCTCAAGTCAAAGTCAAAAGAACAGAAAGCTCCTTAATGGACCTTTAGTTTTAAACATACAGTATTGTGTTTGCGAAAGATAGCCCCAGTTACTGGTGCAATCCTGACTCTCTCAAGGTCAATCCCAAAACTCCACAACAGTCCAAATAAAGCAACTTTTCCCTTTCAGCTAGAAAATGTTAGGAGATGACTATAGAATTATCCCAAATGCTTTATATATATTTGCTTCCTTTAAATAGTTCAGTAGTGCTTTTTGCACTCCACTTCATAGAACCAATGAATAATTATCATGCGAACCCTTAACTGAACTGTGCCATTGGATAACATACTGGTTATACTGCAGTCTGAAGACAGACATCTTTACATTTTGCAGTAAAGAAGCTTCATGTGTTTTTGTAAGAGTCACTGAAAAGCAAACATTGATTTTCTCAAGGCTACTCGCTAGAAAAAGGGAAAAAGGATATTCTGAAATAGGGAACCAAGTGATCAGTAATTCTAAACATAATAACTTAATCTGAAACTTCACACCTGTCAGTCAGACTTAGAGCATGAATCCCAACTCTGCTTCCCGAAGGTGATTTTGTAGAGTCAGAACACACAATCACAAAACCTGACAAGAGCAGTTTTGAATTCAACTGTTGGCAAAACACTAAATTTTACAATGAGTTTGGAGACATAGCTAAGAATTCAGCTAAGAATTCACCATGTTCAGTTTTTTTCAGTCTCAACCTATTGAATAATTCTAGTTTGGACATACGGATTTCTGACACACTTGCACTTACCAGGCAGCTGCCGAAGCCCACCATCCTAGATGCAAAATATCTGTTATCGTAGGCTGTGAGAAAAGGAAGAGAGATTATGTTACTTGAATAAACACTTGCACACTTTTAAGAGAATGCCAGTCACCTCACAAGGGTCTACTGACCACATAAGCAGAACGAAGTCCAGCTCCTTGCTTTGGTTCTTCTTCAGGATCGCAGACTGATTGATAGTCGTATGACTTGTTAAAGGCATACAGGGACATATTAATCAGGTTTCGCATCAAGCCAGGATCAATTTCACCAAAGAATCTTCCAATCTGATGAGGGAGAATATATGGAGATAAGTTAAAGTATTTCCAAGTATTTCTATCATTAAAAAGTGAACAGTTCTGATTTTTCCCCCTACTATTTTTTCCTCTACACAATTAATCCGGTTGTGCTGCTTATGTATTTATTTTTCTTTGACTATTTCTCTCCCAAAAGCTTGGTTGGAGAACTCCAGTTAGACAGTAATTGTTACATGCACTATCAATGAGACCACCCTGCTTGGGGAAGAAGAAAAGGAATATGGGAAAGAAGGTGTATATGCCATATTATCTGCCCTCACCATCATAAATCCATGGGCAGCCTACCAGCCAAAGGGCAGAGAAGAAAGAAGGCAACTTGGTAGTACGGCATTTTGAACAGTAAATAAGATTGTGAAAAAGACTAACAAAATAACAGGAATTTTATTTCATGTTTTGTCCTTAAAAATATACGTACCTGTTGCGTATATTCATCCCGATTTGACATCAAAAGAAATCCACCATCGTCAAGGATAACACAGTCCACATGCTATTATAAGAAAGTAAAATATGATTTGCAGAAAGGATTTGCCAAGAGAACACTCTGTAAAAAACTATTTTTTATTCAACACTTAAAAAGTATCTTCAAATCTATGTGGCTCAGGCTAAATCACAACCCCATAGCCAAGGGCCAATATTAAGCTATAATAAGCAGCATTATCAGTATTATAAAAGATTGTTCAGATCAAAGGCTTATTTGTGGCTTAATTTCATAAAAGTTGTTTTGTAAATTCTTATTTGCTCAATACTTTTTTAGTTCTGAGTGCTATATCCTTATTAAACCTGATTATAATTGAATCTCAACTCATAATAAGGGACTATAACATCTCATGTCCTTCAGCCATACTTAAAGTCCTTTTCCATTTGCAGGTTTTTATGGTAAAAGTCTTAAGGGCAGGCTCTCAGCTCACTAGTTGTGCTTATTTTCACTTGCCAAGGACTGAAGTGGGTTTCTTCCAGACGGCAGGTGCAGGACTGGGAAGCCCACTGGTTCCCTATGCTTTGCACTTTGTAAAAGATCCTTGCAGTTAGAGACTGGAGAGACAGCAGCGAGGCCAAATAGATAACCTCCCAGAGAACCCTTTTTGCTGTAACTCCTAAATTTAATGATGTTCACACTCCACAAAAGAATTCATGGAAGACTTTAGCGGAGGAAGCTTTTAAGCATGGGGGAATCTGATACTGTGCTTGCCCCTGACGCTGTGCTCTCCTGAGTGCATAGGATCCCCAGATCCTGAATGGGCTGGGAACAGAGGAGAGGAGGATGACTAATGACTGCACATCACATATTCTGGTGCTTTTCACTTTGCATTTATCCTTCTCTACGGTGTTTTTCTTTTAGTGTTCTTTTTCTCAGGGTCTTCTTTTTTACTTTTTTTTTTAATTATTCCCTTCTCTCAGGATTCACCTTTTGCTCTTAAAGTTACCTTTACGTTTTTCTCACATTTTTCTTCACATCATTCTCTATTGCTTACTCTATTTTTTCCCCTTTCCTCTAGTTCTCATAACCTCATTGCAATGACTCTTGCAGTAATTACTTCACCTGACTTTTGTACCCTATTTCACCTCCTCTCCACTCCCAGTCTTCATCTCTTTCTCAAGACACAAACAACTAAGTCCTTTTTTCTGTAAAATTAACCCTCAAACAATAATGATAGAATAGTTGTCTTAGATAAATCTAGAGAGAATAAGTGATTTTTTATAATCTGCCAGATAAAGTGAACATATTCTTACCATACTGTTTCTCTCGCAGCCACAGATTTCACTGTTGCACTAAAAAACAGAAGCACAAAAATCTTCACAAAAATGTCTCAAAAGAAACTATATTTCACAGTGATATTAATCAATCACAATAAGAACAAGTGATTTGAATTTCAATATCTATATATTAATCAAAATTAATCCTATGTGTCATTTATCACAAATATCTCTGTGAACAACCTGTATTCAGTAATTATCGACAGCACAAACTCTACCGCCTTTCACGAAGTCTTTGGTACATCTCCCTTTTTAAGAATGCTCAATATATTACAGAGAAATAGCTTGGGGACTTGCCAGAATGTCAGTGCTGTGAGTATAAAGTAAAAGAGAAAGAACGTGCATTTCCATGTTTGGGGTATGGAAAGATAACCCAGAAAACATGCTGCCAAGTATCTTTTTTGACCATGAAATCTTCAGCAGTCTCAAAGCTTGGGAATCCCATGTGATAAAGGAAGGCCACCCTCTCCAGTTAGCTTGTATGGCTTTGATTACTAACATGCTTTTCTCTTTTTCTTGCAATATGTGTATACATACGGACATAGCTGTCTCCTGGCACTGTGTCCTGAGCAAAACAACTACTGGACAACGCTGCGGTCACTCATCTCAAATTACTTCTGAGATATTCCTCTTTCTTTCTTTTTTTTTTTTTTTTCAGTTATGTATTTTTGTCCTTAGGTGTTCTGACATTTAGGCAATGCATTTGCCTACCCACTGAGCTCTAATATCTAGACTGGCCAAACACTGTTATCAATTCCCTTAATATACAACCAACCAAGTAACATTGCTGCATCCAGTTGTTCCATAATTATCTTCATTTTGTACCTCTGCTGTACTATTAATGTATTATTAATTCCTCAGTTTTTCCTTTGTTTTGGCCTCTCCTCCTTCCTATTTACACCTAAGCATTAGAAGTAAGGAATGAAAGGGTTAAGCACCTACTTCATTAAGTTCTGCTAAAATGCTGTGATATCGGCTGCCATATAAATCCTTACTGTTCACTGCTTATGCATGCTCCATGTTAAATTCAAATAGATTCACCTTTTTTCTGTTGTTGTTTTGTTGGTGTTTTTAAACCAATTCTTTTGCAGATTTTATTCACTGCTACAACATAATCTTAATAGGGAGCCTACTGGCTGGAATAAGTCATTTTTCTTTGCCTCTATCCATGTTCTGTAATTATGAAAGCAAGGCACGTACAAAATACAGCCTGTTTCAACATAGATTTATTTTGTGCATTTGGATGATTTAAATACCACAACTACTTGGCAACAATGCATCAGTGTGACTCTGGCACAAAGAGCTATTAGACCTATTTGCATCTGAAGTTTTGAGAAATGCAAATAAAGTTCAAAAAAGACTTGGTCAATTGCTTACCAGGCTCTTGATTGTGGTTTTTGTGAAATTTTCCATCCAGCTGGTTGCGTCAATTTTTATTCCAACAACTAATAAGAAATACATGAAAGTCTTTTTTAGTAAAATGAAAAAAAAAAAAAAGGTAACTGTAGAATCCTAAAAAAGGAGAGGGGGGAACTATAATAACATCTAAATTATTAAACTGGAAAAGGACAAAATATGAGTTTTGCTCAGTTTTCTGACCACCAACATCCTTCATGAGACTAATAAATTAAACACTCTTACTCAGACCCAGCCAGATCTTTGGCTTGATTTCCAACGGCAAGATTAAAAGAGTCTCAGAGAAAAGAATGTTATATAAAGTGAAGTTCCTTTGAAATCTCAATTAAATTTCTAATTCACTGTTGAACAACAACCAAATAATGAATGTATTTAGAGTTTCAGCACCAATCTATCTTACCTGCTGGTTTCAGAAGCTTCCCATTTATTGTTATTTCCACAGCCTTGCTTACCATGATACCTGTTTCATAGCTATTGGCACCACTTTCTGAGAGTACAGAAGGGAGGAAAAAATGGTTAGGGTGATATAAATGCCTCTTCCTCTGAAAATGAAATTAATAATTATTGAAATACCCAGAATTATTATTAAAAAAAAAATCTTTATTCAAAAGCACCACCCTATTTTCACTATGTATTTAGCACCTGTAAGAGCTCGGATTACCAACATCTGGATGATTAAGAGAAACATTTTTGTTTACTTTTCTTCTTCTTCATTCACTTTTTGTACACAATTTCACTGCTTCATAAAGTTTCTGTAGGCTTTTTTTTTTTTTTT
>VXBO01012557.1:1599-14113 GCA_013400135.1 Rhinoptilus africanus
GTGTCTTTCTCTAAAGGTTCAGAATACTCTTCTTGAATGAAGACTGAGGACAGTGTTGATCTATAGTTTTTCCGTTAACAATGTATAGTTATTATATATAATTATCTAATTGTTAATGTTTTAAGAAATAGTCACTAATAGACTGTCTTAATTTCAGAGTATTTTCTATCACAAACAGTAGTTTTTATGTGGTTATTTAGCACAATATTCTTTCCCTTCCCTATTACTTCGAGAAATTACTACATTCTACCAACTTACTGGTCTATAAGTTCATTAGATGTTTTGAACACAACAGACTGTACTACTGTTATAAGCATGAATCAGAAGCCAGACTCTTTTTCCATTCCTCTCAACAGTGAAGCCCACATTACAATTTGTGGCTTGGAAGAACATTCGTTACAATGTTCAGGTACACAGTACCCCATGGATTTAACAAAACATTGTGGTGAGATACTGTGGCACTGTAATATGTATGTCTAGAGGCAAGTTATGCCTAGACTCTAGGTGTACTTTGTTAAATGCAGTCCTTTCCATAATACTAGAAGCTCTTCTAGCTTATCACATTAAGTGTCCATGTGTCATTGATTATGTATTTATTGATATACCTAAATGTTACAATTTTTTAAAAACTCTCTAATTTTTTATTTACATGACAGCCCAAAACAGCTCCGAAAAGGACATTTGGATCCATTACAAACGATCAGGTAAGTATACAGTAGGGAATGTTCAACAAGAATACCAGTTTCATTGTTTCAGAGACTACTGTGTGCATGAATCCACTGAAAAGGATGCTATGAAAATTGAATAAGGTAACAGAGTTGCATATTGCCCTGATAAAGAATCTTGTGATCAGGGACAGAGCCCCATAAGGCTAATCCTGGCTCTGAGATGGGCATAACCTTGTTTTGCCTCAAATAGTTAGTTTTAATTGTTTAAACTGTCTTTTTTTAGATTCAAAAAGTCAACCTTTTTTATTTCTCACTCACATCCTTCTCTAGTGGTAGAGATGATAATGTAGCAGATTATTTTTACCAGACAGTTATTTTAATGGTGAAAGGTGCTATATAAATATTAATTATCTATTATGCTTTTCCTATGGACTCATACCTTTCCTAGTGTGAATGAAACCTTCAGATCACTGGTATAATGTGGTGACCAAAGGTAGGGTTCAGTCTGAATAACAGTCTGACTCTAATGAAAATACTCACTTCACTGACATTTTAATGATGATAGACCCATTTACTTTCACATCAAGACTTCAATCCTGACGGGTTTTCTTCATGTTTCTCTCAACATTTTTAACTCTCAATGTCTTTCCTCATAAGTGAGGGAATTAGATATTTATAATCTTAAAAATATGTTTCTTGAATGTTTAATCATCTTTTGGAGTGTTTAGGATGGGAGAACTGTCCATTCTTAGCAAATGTATTTGTTAAAATGCAGCATAATGACATGCCTAACCTTATAACTTAAACAACATGAAATACAGGCTTCCTTGAATGAGGAGAAAGTATAATTTTGTGTTACTTTTTTTTTTGTGGTTTAAAGAGATATATTTTAAAAGATAGTATTTTTTTCACAGAAAATTACTCAAGTCTTAATTATTAACTTGGATGAGTACTTTGCATTCTTTTCTGTTTCTTCAGTAGTTTAGTGATAGTGATGGGGAACAGAAGCTCTAGATTTATATCAAACTTGTATGCTATAATGAAAAATATCTTTCTCATACTTGATAGTTAAAGAGAAGAGGAAATGGGTATGCATATGTATAGCTGCATGTACTCAAAGTCTATATGAAGTGTTTGTTGTAGTTGAGGGATCTAATGACAGAATAATCAGTGCCCATCTGTCAACTTGTGTACAAATAAAGAAGTAAAAGATAGCTAACAGGATTGTTGGGGTTTTTTTTCTCATAGCTTCTGTTACTTTTTTTCTGGAAATCAATGTTAAAGCATAAAATATATAAATCATCGTTTCTCAGTAATTAGGAAATTTATTGCTAAGAACAGCTAGCCAAATTGAAGACAAAGAGGAAACTCGCACTCCGCCTTCATGAGGTGATCAACATAGAATTGCCATTCTAAAACTTAACCTAATTGGTTCAAAATGTATATCTTGATTTAGAAATGGTTTGCAAGACTTGTATCTTCATACGCCTTCTGCTAAAGAAGCCAAAGCTGTATTTGTTTTGTTGTTTCAAAATGTGTTCCACTTCACTTTAGACAGTACCTAGTTGCAACTTAATATTGTCAGAAGTATTGTGCAAGTGGCACAGTAATTTTTGAAATATGGATGACTAATTTTTTTTCACAAAATAAATGATTATAGGTTCAGACTCTAAGTAAACAAGTCAATGAGAGTATAGCCTTACACAGAATTAGACCTATAAATGCATTCACTTAACAGTGGGTAGCAAGATACAGTGAGTCCAAATCTTTTACAAGTAATGAGAAATAAGGAACCTTGCACACTGGGAACACTTTCTTTCCCTTTGGTCTGAAGTGTCTCAGATCAGTTTAGAGCACACATACAATTGCATGAGTAAAGGTGAGAGACAAGTGCAATAAACAGAAAGAACTAGGCTGGACGCCGTTGTTCATAGTTACAAGCATGACACATAAAAAGAAAATCCTAATTAGTCAGCATCCTTATCAGTGCTTTCTTTTTGCGGTCATTCTGTACATTCAGCTTTAGCGATCTGTATTCTAGCTCTGCCCTTAGGGAAGATACGACTGGAGAACTGCCTTTACTTCTTTTCTTCCTCTGAAGGGTGAGACATGGGAGAAAAGGGGATAATGGTGACATTCTTAATCCCTACTTGTCTGAAGAGACAGCAGAAGAGGGATTTCAGTTCTAGATTCCAATCTTTTTTTTAGCAGACTACTTTATCAACACTAATGTTTTAAAAGAAGCTATATTTGTGCAATATGTGTAGCATTTCTTTGCAATTCCAGGTATGTTAGGTGTTCAACAATCCCGATGAAAAAAAAATTACTATTTTCAAATTGATCTTATAGTTATGTGATATTTTTTTGAAATGAAAATAGATCTTTTCTCACTGAGATTGTAATTTTCACTAGAAATATAAAATATGTAATGATGAAGAAAGGGATAGGTTTAATGAGTTTCAAAATATATTTCTAATAAACTGTTACGACTTAGTTTTGTCTGTAACATCTAACACTTGAATTATGTAGTAAACCTCTCTTCAGTGGTGGTGTTGGTTTTTTATGCTAATGCTTTCAGATCATGTCCGGATTTGCTCCATGAACAGAGAAACAGTCCCTTTACCTTTCTTGTTTTCCTTGAAAATGGATATTGGCTTAGATCCTCCAGTGTATGCATACTGTTTTGCCTTCAGACGTGGTTGAACTTTGGCTTTGTTTCTCTCCTCACGTTCACTTGTACAACAGAGAAACCAGATTACATCTGTCTAGGAATTCAATAACTGTTGTGTTACCACCACCCCCTCCAAACCCACCCCTCTGTTTTTCTAAAGTATTCATTTCTTCACATTTGCTCTGAAGCTTTCTTAAGGCTTTAGAGCTTAAGGCAAAAATACATACTGCAAAATAAAGGTAAATGTATAAATGTGTATTCCTGTATACAGTGTATATAAACATACATGCTCCATGACAATTTCAGAACAACAATGAGATGTTTCTATATTTAAATATACTATCATGCTAAAGTATGTTCTTTCTGTGTCTTGTAGGGTCAAAATGTATTTGGTCTTGATATAATTGAGACACCTGAGGGAGATAAGTGGCCTCAACTGATTGTCCAGCAGATCCTGGATAGGGAACAGAAGGATACTTACGTGATGAAAATTAAAGTTGAAGATGGTGGAAGCCCTCCAAGATCTAGCACTGCCATCCTGCAAGTCACGGTGACTGACGTGAATGATAATCGCCCAGTCTTCAAAGAGAATGACATTGAAGTTAGTGTTCCAGAAAATGCTCCAGTGGGCACCTCTGTTTCTCAGCTCCATGCCACTGATGCAGACCTGGGCTCAAATGCACAAATCCACTTCTACTTCAGCAATCAGATCTCCAGTTTGTCCAAAAGGCTGTTTGCCATTGATAACACCACTGGCCTCATCACTATAAGAGAACCACTAGACAGAGAGGAATCTCCTGTGCACAAGCTAACTGTTTTGGCAAGTGATGGCAGTTCAACTCCATCAAGAGCAACAGTGACTGTTAATGTCACAGATATTAATGACAATGTCCCATCAATAGACACAAGATACATCATCAATCCAGTTAACGGGACAGTACTTTTGTCTGAGAAGGCTCCCCTTAATACGAAAATTGCGTTGATAACAGTAATGGACAAGGATGCTGATCTGAATGGAAAAGTTACTTGTTTTACAGATCATGATGTCCCTTTTAGGCTAAAGCCAGTGTTTGATAATCAGTTTCTCCTGGAGACAGCCACGTTTCTCGATTATGAAGCCACAAGGGAATATGCCATTAAAATAGTGGCTTCAGATTCAGGGAAGCCTCCCTTAAACCAGTCTGCAATGCTCCTGATCAAAATTAAAGATGAAAATGACAATGCCCCAGTTTTTACACAGCCCATCATAGGTCTTTCCATCCCTGAAAACAATGCTCCTGGTACTCAGCTAACGAAGATAAGTGCTACGGATGCTGACAGTGGGCGCAATGCTGAGATCAGCTATATCCTGGGTTCTGATGCACCCCCTATTTTCAACCTTGACCGCCGTACAGGCATCCTGACAGCAGTGAGGAAGCTGGACAGAGAAAAGCAAGACAGGTACTCCTTCACTGTGCTGGCTAAGGATAATGGGATGCCACCCTTGCAGACGAATGCTACTGTGACAGTGTCTGTCCTGGACCAGAATGATAACAGCCCGGCTTTCACACATAATGAATATAATTTCTATGTGCCAGAAAACTTACCCATGTATGGCACAGTGGGGCTTATCACAGTTACAGATGCTGACTCTGGAGAGAATGCTGCAGTCACTCTCTCTATATTAAATGGTAGAGATAATTTCATTATAGATCCACTTACTGGTGTAATAAGACCAAATATTACCTTTGATAGGGAACAGCAGGGGTCCTATACTTTCCAGGTGAAAGCTGTGGATGGAGGAAGACTGCAGCGTTCCTCAACTGCTAAAGTGACCATCAATGTTGTTGATGTAAATGACAACAGGCCTGTTTTTGTTATTCCTTCATCTAATTATTCGTATGAGTTGGTTCCAACATCATCCAGTCCAGGGTCTGTAGTTACTAGAGTCTTTGCAGTTGATAACGACACAGGAATGAATGCAGAACTCCGCTATAGCATCATAGGTGGGAACTCAAGGGGCTTGTTTACAATTGACCAATTAACAGGCAATATTACTTTGAAAGAGAAGGTAATTACATCAGATCATGGCTTGCATAGACTGGTGATAAAAGTCAATGACCTAGGACAGCCGGAGTCTCTTTATACTATAGCTCTTGTGCATTTGTTTGTGAATGAGACAGTCACTAACAGTTCCTACATACAAGAGCTAGTGCGCAGGAACATGGAAACTCCAATAGGCCAGAACATTGGGGATGGTGAGATAACCCCACAAACCAATGATTATGTCAAGATCATCATTGCCATAATTGCAGGCACTATGACAGTTATTCTGGTAATTTTTGTAACTGCTTTAGTACGGTGCCGCCAGACACCTAGGCACAAGGTTGTCCAAAAAAACAAGCAGAGTGGTGAATGGGTTTCCCCAAACCAAGAGAACAGGCAGATCAAGAAGAAGAAGAAGAAGAAGAAGCGCTCTCCAAAAAGTCTCCTCCTCAACTTTGTTACTATTGAAGAATCTAAACCTGATGATCCTGGCCATGAGCACATAAATGGCACTTTAGACATTCCTGTAGAACTAGAAGAACAGACTATGGGAAAATATAACTGGGCCACTACACCAACCACATTTAAGCCTGATAGCCCAGATTTAGCAAAGCACTACAAGTCTGCTTCTCCACAGCCTACCTTTCAAATTAAACCTGAGACTCCTGTACCCCCCAAGAAGCACCATGTCATTCAGGAACTGCCTTTAGATAATACCTTTGTGGTGGGCTGTGACTCACTTTCCAAGTGCTCATCAAGCAGCTCGGACCCATACAGTGTTTCTGAATGCAGCTGTCAAGGAGGCTTCAAGACCCCAGGCCCCATACACACCAGACAGGTAATGGAAGTTTTAAGGTGCTCTCTTTCTCCTTCCCTTCTTTCTTTGCCGTTCCTTTAACTCTAGCTCTAAGCACTGCAAAATAACTTAATGCAAGGATTAAAAGTTGGAAAGGTCACGTTTGATCGAGGCATTGAAAAGTAAACTGTGAGATTCATCAGTGTTAAGGGAGAAAAAATAACGTGACTGTTGGCTGTAAGGAAATTGAATGATTACATTGGTGGGTATTCCTGACTGCAGATGGCAGCATGGCCCTTCCTGCATTACTGCAGTACCCAGTGCAGCTTTGTACGGCAGAGAGGGGTAGTATTGTATGCTCAAGAATTGAAGTAATCTAGGCCAGGTGGAAAGCAATACAGCTTTACAGGATCTGATAAGTGGTTCTTAATATTAATGGGGTCTGGAATTGAAGCCTTAATTTGGACATAGCTTTACTTCAAGGTCTCTCAAAAGCAGGCAAGGATTTTCCTCTTTAGAGTTTCAGTGCCATTTTCAGACTAGAAGCATACTGGACTGCTTAAACCTGGTGGAATGACACATTCAGCAGGCCAAGTCAAGGGAAAACTAGAAGCATCGGTATTAATTGCTCTCACTTAGTTGCTGCTGTACCTGATATACCAGATATTAGCTTCTCAGAAATTCAGTGCAGCAATGGAAATATCTAAAGAATCCTCAGCTTAAAATGAAGAATAAAAGGAAAACCAAAGTACTTTTTATTAGTGAAGCCCCCACAGAAAAGCTTTAAGTCACTGGAAATTGAATCTAATAATCTAATGTCTATCCATATTCTGGAAAGTTTCACTCTATAGAAAGCTTTGCTGTTTGTCTGTTCTCTCCTCTTTCTTCACAAATATTACAAAGTTTTCAATGAAAGTAGTTTTCTAGTTAAGCTTTAATTGGTCAAGGAATTAGTCATTAAAGAAACAAATATTTCAGGAGAGTTTATTGTATTATTGATAATATATTTTAATACTGTTGCTCGGGACCAAACCTCAGCATGACTAAGACTGTGAGACTCTACTCCAGCTGAGGTTTTGAATTTTTTTCCTGTGAGCTTTGTTTTATCACTATAGCGATAACAAAATGTACCTAAAAAAAGCTTCTCATTGAAAGTAGTCATCTTATTTTTGAAAATTGCAGGATGCGTTGTTTATTTTATTCTGCTTTATTTCCCTTACCCACACAAATCTGCGCAGTAGTCCGTGTCACTATGCTTTATAAAACTTGCAACATTTTCTGAGACACATTAAGAGAAAATTTGGAGGAAATTTTTTTATTATTTCTAAGACATGACAGCAATGAAAAATGTATAGCTTTTTGAGATTTGACTATTTTCTATTAAAGATACTTAAATGTGTTAATTTAAATTACACATTAGAAAAGCTGCCTGCTAATTTGTTTCTCTGTTTGAACTCTCATAACTCTGAGGAGGGTGATGCTGTTTTCAGCATTTCTGTAGCCATGATCTAAGTGAGTTTTCTATTGAGTTCTGGTATAGTTCCTCTGAGCCAAAAAGATTCTTCCATTGTCTGCTCAAATACACTTTGTTATGCAGTAATGCTGCTAACAAAGAAAGCAAGCTCATGACTCTCCAAGTTCATACTAACATGGCTCTTCCATAGAAGAGGCTTTTAAAGTAGAATGGAAAGCAGTTCTCTTCTGCAGAAGTTGGTTGGGGAAAAGAGCATTTTATTTATCTGTACCTTAAAGGTTAATGACAGGGGTTCCTATCTGGAAGAGCAGAACAGAACTGGGTTTTTTTTAATACTCATTACTTGATATTAGCTTATCTTCATATAGCTGTACCTGAAATTATATTAGTATGATGTACTGAATATATCAAAAAGATTAATGTTACTCTTTGTATTGATCTTGTTAAATCTATAGTTTCCTTCATTTACGTTTACTTTTTTGTATGAAAGTGATCACATTGTTGGAGAAAATTTAACTACTTGCTGTCAATGGCCTTTTACACTAATGTGAAAACAACATTTACCTTTAAACATGCAAATTCACATTTTTATTACTTATTAGTGCATTTATTTACATAAACGGGGCAAGAAAGACTACACTAGAGTTAAATCCTTTGTGTTGGACCATGATCATAAAGGCAGAATTGTATTTCATTATAAGTAAAGCCAAAGCAAAGTATTTTTAAATCTCAGTGGGTATTTTAAAAGTCAGTCTTAATCCTAAACTGGTTTTGTTTATTGTAGTCTGTATAGTTTTATCTCCTGTGGGGCTATAGACGGTGGCTCGGGACAGACTAACTTAGGGGTGTCACTGTTAGCCAGTAAAGAAACAAAACAACCAAAACCAAGCTTCTGCCTCAGCGCTTCAGATGTCGTGTTGTCCCACCATCCTCGGAGACTAACAGGATGTTTGTCATTAATGATGCATTTGTGTTTTGCTCTCTGAACTTTCAGAAAACTGTAGGACAGCCTGGATAATTGAAGAGTACTAAAATCGGTTAAAAAGGGGAATGTACTTGTTTGAAAAAGGAAAATAATGTCTAATATGAGAAAAAAATATTTTACTTTATCACTAACAATTACTGTAACGCATCCCTTCTACAAGCCAAAAGCTTTCTGAAGGAGATTAAAGACGACTATATTCACTGTGAAGATATCTCTTCAGTTTCTAATGGGTCTTGATATTAATAGGCCACACATCTCAACTGTTCTTAGTTTTGTCCATGCAAGACTTTCTGTTAAGGTATTTGAAATAATATTGAGTTAAAGCTAAAATTATAAGTTTTCCTTTGAAGCTCTAAGTTTTGTAATTTTGCATATGTCTGAATGGTATTGATTCAGATTTTTAAAGAAAGGAAATTATGTCTTTACTGCTAAATTTGTCAGTGATCTATAAAATGACAGAAAGTCACGATAACAGTTGTACTCAAAAAGCATGCAAGAGAAGATTGAAAGGTTTTTCTACTAAAAGAAAAATTATGTCATTAGTGGTCATGTGGGCAAATAAAGCAAGCAATGGAACAGCTGAAATTTTTATGGAGAAGGAATCAGACTCCTGAAGCAGCTGAGGACACGTTGAATCATCAACTGCAGGAAGCTGAAGAGGGAAAAGTATGGTCCCAGTGTAATCTCCCATAAGAGAGAGCTCAAGCTACTTCTATGTGAGAAGGGGGCGCAAGGAAGGGAGATATTAATATTATTTTGAAGTTACACTGTATGAACTAATAAATACTAGTGACAATAGACCTTCAGAATAGCATGCTTTTGTTTGGGGATATAGTAGAGAGAATTCTTTTAAAGAAGTTTTACCAAGTGATTAATTGTGAAAGGGCTTCTTATTCTTAACAAGGTTTTTCAAACTAGGGTATTTGGAGGCTCATAAAATCATACTCACTTCCAGTCAGATTTTCCTTGTTTTGGTAGTCTTGAGCCTCATAGAAAGATGCGTTTCTTTGGTAGAAAAACATACAGCACCTTTTAAAGTTTATCCATCTGCAAGCTTTGTAAAAGCTCAATTATTTTTGTCATTTACCTTAGTGACAGCAGACTAGGTAAAGTATTCCATACTGACTCAAATCTTCTAATTCTTTTTGCATTTGCGTTGGAATGATGAAAAGAAGGAGAGGTTCTTCCAGTGTAGTTTTCATGTAGTACATAACACAATTTAAAAATTGGAAATCTTTGCTCAAGTACTTTAAACAACATTCAGCCAATTCAAATTCTTGTCTAGGTGTTAACATGTTTATTCAGGGTATGCATAATTACAGAGTACAATGTAATCTCTGGGAGCTTGGCTCAAAGAAGCTACTGCCACAAAGGTTCATTAGAGCTTTCCATGCTTCATCCTTTTTCTTGGTCCTTTCTTTTAATTAATGCTATTTCAGACATTATTTTAATTTGAAAATAGTATAATTTGTATGTGTGTCAGTATATAGTGTATAGTATATAGTGTAAGTGTAAAAGAACAGTAGAAATCTTTGAAAATAAACACTTGGTCGATCAGTAAGGGTCCTGTGACCTTTTGTTACTGTTATTTTAAGCTTAAACTTAAGAAGAAGTTTTTTCTGACTTTGTGTTAGTGGAGAAACATGAGTGTTCATGAAAGCAGCACTGGAGGACTTGGTTTAGTTTCAGTCCACCTCTTCCACTGATAGAGCTGGAAGGTGCAGTCATGCCCTGAATCTATGGTTATGTGTTTTTTGGTGGTTCTTCCTGCTTGGCAGTGGACTCCAGCGTGTATGTTAATTTAGCTCCACTGCCAATACACTATACCATCTTTAGGAAGTTGTTGAGGGAGTGCACAGGCATGCAGATTGATTGGTCTTATATTTACTAATGCAAATCTTCATTAGTTGATTTTAGTTGCCAGGATTCTATCATCTGTGAACATATCCATACTTAGGGATAGAAATTTCAGATGACACAGTGATGTCTGCTGAACTTGTTTGTTAGAAACTGACTGGAGATAGACATTATATTCCTTACAGAAATCTGAATGGGAAGTAGATCTTATTTAAACTGCCTAGCCTTTTGGGGGCCCTCCTGTCTCATTATCATCTGCTTAGACCTGCTTACACCTGTGATATATTTTCTGGTGGTTTTTTATTCTGATTTGAAATGTGGTGAAATGTCATTACAGCTTCCCACTCTGTGTGTGCTTAGGATGTGAACTGAAAGGATAGTGCCCTGTTCCTGAAACTATTAGCACTGAAAAGTCACCTGTTAGGTAAATCTTTAGCTGCAGGATTTATTGTTTAATAACATGGAGACTAGTGAGTTTAGTATACTGTAATCATCAGTAGGCAGTGCTGATACTTCTGGTATGTAAAAGGATATAGAAGAACACTGGTACTTCGCATTGACAGATACAGAGTAAATTGTATTTAAAGAACATTTTCTTCTAAATATCAGCTAAATAGCTGTTGGTATAAGCCCTTCCTAAAAGCCATTTCAAAATTGATTGCTATGATTCTAAGTGTTCTTGTTATTTTCTCTGAATTTTCTGTCCTGTAGTTTTGCTGGTAGTTCTGATGTGCTGCCATGTATATACCTTTCAGAAAAAAACCCTGAAATTCACATCTAGAGAAAAGATTTCTAACTGAAGGATAAGTGAAAGTCTGCAACTCAGAAGTTAGTGAGCAGTTACTTAAATGTACAGTACTACTGAAGTAAAGCTGGTCAAGAAAATTATTTTCTTCTGTGGAACACTGAAGAAAAACTTTAGAATTGTTCTTTTAATATGTATTTTTCACTGGAAAAGCATGGGGGGAAGATATGTAGAAAGTACTCCCCTTGCCTCAGAGTAGAAGGTAAAAACAGAGCACAAATGGAAAGAAAGAAAAAAAGAAATCAATGTTTTGAGTGAGGGGGAAAAAATAAAAGATTAGACCCTATGACCCTTAAGTAAAAACTAATTCAGAGAAAACAAAGGCTTTTTTCCCAGTAAGATTGTGTTGACTGAGTTCTATACTGAAGTTGGTAGAAGAAGTTCCAGCAGTAATAATTGGGTGGGTTTTATGCAAGCTAGAATGGTAGACAATTCTCTCTCCAGTAGCAGTTTGCCTTAGGATAGTAGGAGCATAAATTTTCCTAAACATTAAGTGCATTTCACCTTCATCAGTGGGATAACTGAGAAGTTTACTCTTTTCTCCTCATGATCCAACTTTGTTTTTTTAAATAACCTATAGCTATAAACCATTGTCAACAATGAAGTCTGATTTAACTGTAGTTCAATTTTGACACTTCTTTCTTTTCCTATTTTCTCCCAGAAGGTATTGCACTCAATAATCTGCAGTTGATAGTAATTTCCTGACCAGTGAGTGGCTAGTGTCTTGGTGACTGTGGTATTGATAGTTCTTCCTTTCCTGTGAAATAGTTGATCTGAATGGCTTCATTTCTGTGATTTTTTAGGACACTACCTCTGTTGATGATAAATACAGATTAAAGATGCAAAAGAACTCTTCAGATGAAAATATTTTATGCTCTTAGGAATGATGTTTTTGAATGAAGTCTGTTAAAACCCTGTAGAACATGTTGTGGGTAATCTTCTGATAGCTATAACCTTTCAGCAACACTTGCCATTTCGAGCTGATAAAAAAACAAAAAAACCCACAAACCCTCCCCAAAATCTAGAATAACATACATAGAAGCCATTTCTGTGGCTCCTTCTGTTTTAGCATATATGTGTATATAGATGTATGCAAATCTTTGCTTGTGTATAGAAACCTGAAAACACACACACATCAAAAATGGTTGGTTACTTAGATCCACAGTAGTTCAGTACTTCTCAAACCGTACAGTGATTGAGATGGTAGAAACTTGGAAACAAACTTTACAATAT
>VXBO01012564.1:0-12821 GCA_013400135.1 Rhinoptilus africanus
ACAAGACAAGGGGCAACAGGCACGAATTGGAACAAAGGAAATTCCGTCTCAACATGAGGAGGAACTTCTTTACTTTAAGGGTGGCAGAGCCCTGGCACAGGCTGCCCAGGGAGGTGGTGGAGTCTCCTTCTCTGGAGATATTCAAAACCTGCCTGGACGCGTTCCTGTGCAACCTGCTCTGGGTGACCCTGCTCTGGCAGGGGGTTAGACTAGATGATCTCCAGAGGGCCCTTCCAACCCCTGCCAGCCTGTGATTCTGTGACAAGGTGAACATGAGCCAGCAATGTGCCCTTGCAGCAAAGGCAGCTCGCAGCATCCTGGGCTCCGTTAGGTAGGGCATTGCTAGCAGATCAAGGCAAGTGATCCTTCTGCTCTGCTCAGCCCAGTGAGCCCATGTTTGGGATGCTGTGTCCAATTCTGGGCTACCCTGTACAAGAGGGAGATGAACTTACTGGAGAGGTTCCAGTACAACGGAGGGCTTGGAGCATCTGCCATGCGAGGAGAGGCTGACAGAGGCTGCGCTGTTCAGCCTGGACCTCATAAGGCTCAGATAGATCTTATCAATGTGTGTAAATACCTGATGGGGGTGGGGGTTAAAGAAGGTGGAACCAGACTCTCCTCAGTGTTGTCCAGCGAACGAACAAGAGGCCATAGGCACACAATGGAATTCAATAAATTTCACTCAAACATAAGAAAATGTTTTTATGGTTAAGTGTGGTCAAGTACTGGAACAGGTTGTCCAGAGAGGCTGTGGATTCTCCATCTTTGGAGATGCTCAAAATCTGACTCAACACAGCCTGACCAGCCTGCTCTAGCAACTCTGTGCTGAGAAGGGGACTTAGAGTAGGTCAACTCCAGAGGCAAACTCAACTGTTATATGCTTCTGTATGATGCTGTGATGGCAAATAAATTGCTATGAATATGTCTTTGTTACAGTACAGTAAAATTAGGACATGTCTGTCTTTCTTGACATTTATTCTGAAAAACCTCAGAAAATTTTATACCCTCAAATCATCTCCTTCTGTGTATTTCAAATCATCTCCTATAAGTTTGTGGTCATAAACAGATTTCAAAAATAGTTTTACTGCTCTTTATTTCTGCTGAAACAGCTAAGGGGGCTCAGAGGAAATACACTCTTCTTCCTGCCCATCAAAAGGCATTTTCTGCTGAACTCCAGTCCCTTATTCATAGGCGAATCCAGTGACGCATACAGAGGTGGAGGGCGATCCATGAGCTCCTGAACTGAAGGTAACGGTGATCCTACAGCACTGTGTTAAACAACTGCTCAACCTGGGCAGCCAACCATAAATAGTGGAAAGAAAAATCTAGTTTGAATTTCAGATTTTGCATCACATTTTCAGAGACATAGACTGAAATCTTGAATTTTGAGCACACTTGATATACAGTCATTCAAAGTAAAATATTCCAAGCCACAAAATTTCACTTCAGAGAAGAACAATACCCTTTGATAAAGTGTCACCTTTCTCTCAAAGATAACCATAGTTCTAACAGCTGTTTTATTGTCATGTTTTGCAACATTATGTAAATCTAACAACATTTGGGATATATTTCTTCAAGGTCTACTTAATAGGATTGAGTGTTATGTTGGGATTTCAGCATTTACTAAACAAGTACTTCAGTCCTCAAAATCCCTGGAATCTGATAACTTGAAAATTGTATTGGAAGACGGCATTTATTTTATTTAAAAAAAACCCAAAACAGATCTGAATGTTGAAAAGGAAAACAAATCATTTGAGATACGTACGCACTTATATGGTGATCATGCCAGCCATGCAACTCAAGGCTAGTGTTCCCAGCCTTTAACAGAAGATGTTTCTGCCAGGAACTTTTTCTTTCCTTCATGTCATTCGTCAGACCCTACAGTTCTGCTATTTTTTCCCCTCTCCCCCACAGCACTTAATGAGCAGAGGGGACCTGCAAATAGAGGTGTCTAAGACCCTAATGCTGCCTATTGTCCTCTCTATGAGCTGTGACCACTGTCCCTGCCTCCTGATGCACCTTTCCTGTTGGGAACAAATGCAACAAAAATTCATCTGCCAAATGAAGTGAGGACGGCTGCAGTACAGGATTGACTCCCAGCATTAGCGCCAAAGGTTTTGAAGGTCAGATTGTGCCATGAGTTTGATGCTAAGCATGTCCTCAATGGGCTCCTACCGCTGGCAATGTCTTCATTGGCATTACGCAGTTGGGTTGCAGCTAGTAACAAGCAAATTTCCTCTGTTGTCTATGCACAAAAAAAAAAAAAAAAAAAAAAAAAAAGACAGAGAGAACTGAACTTGAACTGCAGGAGTGTATCACTGCAAGGAACCTTCAGAGTCAGATGAAACAGAGAGGGGCAGGAGCGAGGTTAGAAGGCAATGCAAGGAAGGCAAGGCAGCTCCTGCGCCCTGGAGAAGTGCTATAATGTCATTGAACACCGGGGGGCAACGGAGCACCCAGCCTTCAGGGAAGAAAGTACTTCACCCCCGGGACGAGAGCAGCCCCCTTGCCTCTCCTCCTTGGAGCAGACACAGCCTTTGATAATCATCCTTTCGAAGAGCAGTACATTTTTTACAAAAGATCACAGGTCTATCTCCTTGAAAATAACAGGCAGGATCTGCTTATCTCAGTCTACTGCGCAGTCCAGAGTGGAGAGCACTGAATTTTTTTTCCCCACTGCTGTGAGTACTTACCTGGAGCAACACAAGGCAATATTCTCTGGTTTGATGTCTCTGCATGAAGTCATTATCAGGTGAAGTCATACACGGGTAAAATATTAATACATGGGAAGGTAAAAAGTTCTTTTCCAAGAAAAACCCTTAGGAAATACAAGTGATTAACGCACCTTGCATAGCTAAAGGAGCAATATATGAAACTGAGTAAGCTGTAGAAGGCACCAGAATTACAAACCACTTTTCAGTTTAGTCTTGAACAAGTGGCCCCAAACATTTACTGCTTAAATAAACAAAGAAGGAGCGGCTCAGGAATGAGAAATGAATGCTGGAAATTTAGAGGGCAAGTTTTGTTATGTAGATAATTTTTTATAGCTTTATCATGCCAAAAATCATTTGAAGACATTTTGCAGTGGACACTTCCACCCTTTTCATCCATGAAGCAATCCCTCTACAGTTCAGAAGTATCAAATGGCTTCACTGCCACATCTCCTACCTACACTGCTCTCCCTATCTTTTGGCATGCTGCAGGAACTGATACCAATTCACGGGCATCAAAGTTGTGAATTCTGCCAAAGCAAAGATTTCTGTGATTCATCCTGACTTGTGTGGTTTATCTGGAAGAAAAATGTCTCCCACAGACCACCTGAGTTGTCTGTTTTCAAGGAAGTAAAAATCTTAATGAGATCACCATGAAAGAAATAATGAATTGGGGGAAAAAAACAATTGTGCCATTACTAATACTGCAAGTTCTCTAAACAAGAGAACCAAAGCTTCCTTGAAGGGTTTGCTTGCATGACATGATTGCTCATTAAATGGGAATAAATGGCAGACATTTAAGTAATAGAAAGAAAAAGGAAAGTGTCGTGAAGATAAGATGGCAGACGTTTCCTGCCTGTTCCATTCAGCCGTGAGTAGCTCAGTTACAGCGGTAGGGAAGAAGGGTAGTTTATTTCAAGACCACTCATCTTCATCGAAATGTATTATCTGCGTAAACATGATATAGAGATCTTTATTTATTTGGTTTTATGTATATGGAAATAAAACCAGATGAGAAAGATCAGACCCAGGGTATTTCTAACACTGAAACTCACATCATTGCAATAAAAGCTGACATTAAGTACAATAACTGATCATGTTGATAACTCAAGTCCTGAACTAATGTAAAAGGGCAGAAAAGGTGGAACTTCTTATATTGGTAGCACCACAGTACAGTTCTTACAATGTCTCTGACATTTTTAGTAAGAAATAATTATTTTATCCCTTCTCATGAATTAGTTACGTCTTAGGTTGTTTTCACTAGCACCTTGAAATACGTTTTCAACTTCAGAATGAGCACCATTGTGGTTTTTCTAGTTTAAACACTGTTTTTCAAATTGTACATGGTTGTTTGCCTGCTTTCTATTTTTGAAGAAGACCCATTGAGAAAGATATTATTTTTAAGTCTTAGAAACAATTACAGGATGGTTTTATGGAGAGATTTCCAAAGAAAAACTGCCTCGATTCTGTCCTGTGTTCTGTAGCATGCAGTGAATTTAAAAAGGAAAGATCATGAGAAAGATGATAATGTGAAAGAGTTTACTCTGAATAAATTTGTAAATAAAAGCATTGATAGAAGTGATGGCCACATGCCTCTTTCTGCAGGTTCACAGGTCTTATGTTGTTACAGATCTACAGTCAATCTGTGGGCCTGGACCGATGCCAGCTTTCTCTTTGTGTAATAGAGCAGAGATAGCACTGATCATTCAAATTTTAATGTTCTGATGGCATTAAACTTCAAAGAAAATATTGACAAAGGCATAGGTAAACATTGTAAAGTTTCTTTCCCAGCCTCATGCTGGAATAGGAGATTTATGATCTCACCTCCAAGAGCAGGGGTTTAAACAGAGCTTCGAGTCCTGCAGTCCTGTAATCACCTCCTCCTTTCTCTGCTTTTATGGCTCCACGGAAGCCTTGCTTGTCCCTTAAAATTTCCTCCTCCCAAGAGATACTGAGTTAATGGAAGTTAGTGAGCTAACGATGGCATAAACTGAATTAAAAGGACAACCATCCTTCATTTTCTGGCCTTCTGTTTGTCCTGGTTGAGACCCTTGTGCTCCAGCCATCTCAGCACCTACAAAGCATTTCAAGCACAGTCCAGGGACTCAGTCTTCCAAGATTTTCTCTTCCATGGGTGTGATATGAGAGGGATTCACAAAGAGCCACAAAATGAAAGAAACCATAAAACGTGGCTTTTTCATAAGGCAGGATGAAAGAGCTGTGAAGAAAGCTAAAGTTTGCCATACACCAAGCCCCATTTTGGGCCTGCTGTGGAGACAAAATCATCAATAAGAAAAGGCAGCTGAGGCTTCAATAGGTTTGTTACAGTTAATAAGGATTTACCTAAGGGAAAATTGCTTTTTCTGAGAATAAATGACTCACTCTGCTCTTGAAAACAGTAAAGATGAAGTTGGTGCATCTCTGCGGAGGCACTTTATGCTCAAATCTAATAATTTATTTGTGGTGGTGTCAGTTCATATCATGAAGACCTTCTAAGAGCTGATCAGCTCAACAGTGCATTTGACTGAACAGGATTGATTATACATGTGTGACATTAAAAAAAAAAAAATACACACCATACCTGGCAACAGTCTCTGTGTGTCACCATTAATTAACAATATTGCATTAGCAAATGGCTTCATGTGGCTTAGCATATAACATAGCAAAGGGATATGAGAGTTTTCAGAACAGAAGCAGCACAGCATAAATACAGCGTATCACTTTCACAAACACAGGATTTTCAAAACTCTGGCAATATTATAAACGTAAGAATGACGCTTCATATGCAGTTAAATACAAATAACTGGACTTAAGTATTTACTGTACAGTAATTCGTGATAGTGCTTTGCAGAACTGTGTTATTTCACATAGTTCTGTAAAGAGCAAACCCCATTTCACTCAAAGCTAGATGTATGAAGGAAAATAGAGAAAACAGAGATATTACTTTAAGGTAAATACTGTCGTATCCAATGTCAAGATTTCAGTGGCTTACAACCATTCATAAAATTCTTATTTAGGTCAAATTTATTTTTACAGTTACAGTATCAGAGTCAAGAGGCCAGCTTTTGAAGAAGGAAGAAATGGCAGCTGTCATGGATTTACAGAGCAGCTTTAGGCAGACTCCCATGACAAGCTCAGTCAGTTCTTTCATTTATACACAAGCAGCAGGATCCGATATAAAATAATTACTTTACAGTTATGCTTTTAAACAATAGGCTTCAATCTTTTTTATATTCCAATTGTCTTTCATACACAAATCTGCTTTTGACTGCAGTGGGAATTAACTGATCCCATTAACAGTAGCACTAAACACAACACCATTGCACCCTACATGGCCTCTGATACCTGTTTGATCCTCTGGCAGCTTTTGGCTACCAGAGGGAATATCCCCAAGCTTAAGATACTTGAAAAACAAGATAAATAATTACTTTCTTCCTAACTCTGTCCATTTTCATTACTTCTTCAATTTATCACACACTTGATCTATTAACCGGCACAAATTGGTAATGAGGAGTTTCACAATGACTTCTCATGTAGGGCATCGAGATACCGTGGGCATACACACCACCCTGTGTAACAGTGTGTTAATACACTGAGGTCAGTGGGAGTGAAGTAATAAAGCAGTCAAAATACAGAAGCTTTCAATCTGAGGCATTAGGCAACCAGTTTTATCAAGTCTCTCCTTTGTAATGCTCTGGAGTGGCTGCCTCTCCAAAGGAGGTAAGAGAGGAGGACGTGCTAGCAGTATCATCATGGC
Source organism: Rhinoptilus africanus (assembly GCA_013400135.1). Taxonomy (NCBI): domain Eukaryota; kingdom Metazoa; phylum Chordata; class Aves; order Charadriiformes; family Glareolidae; genus Rhinoptilus; species Rhinoptilus africanus. The sequence continues at coordinate 6,469 of VXBO01012564.1, forward strand.
AACTGCACCAGTGCTACTAATCCAGAAAGAAAACACTCCCCTGGGGAAGATTTCTTCCGATTGCTTCAGACAGTCCTACTCCACATATCGGACACAAAAAGCAACGAAGCAGCAGCCGAAGAGTGCCACCATAGATGCCGAAATCACAGTGACTGCGCTGCCGGCAATGCTGACCAAGAGCCCCAGCCCCACGCCAAGGATGATCTGGGCCAGCTGGACCATGCAGGTGAGAGCGGCGCAGTCAATGCCCTTCCCTCGCCCGTGGTCTCCAGATCGTTCCTGGTCCTGCAGCTTCAGGCACTGCAAATAAGCACAAAACACAAGCCGGTGAAATGAGACGGCGCTGGTAACTTGCAGCTCTTGGCCACTGCACTGTCACAGCCCCAGGTGCAGCTGGACAGGCCAGTAACTCCCCGCTTCCTTTCTGGTTTCTCTGCTTGCCCCACACACATTGTGGAATTCAGAGATTTTGCAAGCGATAATGAATTTTCCAAGCTCCCCCCCAAATTGCCTTGTTTCTCCCATCTGCAGTTTTTCCCCCTCTATCCTTTCTCTCAAAGAAAGAATTGAAACTTGATCAAAAACCCTAACCATTTCCTGCAAGTCCAGATCTGTTTGAGCTCTGGCAAACTGACATTTCACAGTATAGGACACTCCGTCATGGAAAATTTAACTCCAGCTCTCATGGTTGCAGGAGAGCCTCAAAGGGATATTAAGATGAATCATACTATGTCCCACACACTTACAGAGCAGAATTTGTTATAATGGAGCACTGTGCTCCCAAGTTATGGCTCAAAGCACATAAAGGAGTTCAGTACTAAAAATCTAAATGTAATGCTTTTTTATTGCTGTGGAAAAAAAAAATATATCTGAAAATAAATGTCCAGACGAGGATTCTTCTACACTACTGAAGACCATTATTAACTACTGATTATCTGTACATCTGCTACGATGTACTTAGCAGAGCAAAAGGCTTCATTTATTATATACAAGCATTTTGTATATGAGCACCCTGTGAGGGTGGTTGATTGCTGGAACAGGTTGACTAGAGGGATTGTGGTGTCTCCACCCTTGGAAATATTCAAACCAGACAGGCCATGACCCCAGGTAACCTGCTCCAGGTAGCCCTGTTTGAGCAGGTGGCTTGTACTACATGATCTCTGGAGGTCCTTTCTAACTTCAGCTGTTCTGTCATTCCCTCCAGGAAGGAATTATTCTGTTTTGTTGGGAAATTACATGATAGTTTACATATTTATTACTCTTCTTGCATAGGCTATTGAATGGCGAAGGTTGTATTGTAACAAACAAGAGGTTTCCATGCTGTAGGCTAGCTGTGCTGCTGTCTTCTGGTATCCAAACACACTCAGCGTCAAGTTGCAAACACACTCAGCGCTGGGTTTTGCAAGAGCTATTACATTGCCTTTGAGCTGTTACCACACAAAGCTTTAAAGTACTGCAGACAAACAGCCTCTTCCTAATCCAGTAGACAAAATTGAATTTGGACCCTAGGGAACGGCAGCATGAAACAGGAGCTGAAGTGGCAGCATTTCAAAACCAAGCACGTGATTTTGGTAGAATGCACAGTGAGGGAAAATATCTGCTCTTTGTTCTGTAATGATACAGTCCTTTCACTTGAAGTATTTAAAATTTTAGATACATTTTTTTCTGTAATTATATCTATTTTGCAGGACTGTGCCCACCAGTGTTCCTATGTGCCAGTAGTTCTGACCACAATTACATGAATGTGTAAGTGACTGTAGTCTTGCACTTGATGTTTCACAGAATCACAGTATGGTAGGTGTTGGCAGGGACCTTTGGAGATCATCTAGTCCAACCCCCTGCCAGAGCAGGGCCACCTTAGAGCAGGTTACACAGGAACGCGTCCAGGCGGGTTTTGAATGTCTCCAGAGATGGAGACTCCCCACCTCCCTGGGCAGCCTTTGCCAGTGCTCTGCCACCCTTAAGGTAAAGAGGTTTTTCATGTTGGGATGGAATTTCTTGTGTTCCAGTTTGTGTCCACTGCCCCTTGTCCTGTTACCGGACACTACTGAAAAGAATCTGGTCCCATCTTCTTGACACCCGCCCTTTAGATACTTAGAAGCATTGATGAGATGCCCTCTGAATCTTCTCTTTTCCAGGCTAAACAGCCTTTCCTCATAAGAGATGTGCTCCATTTCCTTAATCATCTTTGTAGCCCTCCGCTGGACTCCTTCCAGTAGTTCCCTGTCCTTCTTGAACTGGGAATCCCAGAACTGGACACAGTTACTCCAGATGTGGCCTCACCAAGGCAGAGGAGACGGGGAGGATGACCTCCCTCCACCTGCTGGCCACACTCTTCTTGATGCACCCCAGGAGACCATGTGGCCAAGAAGGCCACAGAGGCATATGACTCTGTCATGGTCAACTTGTTGCCCACTAGAACTCCCAGTACTTTCTGCAGAGCTGCTTTCCAGCAGGTTAACACCTAAACCGTACTGGTGCAGATTTCCTCTTTGTTTTTTCTATCTTCTATATTAGAGAAGATTTGAGCTAAACCTAACTCTGTTACTATCAGATCTAATGGAGAATTATATAACATTTAACATCTGGCATAGCAAGTACCACACACCAGACAAGAAACAATTAGTTGTCTTACAAGTAACGTTTGAATATATTGGCCTATGAAACACAAAGTGGATACACACTTCAGCATATTTTATTTTACTTCTGTCTTGGAACAGCTCTGAATCAAAGCTGGACTACTATTTTGCCTTTACTCCCTTTCTCTGAGTTGGCTGGTCTGAGGTTAGGATTGTGATCTCACCTTAAACTGGGCTCATTCCCTGTCCTTTGCTAAATCTTTCTAAAACTCTTCATCATGATACTTCTCTGTTGAAAGGAACTGAGAAATTAACTGAAAAATTAGGAATCAGATCTATGAAACATTTAACCACATTGAGATATCCTCCTAGAGTTCAATGGAATAATAAAGAGTTTTCTTGTATTCATCATTCAGCTGGTGATGCTTAAAAGTTGTACAGAACAGTAGGATATGTTCTCAAGGACTTTATCTAGCCCTGTACTGGTCTCAACTATGTTTCTACATCATTTTTCAGTGGTTCAACATTTCCTTTATTAATTTCTTCAAATGTTCCTAGATATAATGAGAACTTTCCCTAAGTCCTCCCACCTCTCCTTAATCCTTCCTGTTTCTAGCTCTCTCATTAACTTGAGAGACTTGAGAGAACTTTTCCATTAAAGAGCTCAACACTTTACAAGACATGAAGATCCTGCTGTGCCCAGTAATGTGATATAAGGAATGTGACCTTTTCCAGATTTTCCTTGGAAACAGGTTTTCGTGCTGTGGAGGAACAAAACCCAACCCCAGACATTTAGAGAGATAATGAGAACATGGTATATAATTTAATACTGAACTATATGAAACAGTTTGTACTTGAATTTAATATCTTTATTAGTTAGTTAACAGTTTTTGTAACACTTTGCAGTTAACTAAGAATTCTGCCAGCCTTTACAGTGTGGTTATTAACCTTAGGAACTCAGAATTCAAGCCCTCTGCTAGTACAGCTGGAAGGAAGGATATAAGGAAGGTAGCACCTGAAGGCAACACAAAATGGAGCCCTGTTATCTGGCTACTGCCTGAGCACGTACTGCGACTGGCTTTGTTTCAGTTGTGATGATAAATAATTATTTGTCTCACTGCAGTATGTTTGGAGAGTTTGGAGCTGGGACCTTCACTCTCTTTGCCAGAAACTTTCCATTCATAACATGTGTCATCATTAAGAGTTTGAAATTAAAATTAAAAGCTGCTCACTAGTCCCGTCCAGTTTCCTCCCAAATTAGACTAAACAGACCCAGACAGATATAAACTTACCCTTCCTTAGACATTGAACTCACCTCTTCTTCCCTGTGATACTCTGCAATGAGGTGGAATGGCACTGTGTACAGGGTGCTGGACATGACGCCAAAGAGGGAGCACAGAGCCAGGGTGGAATAGACATAGGGAAACAAGCCAATTAATCCAGTACCCAATCCAAAAAGTAGGTATCCAATGAAATAAAGTCCCTTTAATCCTATGTATGGCAGAAGGATTTTCTGCAAGTCTGTGAAAAGAAAGTGAAAACGCTAGTAAGACTAGAACAAAACAGGTCACATTTCATCAGGGAGGTCCTTTAAGGCATTTTATTTTGTAAAATGCAATGAGGGAGGCAATCTTACTGTTTTTGGAAGTTGCCTCAAATTGTTGTAGGTATAAACCTGCCAAAGAATACTTGCTCTCTCTGGGGATAGTCTCATGGTGGCATAGCCAGCTCCAGAGAAGAGACAGTTGACAGCCATTCTGGAAGAACTGCCCTCATTGACAATCTCAGACATTTCCACTCTTTGATTATAATACAAATATTTGGCACCAATCTCTGTTTGAGCTGAGAAAAGCGCTACAGAGATGCCTGTAGTTAAGCTCCAAAGGGGAAAAGATTTCCCTCAAGCCTCTTTTAGATGCTCAGTTCAGCCCCTAAAATGCTACTCATTTGAGTTTTCAGATCACAAGAAATTTTTTTAATCCTTGGTAAGAGCTATAGTGAAATCTATCTGGGGAACTATGCTAGCACATTTAGACACAATTTTGGAGAGCCAGGTTTGTGCTTCTGGCAAGAACTTTTAGTACACTGTGAAAGAGTTATTTTATGAGGAATGCAGATGAGGAGAGGCCATCAGACAGACCTTCAAGAACCCACAGCTCCAGCACTGCTAGGTGAAAGAGCATCACAGAATGATGCCCATGACAGCCATTTCAGTCTGGCATTTAAATTCGGGATGATTTTCAGTGTTCAGGGTCAGTTCACATGCAGAATAACGCCTTACGCCCTAAGTGACCCCTCATCATGGGGCCAGAAACTACTGTTCATGTTAAGATAGGAGTTATTAACAATACTGAGAATATAACATTTCTTAAAGTTTCAACTGGAAAAAAAACATCCTGTCAATTCGGTTTTGCTTTATTTTTTTAAACAATGGCAAATAGTGAACAGTTTAAACAAAACACAGTGCTGGAGTACATTCCTGAGTACTTACAAGAATAGAGTGACGAAGAAATTGCATTGATGCACAGCCCCCAGCATCCCATCTCCACTCCACTTTTGTAGGTAAGGTAAAGGGTGGAGTTATGAGGTGCATAAGGACTACCCTGGTATACAACCTGAAAGAGACCACAAAGATGACAGAAGGCAAGGATGGACTGCATGTATATAATACCTCCTTCTCATGAGAACAAGGTACCCAGCACAGGGCCTCATCCCTGGTAGGGGAGATAATTAGCACCCAAGAAATCTGTTAAGCAGTGCCCTAACTGTCCCTTCACAGTTCTCCAGGTTTCACACTCATTTCTTTGAGATTCTCACACCCCAGGCTTCTCCTCATTTATTAACCTCTGCCTTTTCTTGGACTGTCCACTCTGTACTGACCCATTTGCCCTTTTCCTTTGGGTGTCTTATTCCCCAGTCTCCTCCTCTATACAATTCTGCCTTCTTCACAGAATCATAGAATAGATTGGGTTGGAAGGGACCTTAAAGATCATCTAGTTCCAACGCCCCTGCCCTGGGCAGGGACACCTAAACAACTAGATGAGGTTGCTCACAGCCCCATCCAGCCTGGCCTTGAACACTTCCAGGGATGGGGCATCCGCAGCTTCTCTGGGCAACCTGTGCCAGTGCCTCACCACCCTCACAGGAAAGAGTTTCTTCCTAATATCTAACCTTAATCTACCTTATTTCAGTTTAAAGCCATTACACTACATGTCCTTGTAAAAAGTCCCTCTACAGCTTTCTTGGAGGCTGCTCTTTAAGTATTGAAAGGCCGTTATAAGGTCTCCCTGGAGCCTGCTCTTCTCCCGCCTGAACAACCCCAGCTCTCTCAGCCTGTCCTCACAGCAGAGGTGCTCCAGCCCTTGGATCATTTTTTGTGTCCCTCCTCTGGACCTGCTCCAACAGGTCCATGTCCTTCCTGTGCTGAGGGCTCCAGAGCTGGATGCAGTGCTCCAGGTGGGGTCTCACCAGAGCTCAGCAGAGGGGCAGCATCACCTCCCTCTCCCTGCTGGCCACGCTCCTTTTGATGCAGCCCAGGATGCAGGTGGCTTTCTGGACTGTGAGTGCCTTAGCCTTTCTTTCCCTAATTTATCTACAATTAATTTTTTGTTTTCTTTTTGATGCTTATCCCAACACACTCATATTTCCACCCAGTAGTTTTCTTATTCAGTTCCGTATCTAGTCAAGCAAAACTTTTTCTTCCAGCAGGGAACAAAAACTCCGTCTTGTCTACAGAGACAAAAAAAAAAAAAAAGGAAAGGAAAAAGGAATACT
>VXBO01012564.1:13902-43930 GCA_013400135.1 Rhinoptilus africanus
AAAAAAAAAAAAAGGCAAAGCACCAAACAAACCAGAAACAAAAAGAAATTCTTAATAGAGACAATCAGCTTTCCATTGAAAATTCAAAGCTGTCACAGGAAAAAAAATGAAATGCAAAATTCTTCCTGAGAGTTAAAACGTCTCAGTTGTGGAATATGGCACTTTTGAGACCTCATTCCCATTCCCTTCTATCTGCTAAATTACCTAGAAAACGTCACCTCTTTTGACATATAATTACCATGAGATTTCCACCATGTACTGTCCTCCCCTCAATGAAGCAGGGAAAGACTGTGATGCAGCACCTCTCCGAAGCCTAGCACCCAGGGAACGTGAGCTCCGGCACCTGAACACTTTATCCCATGGGAGAAATTACTCAATTAAAAATCAAAATGTTTTCAGGGCTGGTTAGCAAATCTCACTAATGGGGAAAACAAAAATTTCTCACCACCTTCAATGCCCCACCTTATCTCCTTCCTCCTTGTCTGAGCTCTGTGTCCCAAAACTCTCTCTCAGTTTCTTTTCCAGTCACATTCACCAGATCACTTGTGTCACTTGAATTCAGTACTTGATGACAGACATTTGCAACACAAAATTCTTACTGCTTTAAAGCTCCTGCGTGGTTCTTTGATTTTAAGGAAAAAAGGTATTATCTGTGTGTGATTAGATCTTCTTATTTTCATTACTGATGTTTGGAGGCAACAGTGTTGGGAGAGATGGAAAGGGAAGTCGTATGGTCATGAAATATGGGAGAACTGTAAAATTATGTTAATTACTGGAAAGCTGAATTTTGCCTTCAATTTCAATAAGATAATGCCATTTTTTCCTTCCTTCAATGTTCTGCTTACTTTTCACAACTCTGCTTTCCTTTGAACTAGGTTATGCTGCAAGCTACTCTATGAAAAATCACCACATATAAAGTTCAAAAATACTTTGCTCCAGTGGGAGGTTTTTAATCCTCATAGCAATGCCAAAATTCAAGTTGCTGACATTCACCTTGAACTAATGTCCTGGTTTGAGGTAAAATGGAACCAATTTTCTAATTTGGAATTTTACTTTTTAGCTGGGCCTCGTCTAACCGACTAAAGTCTGCATATTGTCCAAATCCCTTGGAATTTCTCTTGGCATCACTGTCTCTTTTAAACAGGGTAAGCTTTCTGTTCTTCTATAGTTACAAAAAACAAACCAAAAAATTCCACAATGTCTCTGTAGTGTTCTTTCAAAGATAATTACTATCTTTTGATTTGGCTTACTCGATTTGTTCAACTCTTCCACATGGTTCTTTAAAATAGTCTTTCCAATCAAAGCGTTAATATAAGGTCAGGGAACTACAAAGGACACTGCTATAATTACAAAAAATAATTTGATAGCTAGATAGAAATGCTTGCTTTCTATTTAGATATTTTAGACAGTGGAAATGAAAACTGAAATGTTTAATGCACACATTCAATACACACCAACTCACAAACTTCACACTAATTTAAATGACGTGCTGAAGTTTGACGCCATTTAGTTTCCTTAACCTTCAAAAGCTCTCAATACCCAATCATTTTCTCTATAAAATCACTACAACTCAAGGCCTCAGATGATTCATAAGGATACAGAGTAATCAATATGACTTCAGTAATTTGGCACCAAACTAGAGAACAAAAGATTAATCCCTTTGGATGTCTGTTCATACTGGAACAGGTCAAATCTCATTAATAATCATTGTAGCTATTAGCATGTAAGAGCACTGCTCTTAATTTAGAATATATAGGGTCATGATGCCTGCAGCAAAAAAAGAGACACAGAAAAACAGGAAGCCAAAACATCTCTTGAAGAAAGCAATTACAGTAATGAATGAACTTAGAAAAGATGTGCCACAAGAGACAGACCATTAAGGCCGTGAGTGTCTAGAATTTATACATGCTGAGGCACATCAAAGAGACATGAGACAGATCAAAGCACTGTGAGCCTCCGATGGGCTGCCCGGATAAAAACACAGAGAGGAGGGCAATGGCACAAGCTTGCCCACACCGGACACCATATCCTCGCCTCGGCTGCCAGATGTTACCGATTCAGCGGCATTAGTTCTCACCAAGGTAGAGGCTACCCCAAACCATAGTCCACTCGCCACGCTTTCACTGCATCTGCTCTCTCTTCTTCATTCGCCTTCCTTTCCCTGGAGCCCGCACGGGCCAGGCGGTCAGTGACGCTCAGCATCTGGCAATGTGGAGGATGCTGAGGGTGAAGGGCGCTGGCGGAGGATGGCGGCTGCTCAAGGTGGGCTACGGTGGGGCATCGCAGGGGCGGCATCGCAGCCTGCTAGCCACGTTCTCCCCACAAACTGCTGCTTTGCTGTCTGCCCCTCCCTGTGTTGGTCTGGCATTCTCAGCAGGCAGCACGCATCTTTTATTCTACCTTTGTGCTGTATCTCGTGTAACAATATTTTTCTTCGTGTTAGGAATACCAAGCACTATTGTAATACAAGTGATAAATAGTAAAAGATAATAAATCCTTCTTATTTGTAGCTTAAACATGAATTTAGGTTTCTAACTTATAAAAATCTGCACATTCTCTGTGTATTTCACTTGATGTATCAAGATCTGTACCAGGGATAGATACACATAACACCAAGAGATCAGAAGCAAAATTAAAACAAGAAGTAATTGTTTCATCACTTATTGTTATGCTAGGAGACAAACATAGACATTAGCCTTTGTTTACCTAGGGTACCATGGAAGTCCAGTGAGGATTTCTAGACCTAAAAGACATCAACAAACCCATAAAAACTATTACCTGTTCCCAAGACCATTCTAGAAATGTGGTCTCCAGATATTTTTCAGGTAGATTCACTTTTTCCCAGTTCGAAGATTGAAGCAATCTCTCATAAAAAATGCAGCAGAAACTAAATAATGGTGGTGATTTGAAAGTGGTCACTATTCTTTCCCACCTGAAAGTTCTGCCAGAGACACAGCTACAACATCCCATCAAAATAAAACTACAGCTCTGGAAGCGAGGTAGCACTGCTGTAGAAGTAGCAATTTTAAACACATCAGTACTGTCAATAAATCCTTAACAAGATGTTGAGCAGCAGCAAAACCAAATGTTTACTAGACCAGGGAATAAGCATTTCCTATGTATTAGGTATGAAAGTGTGAGGACTTCAGTGGGAGTTACAGATCTATATCAAAGAGTAATGGTCTGTAGTCCTTGTTCACAATTTGATGTTAATTGTCTTGGGACTAGAGGACAAAATAGATCCTCCTGACAAAATTCCCATGAGGAGGATATCAAGAGACTGACACAGAGCAGAAACCTGAACCCAGTTCTCCCCCAACCCTGCCAATAGTTCAAAGCATCAAGACTAGTCTCTCTTGTCCCTCTTGCTGGAAATACTTTACAAATAAATAAAGAGAAAAGAAAGCAGTCTTTCTCCTGACCCTATATCCTGCCAGAGGATTATTTCTCTGTGTGTGTGAAACGGATCCACTCCAAATAGCCAACATTAGCTAATTAAAAGGTCTACAAGGATGCAAAGATATGACTTACAAAACCACCCCTGCGCTTACCTCTGTACGTGACACAGCAGTGCACTTCCCTGGTTTTGCCGCAGCGTTTATTTCAGCACATGTTGATTTTAGGTAACCATTCTTGGTTTCCTCCTCTATGGAGCTATATTTATAGGATCGAGTCTCTTCTAACAAGAACCTTTCCTCTTCATTTTTGGATCTGAGTGGGACTTCAGGAATACTGCGCAGGTGTACAGTAAGGCAGATTACGAAAACCAAGGCTGCGAAGAAGAAAATCACCTGGAATTCCGATGCCAAGGAATATCCCAGTACAGTTTGACCCCAATCCATAGCACCTGTCAGGTAACCCAGGGCTCCTCCAAAACCTTCAGGGGTGGGAAAAAGGGAAAAAAGATCTACTGGCATTGATAAAATAAACAAACAGTACACAATACTCTCAACATCCCCTCTAGAAATGACTGAAGAATCACTTTTCAGATATTAATCACAAGAAGTAGGAATACTGAGCTGATCATGTAGGTAAGCAGCTACCAAAACATCTCTTGAAAAAAATCTCCTCAGCTCTGGTGGACAGAGCTCTCCAAAAAATGCCTTATAACATAGCAACATGGGCTTCCACCTCTTTTCTTGACTCTTTGAAGCTTTATTTTCTTTACACAGTGAGTAATACAAAATAAAATTCTACTGAAATTTATGGGTTTTTAAAACTTCACAGAACAAACATGTTTTAGATTTTATTGAGGCTATCTATAGTTTAGACTTTGTAAAATATATTTTTTATATCTGAATCTGAACAGAAATACTGTCTCCATGTTAATTTTTTTTTAAAAAAAAAGGAAATAAAGCCCAAAGCATTTTTTTGTAGTTATCAAAATCCAAGTACCTCACTACTCAGAGAAGAAAGTCAAAAAGGATCAGATACAAATGTGTAATTTCTGATTTCCCCAGAAACGTTAGAACAAAAGTAAAATGAGAAAACTACACTGCGTCTTGAAGTTAATAAAACCAGGTTTTGCTCCCATTTTTTTTACAATTTCTTCTTTTTGTCGTTGGTGCGCACAGTTTCAGAAGCACAAGACAGTGCTCACTGCTATGTGCAGTGCAGAGCTCTGGCAGGGGAAGCAGCTTTGTGGAGACCTGACACCCTGTGAACCAGGAGGCTCTGCCGGATGCGGGAGTGAAGGAGGACAGAAGCGTTCGAAGGACTTGGGAGTATTCCTACTCTTCTGCTTAGGAGAACTGAAGACAATGTATGGCAGAACCATTCTGTCTAACAAAAAGTAACAGAGGTAAGAGGTCCCACGTACAAAACACAGGATTTTGATTTTATTCTGAGCTTTCTGTACTTTTTTCCCTCTTGGCTCCGATTATGGCTATCCTGCATTTTACAGGGACAGTATCCTTACTTGTTCTTATGAAAAACAATTGTATTGCCAATAACTTTTTGAAGAAAACCTACACTAAATGTTTGCACACAGTGAATGTCTGATGTTAGAGGTCATGTCTGCATACTGTTTTGACAAAAAGCACTCATGGTATTGGAATGCAGTCAGAGCGTGGCCTGTTGGGTACCTGCACTCTTCCTTCCACTGTCTCAGTGGTGCCACGTTTCACAACTGCAAAGCTATTGAGTTTCACTTCCAAACCTTAACTGGAGACAAACTGGAAAGCATAAAAAGAAGAAACTAAATAGGGGAAACAACATAATACCTAAAACAGAAGCTAAAACAGAAATGGGAAGATTGCTGCCTGTGCCTAATAGGGGTAGAACTAGGAATGATAAATGAAAATTAACATTAAGATTAGATTTTAGGGAAAGTTAACAACAAGACCAGTGAAATGCTGGAGCAGACTCTCTTGGGAGGGCTGCAGAACCACCATCAAGGGAGGATTTCAAGAACAGGCTAGGTAATTACCCATCAGGAAGGGGAAAGATACTGGTGATCTTGCTAGAGGGCACAGGGGATGGACCAAATAGTGCAATTGGTTCCAGTCTCGTTAGATGTGATTTGTCCCACATCCCTTTTCACAGCTCAGCACACAAATGAATCATTTAAATCCATAGCTTCACATTTGGAAACCAAGCCTTTTTAGCAACATCCAAGGAAAAATTGCAACCAGAGTTCTGCTGAAGGCAAGAATATACAATCATAAAATGGTTTGGGTTGGAAGGGACCTTAAAGATCATCCATTTCCCACCTGCCTGCCACAGGCCGGGACACCTCCCACCAGACCAGTTTGCTCAAAGCCTCATCCAGCCTGGCCTTGAACACCTCCAGGGATGGGGCACCCACAGCTTCTCTGGGCAACCTGTGCCAGTGCCTCACCACCCTCACAGGAAAGAATTTCTTCCTGATACACACAGAGACTCACTCCCCACTCTGCCCAAACAAGTGATTGTAAAAATTATCTATCAGTTTCTAATGGATAATACTGATTTCATTCCCATGTGGCTTTAAGGTTCCCTTATAATCTGTGTTCCTGGGCACAGCTCTTTCTTGTGTCCAAAATTGTCCTTCTGTCAAGAGCTACTACACCTCCCTGCTCAACTGGAGTCACTGTCACTGGATCTATACCCCCCTGCTCTCAGTACGGCTCAGTAGCCACAAAAATCTGCCACAACACAGACTGCCTGACTTCTCATGTAGTCTGCTTTTTGCCTGGCCCTTTCACAGCAGCTGCTCCCAGACAGGGCTGGAAGCTCCTCCTGATTCACATGGCAGGGACACAGCCCTGTGTGTCTCCCCCTTGCATTTTCTCATTGCAGGGCTCACATAGCGCAGAAGGTTTCCTTCTGTAACTCAGCAACATTTCAAACGCGTATAGAGGCAAATGAATGTCTGCCTTCATTTGCAAGAGGCTGGGCTGAACCCCTTGGACTTATTTTGTGGAAGCTGTGAAGCTCTGAATTTTACAAAGAACTCCTATTTCTATACAGGAAGGCAGCACACTGCTGAAGGATGGAAATCAATATGCTGTTTTTTGGAGCTCTTGCTCTGTGTCACATACTGAGTCTAAAATGTTATTTTAATGTGCCATGGCAAGGAAACAAGTTACATCCCTTAATTTTTGCTTCAACAAAAACTTGAAAAAAAATCGGAAGAAGCTGAATAAATACTACTTCACATTTTAAAATAATTAGATGCTCGTACTTAAATCATGGCTGTGCTGCTGTAAATGTTTATGCCTGCAGCTTTCTGCAACAGAATTCTTGTAGCAGTAATCACAAGCTGCTGTTCTCTGGAGTAGTGAAAACCCAGCAACAAAAGACTCGTGACTGAAGCGCGGGATCAGATGATCAGTTCATTCAAGATTAGAAACGCAGTAAGAATAAAGTCCATGCAATTACCTTCCCCTCCTTCGAGAGGCAGGGAGGAAGGGAAGGGATCTGAGTACCTGTAAGGAGGGCGTGGTAATGCAGACCCTTCTCTTTATCCTGATGAGAGCAGACATCAAATAAATACGCTTTGATGGGGCCATCAATAAAGTCAGCTGCAAAATCAAAAAGCACTACTCCCAGCATGGTAATGACTATTGCCCACGTCCGCCGATTGTCTCTGTCATTGATGAAAGCTACGGAAAGAAAAATACCCTCATTCTGACAGCAACAGTGGCAAGTTCTGCAAAAAACCACACTTTGTCTTTCCTGATACCTCCAAATCTGGACAACGCTTAGTTATGCAAGAGTGAACGGCGGTACCGGCATCACATGAGAGCAGCAGGGCAACCCAGCCAGTGCAGCACTGAGCCGGGCTAGGCTGACTTACAGCCGTGGGTCAGCACAAGCTCAGGGTGCTCCAGGCTCCACAGTCAAGAGCAACACCAGCGTTAATCCACTCCTTTGCACACCCACGGCGTGCAGGGGTGGCCTAACACGCATGCATTTTTTAGCACTTGTTTTGTTTATTCTATTTGTCCGACCATTCCATTGTTTTAGATAATCAAGAGTTGACTGTAACATCTCTTTTTGGGCAAATGAATACCAGCATATTCAATACCGTGACATGCAGGAAGAGACAATAAATCAGTCCATAAAAAACCACATGACCCCCTCCGCCAAGTCACACTGACAGCAACAACTTTCCATCAAGAGTCTGAGAAGTTACATCTCAAGCTGAAATATAATAGCACCTAGGGATGACACTCCCATTGGATTTTGCATATTCCAGGTGCAACACAGTTTTCAAGGAGTTGTGTCTTTCTATTATTCACCATCATAACACAGTCCTGAGTCAAGCCAGGGCTGCGGTAATTAAAGACATATAATTTGAATGGCAATCCATTAAAGAGATTAACAGATAATTAGCTCACGTCACATAAACAACATTGATCACTTAATTTAACAAGGTAGATTTTAGATTGTGAAAACTTCTCTGGGCCTAAGCAGCGCTTTACTGGCATGAACGGATCAGGCAATCACACCAACATGCAGGGTGCTGCAGTCACGTGCAGAAACACAGAACGCTGCGTACCGAGGACACCGCACGCGGCGTCAGGAATGAAGGTGTATGAAGATTTCAGTCTTCCCCAGCTCCTTCAATGCAGCCCAGTAACAGCATACCCAATTTTAACACATTTTAGCATGGAAAAAAAAGGAACAAACACACACACACACACACACATGGTGCCCCTTTTCTTTCTGGTTCAAAAGGCTGGGATGAGTTTTGTGCGTCAGCACAGCGCGTGCCCATTGCTCACTCACCTGAGATCATCACGTCCCCATTGAGGTACAAAGCCATGCCTAGCAGCATTATGATGCCCAGACCCAGAATGTAAGGTCTCCTCCTGCCCCAGCTACAGGTGCAGTGATCACTGGCTGAACCTACCACGGGCTGCAGCACGAAGCCCAGGATGGGGCTGATGAGCCACACCAGGCTGTAGAGGTTCTTGGGCAGCCCTACACTGAGCAGCACCGGCGTGACAAAGGCGGCCTCCACGGCGTAGCAGAACTCCCGGCCGAACATCGCCATGCTGTGCATGACCAGCCTTCCCACCGCTCGCCTCTTGGGCACCACCGCCCCAGTCCTCGTCACAGATTGCAGCAGATTGTCCTCCTCCTCTCTGGTGCTCTCCATGATCGCCTTGGCCATCTCGGGAGCCGGTGGAAACCTCTCTTCTCGTTAACTTGTGCAGCGCTCCGGCAAGTCAGTGCTGCCTGCCCGGGCTGACATGGAGCCCAGATCATATGCCGGGTGGGATCGGTCTGTGCTGGGGGAGGGACTCACATACTTTCATGGCTCTGCGATCACAAGTTATGAAAGGCAGGGGGCGGGGAAGCGTGTTAACATTAGCAGATCTGAGCTCTGGGGCGTCTGCAAAGCTCCCAACCGTCCACGACTGAAGAACTACTGTTGAAGCCCGACACACACACACACCAGGCACGGACACGACACGGGCGAGGCGCAGGGCTGCTGTGAGGCAGCCGCGACACCGAGAGACTTGAGCCCTCATCTTTCCATACGGCAAGCAACGAGAGCACCAAACGGAGTGGCGATTTACCTGCTGACCCAACCCAGGGGGAGGAATCTATAATATAGATCCAGAAAAGGATTTCAGTGCTCTCCATGAAGACAAGTTACCTACTTACAGTCAGCTTGACAGTAGTCTGTCAAACAGCACCTGGTGAATATTTTTTATATCTGCTCTGTGCTACCCTCAATATAACTATTTTCTTCATTTCTGAAAAACAAAGGATATCAGGAGAACGTAAGGGTTTTTTTTAAAGAGTCTTACCCACCAAGAGAAGGTCTTAAAAGAAATCTGTAGTGACATATGAGAACTGTAGCCTTCAGGTTAGCCACCTGAGTGAGGCAGATGATGCAACCTATGCTGCATCATGTTTGGGTTGGAAAAGACATTTAAAGGTCATCTACCGCAACGCCCTGCAGCGAGCAGGGACATCTTCCACTAGATCAGGTTGCTCAGAGACCCGTTCAACCTGACCTTGAATGTTTCCAGGGATGGGGCATTGACCACCTCTCTGGGCAACCTGGGCCGGTGTTTCAGCACCCTCACAGCAAAGAGTTTCTTCCTTTTATCTACTCTGAATCTTCCTTCTTTTAGGTTAAAGACATTATCCCTTGTTGTATCACAACAGGTCCTATTAAAAAGTCTGTCCCCATCTCTCCCGTAGGCCCCCTTTAGGTATTGGAAGTCTGCTAGAAGGTCTCCCTGGAGCCTGCTCTTCTCCAGGCTGAAGAATCCCAGCTCTCTCAGCCTGTCCTCACAGCAGAGGGGCTCCAGCCCTTGGATCATCTTTGTGGCCCTCCGCTGGACCTGCTCTAATGGGTCCATGTCCTTCCTGTGCTGAGGGCTCCAGAGCTGGATGCAGTACTCCAGGTGGGGTCTCACCAGAGCACAGCACAGGGACAGAATCACCTCCCTCTCCCTGCTGGCCACGCTCCTTTTGAAGCAGCCCAGGATACAGTTTGCTTTCTGGACTGTGAGTGCACATTGTTGGCTCGTGTTGAGCTTCTCATCCGCCAGCTCCCCCATATCCTTCTGGGCAGGGCTGCTCTCAATCCCTTCACCCCCAGCCTGTGTTGATAATGGGGGTTGCCCCAACCCATGTGCAGGACCCTGCCCTTGGCCTTGCTGAACCTTATGGGGTTCACACAGGCTCACTTCTCAAGCCTGTCCAGGTCCCTCTGGATGGCATCCCATCCCTCAGGTGTGTCATCCACACCCCTCAGCTTGGTGTTGTCCGCAACCTTGCTGACAGTGCACTCGATCCCACTGTCTGTGTCACTGCTGGTGACACTGAATAGTACTGATCACAGACCCCCAACGTTAATCCCCAAAGTCAACACGAGTTTTTAAATTGACTTCAGCGATTTTGGGGTCAAAACCTAGGTGCGCTGGAGATGACACTTGTCAATGTGTTTGCCATTCGGGACTAAGAGAATTGTTGAATTTTGCTGTAAAGGTGTGTAATACTCAGTAATTTACATTAGAGTAATTATCAGCTGGAAACTTAAGATGCTTTTGCTGATTGTTTATCTAGTTTGTCAGAAATATTAGATAATTTTTGCTTCCAGACAGGTGTTTATGTAGTAGAATGTAAAAAGTTTTTTTATAGTAATAATGCTGATATTTTGGCATGACACAAGTGAAATGAGCTAAAGTGTATCTCAGCTTTGGAAGTCTTTGTAAGCGAAAAACTAATCTTACGGAAGGTAAACACTCGGACAAAATTATCAAAAAACCCCGACCCCTCATAGCGTAATTCCTGACATGTTAAAGAAAACTGTATTAAGGCCATATAACTAATTATTTTTAAAAGCTTTTTTTTTGCCTTGAAGGAGACCGTTTCAAGTGACAGTTTAATTCTGAAGGAAATGAAAACCATCATAGAATAACCATTGTTTAAAACCTGTGCAGCAAATTTGCCTACCATTTTTTCAGAAAGAGAGCAAAGGATTAATACTTGGCAGCCATTTTAAAATAACAAATTTTGTTCTGAAGTTATTTTCTAGGCAAACTGAAATTCCAAATGTAATATAATCAGGAAACTGTGCTAGGAAAATGTAGTCAGGGTATTAAATAGAATTACTTTATGATAATAACTCTAGAGCAGCACATAAGAAAACAGAATTATTTCGATCATTGCTTTGGCATGATAAGGCAAATGAATTAATATGATAAGATAGAGAAAAAAAATCCCTTCTAATTTGTGACTAAACAACACAATCACTTGTTTAGGAAGAATATAACTATATTTTATGAAAACTATCCCCTTCATGTAATTAGAACATATATTACAAAGCAATGGTGTAACTAAGAATTAAAAGAAATAAGTATTTCACAGGGTATGATATTTAAAGAAACATTTTGAAGATTTACAGCTGCTTACTAAGCAAACTGTGTAGATCTTCAGAACACAATTTTGGTATCATTCTAGACTGCAGACCATCCAGGTACACAAGTGTGCAACTCCTGCTGTTTTCAAGTAAATTTAATACTCCAATAATTTTTTTAAAAAAATATTTTAAAGCTATAGCATGCAAACATTTATTTGTCATATAATTAAATTTTAATGCATGAAAATGTACTATATCCGCCTGAAATTTGTTTCACCTGCATAGTTAGAGATTATAAATTCGCTTTTGGTTTATTGATTTCTATTACTTTATCAGAACAAAGTTTAGCAATCTCTTCCTTAGTAAATCCATATTCTAGAAGTATCTCTTCCGTGTGTTCTCCTATAAGAGGATCTCTTTTAAGCGATGGAACAGCAGGGGTCCTTGATAGAAGCGGAGCAGGTCTAGGACTTATCTCTTCCTGATCATTTTTGATAAAAGAACTTCTTTGTTTGTTATGCTGATGTGAGGCAACATCATCAAAGGATAAAACAGGGGTCACACAGGCATCAGTACCATCAAATATGCTGCACCACTCAGCTTGTGTCTTCTGTGCAAATATGGATGCAAATTTTTTCTTCATTTCGGGCCAGTCGGAGTAACTCATCTGACTGGGAAGTTTATCTGAATGTAGTCCAAGACCTAAAAGAAGGAATGCGAAGTTTAACTGTAGTATAGCTTAGATAAATTAAAATGCTGCCCGCAACTAAGCATGTTCCTCCACAAGCTGTGTTGCAGGCAGCTCTACACAGCAGAGCATATTAACTAAATGTTGCTTCAAACTTTATGATGGTATCTATGATTGAGGGGGAGGGAGCAGAAGAATAAAATGTTCTATTACTTGCAATTAGATTAAACTGCATCAGCTACAGCCTTTTGACTAGGTACATATAATAAACATTTGTATAAGCACTTTGTAAGACCAGCCGCTACCTAGAGGTAACATTTTGCCCTGAGAACATTTTCTATAATAGGTATTGCATTCTCTACCTGGCAGTAGCAACAAAAAAGTCTGCTGAATGGGTCTTGGACCACAGCAACACACTTATCTCACAGACGCCAGCACATCTGCCACAGCTGGACATTCATCAGGCTACTGAGAACGTGCGTTCAACATGATCGGGTTATTTCTGTGCCAGTGATGAGAAAATGGTGCGGATGGATATATGCAGCTTGACGTGCATGAGGTAGGTGTCTGCTGCAGGTGTCTGCTGGCTCACTGACCTGCTTCTCCACTCCCTCAGTCCAAATGGACTCCAGCAACGTTTGCTGCTCTCTGCTCTCTGGCACACTTCCCAGCTCCCCCTCTCCACTGCTGCTCTTTTGGAAAAGCGGAACCCACAGCCCTTACAGTCACTAACTGCTTCAGAACTCTGCTCCACAGAAGATCAGTCGCATGGACCTCCTACGTATGCAATATGCACATCCCTCCAGAGACACAAGAGCAGATGATGGACGCATAGGCTTTGTACGGAAAACTTCCTGAACTAGGCAAGCCCTAGCTCCTTCCCTTAACTAAGCACCACCTTCCCCCTCACTGGGGAGTCCACATCTCTCCTGTGCAGCCAGGTTCCCATCTCTCTTTCTGTTCTTACGGATTCTGCTCTCTGCACTCCCTACCCTTCCACTCTCCTACTTCAAGGAGATCTGAGAATTGTTATCACATCTTGTAGGGTTTATCTCAAAAAGGAGGTAAGAAACAAGAAAGAGAAACGACAATAAACCATGCATTCAGAGTCCATGATATCAAATAGAAATCAGAAGTGGTACACTGAAGGCTATCCAAGCAGTCACATATTGAAAAACAGGAGCATGAACATAGCAGGAAAAATTCAGAAAAAGGAGGGATTAGAAAGAAGCTATCTGAGAAATTATAAAGGTTAGAGAACAGCTATCATCATAATGCTTCACAAATACCAACAAAAAGGGCCACTAAGTATACAACAGCTCTATGCAAAAGGCAAGAGTAAATGAGGAGCTCTGCAAACATTTAATTTTAAGCATTCTTGTATCTTTGGATATTTGGTATCAAACTGATGATTTGACCTGCAACTGCTAACAAGCTTGGCTACTGGATGCCTGTTTACAGGTAGGATTTACAAAGAACTCTAATATTTACCTGTAGATAGGCAGAAAAAACTTTCTGTGTCTTCTATTTCTACAGTTTTCTACAGTTCACTGAGAGGGGTAGACATACAGCTACTAAAACACACCGGGGAGAAGAAAGGAAGATAATGCCCATTATTCTGCTCTTTAATTTCTTTCTTTCTGCTCATAATCTCTACTACGTGCACTTCCTGGGGCTCACAATCTCCCCCAAGTTATCACGATATCTAAGAATTTCACTGTTGATTGCAAGAGTCTTAAATAGTAGCTTTGAAAATGAATATATGCCTTGAAATCTTACTTTGGTATACAGAGAAATTGCCAATCTCCAGACTCAGAAATACAGCCTTGCAGTTGTTCATGTTTAGAAGAAAATCAACACAGTCAAAGACAGAATAAGCATTTTCATATCCTATTAGAGATGACTACAGATATCAGGATAAATATTACTACAAGGTAAACATTAGTTCTCACTGAGTTACCAAGTCATGTGCACCTTAAATCACTAAACTTATAATCTACTCTTCATAACCATTCATGTCATCCTAAAGATCAGCTGTAGATTACTCATACCATTTGAACGTCCATAACCTAAAAGAAGCTAACAATGCTTTTCAAAATTAATTTGATTATTAATCTTCAAAGTATAATAGTAAAGATGAACAGTGCTACATACTTTACTTAAGAACTATGAGATCAGGCAAATTTACCTTCCACAGTAAGTAAAGCTAATTAACAACCCACCATCTGAGATTCTGTTTCAATGCATGAGATCTCGTCAGTTGGAAACATTGTTTCATAAGTATTTATCTGCTTATTAACTATGGTTTGGGTTCTAGTAGCCAGTCCAACATGAACAGAGCTCTATCATTATCCCATTACACAATTATATTTGAAGATCGTGCCAGATGGAAAGTTGGCTCAATGTAATCGTACATGCTCTAGCAAAATAGAACAACATGCAGAACCTGGACTTTAGTATTACATGCTCATTTTCCATCGACCACTGAAGACTTCAACTTTAAACAGCGTGAACTGACTGCATTTGAGCACCACAGCTTCTCATTTTCCAGCCTGTGCTAACCGTTTGTGGTGCAGACGAACAGAATCACAGCAGGAGCGACTGAGTCAACAAGGAAACAATTACACAGCACGGAATTGTCTGGGACACCACAGGATGACAGGTTTGACCCAACATAATCAAAAGCAAAGTATCTTTTACACAGAATATCTGGTAAACCAATCACAACTTGTTTCCAAGGTTTTTTGTTCAAATTTTCATCTAGGGATTTTTGTCTAGAAAAGCTCAGCTTTGAAATAACAGCTCTGAAACAACGACTTTTGAAGAATGAAAAATTGTCTCCTGATGATGATATAGCTTTAGGTCTCCTTTAAATGCTGTAGCTTTGTTGACATCTATCTGCACGTCATTTATTAATGCAACAAATTGAAATCTCTGTTTTGTCAGAACTTAGACAAACTGACACAAAATTAGGTACCTATTTCAAGATAGAGAAAACAGTAAAATTCATTAGATAAATCAGCAAAGTTGCTTTGGTATGTTGGAAACAAACAGCTTCTTACTGCATTTCAGCCATACTATTTTAAAAGATTATTTAGGAACCTAAATAAAGCTTTGTTGCAATTTTCTTGTTTTAGCTTGCTGATTTTCTTTTCAAAATTGCATGCTCATGGGACAGTACTTTTTAAATTACGTTGCCACAACAAGACTGAATAGAACCATCTAGTATGGGAATCCTTAATTTTGGCTCAAACCACAATCATAAGGTTTATGCCACTGCTCGCTCTCTTTAAATATAATTCATTCTCACTCTAAGAGGGAATTGAACTTCAGAATATTCCAAGAAAGTAGTGAATTTTCATGAAAGTTATAACTATGTAACATTTTTTCTCTGCTCAAAGCTTTTGAAACTAAATAATTTTTAAGGAAGTGACAGTTCAGCAAAAGGTTGATCAGGCCCAAAGTATTACTATCAGAGCATCGCCGCAAATGCATCCATAACTGTACTCCAAGTTTACATATTTAATTAGTACAATTGCAAATGTTTTGGTGCAGCAAGAACCTGGCCCTCTACGGTATCTGTACAGTGTTTAAGGCTTATCATGATAAATGAATTCAAATAAAACTTAACATTATGTGTAACTGAGGGTGTCTAAATCTTAATGAGGAAACTGACCACGTTGCCCATCTTAATAACAACATTGTACCGAATTCGGTACATAGCAGATTTTTTATACAGTACACAATACCTTACAATTACAAAATGGAGAGTCCTGTGGAAATCCTTCATAATGATGTATACTATGTTTTTCAAGTGCTTCCTAATTTTTTCTCTTTCTTTTTAAATAGCAGTCACATGATATGGGAGTATCAAAGTAGTATGAAAGGACTATTATCAAATACATGTCCAGAACTTTAGTGACTGTTAGTGCTTTTCACATCAATGTAAGTTGATACTAAGTTCACCTTATGTAACTGAGTTTACAGTACATGATAATGCAAAACTAAACCTTCATATCTCACCTGATATACAAAATTTACTGTGTTCTGCAGGCCTCCTGTAGCCTGACTACAGCAGCACTAAGCACATATGGCTAAAAATTAAGAGGAACCTGCAGAAGCAATTTACAGGTCAGTTGGAAGACATTCTGTCTCTTTCTGTCAAAACATTGAGACTTAACATCAGTAACACCTTTCCTAGGTCAGATTTTTTTTCAGATGCAAAGGTATTTTAGTTATTTATTGGCTGACTTTCATAATAATAAAATAACATAAGCAAAGGGATTACAGCATGTTTGTTAACAGCAAATAGTCTATAGAATACAACTCTTAATGCTATAGCTAATGGAGTAATTATTTACCATATCTATTTTACATAGCTTCCATTTCTTATATAACCTTTTTTTTTTTTTTTTAATCATTTTGTGGCAAGCAGAAATTTAATTTTCCCTGTCAACAATCTTCTCAAACTAAGATGTGGTATTTTTGTAAACTTAGTTTCCCTGTGCAGACCCCTTAAGAACTTTCCTCGCCATGTCATTAACAGCACCCTGGTCCAGCACTGGGTTCCTAATTCTGCAGGGAAACATTGAAGTGAGCCAAAACCAAAAAAGGAAGTTAGTTTCATTTCTGCTAACCAGAATTCTGTGAGCAGTGACAAATGGTTCAGAAATCACGTTCCTTTCTCAATTCTGCAATCTTTAAATCTCCAACTCTGACATCTGCAACACACATATCCTTTTGCTTTCATTATATAGGAGTGGCAAAAGTAACCTACTCTCTGAATGTGGACGGAGTGACATAAAGTGGCTTTTGAATATATTTTATCTGGAACAGCACCAAACTGTTCACCAGCAGAACTGACCAGAACTATGGGAAAAAAAGTATGAAATAAAATTATGGAAACTGTAACTGGAACACACTATTTTAAAACCACTTCAAAGTAAGGAATTAATGCCTTGAACAGACGACTCAGCCTAAGTCAAAGCTCCTTGGGTTTGCAAAAGGGCAATACAGTTTCACAAGCAGCTTTTTCTTCCCTATAACATTCAAAGGCTTAAATTCTGAATTGGATTTCTGCAATAGACATCCCAGAAAGGAAAGAATCCCTAAACCACAAGAAGGGTCTGCTGTTCTAATTTAGTACACTATTGCTTCAGAAAGCTTGCAACCATAACTACTGAAGGGGATAAACATTTCCTATGTGAAAATCAGAACAACTCATAATATGGACCTAAAATACAATGAAGAAAGAACACTTATTTTAAATCCAATATTGTGAAAAAATCTCAAGTTCTGTCTGACTTTAAACAACACACTTTTACAAAAGAAAGAAAAATTATTGACTGTGAACAAGCAAAGACTGTGATACAATTAAAGGCAAAAAGCAAAAATTTCCTCAGGTGACTGCTGTTTGTATGTTGGATTTTTTAAATATGAGAGAAACGGAATGAAAATCAGGAACAACTGTGATTGCAGTTGTTGTCTACTTACAAACAGATACATCCGTTCTTTATTGCTGAAATAACTACTTTTGAAAGTTCTGCTATTAAAATCAAGCCATTTCTGTGCATTGTAAGCATAAGGAATACTTCCAAACATGAAAATGAAATTGTCCAATGTGTGTGTCCATAGGCAGATGAATTCATAGTT
Source organism: Rhinoptilus africanus (assembly GCA_013400135.1). Classification (NCBI taxonomy): domain Eukaryota; kingdom Metazoa; phylum Chordata; class Aves; order Charadriiformes; family Glareolidae; genus Rhinoptilus; species Rhinoptilus africanus. Next base: position 31,554 of record VXBO01012564.1, read on the forward strand.
GGTGCTCCACCTATAAATTTCTGAGAAACAGCTAAGAGGAAAACGGAGAATTTCACTGTTTTCCTCAGTAAAGAGTTATCTAAATAAGACAGAGACCGAACAGTGATCATGTTATATTGCCTGACCACTGGATTTATCCATCAGTCTTCTTTCTAGCTAGGCTGGCTGGCTGGTTGAGAGAGAAAAGCCTGAGTCTCGCCCTGTAGCAATGATCAATACAAGAAGGCTGGAGTGTCCAGCAAAGGTTCACTGAGAAGAAGAGTGACAAACAAACCAGAATCCATTACAGAATTTGTTTTCTTTTTGAGCAAACATAGATTCCATCCCACTCCTGTAGCTTAGAAGTAAGTGCTATTCAACTTAATCTCAAGGGAAGAAAAAAATACCACAGCCACAAATACTGCAGGGCAATGTTTGATCGCTTTAATCCAAACATATGGGTATTTGAGTAAGCAGCTTTATTGTTTCCTTTTTTCACTTTGTATTTAATACAGGCATTCTCCCTGAAGAAATATATTGGAATTCCAATTCCCTAACTTCCAGAGCAAGGTCTTATATTTTATTTTGATAGTTTCATATTTATTTTTGTTCTCCAAATCCATTTCTTGCAAGCAAAAAAATCTCAAGGGACTGGATGAGAATAACACTTCAAAGAACTGCAGTGTGGAATAATCAACTATACTTTCTTCTTCAAGATCGAATAGCTTAGAACTGGACTTCACCGGAGTTCAGACAACGAGGGACAAAGTACCAGCTTCTTCAGCCAAGAACATGGCTTTTCCAGAGCTGACATCTGATCTGGGGGCAGCACATAATGCTGTACATGTCCCTGAGTCACTCCAGGAGCCTGCCTTATGCGTTTCACGTGTCGGCATGTGCCAATTTGGACACTCTATGCAATTGCACATCCCTTTTTAAGCTACACAGAGAAACAGCCATTTACAGCCACAGACATGCAAGAACTTTGGGAGCACCACAGGTTGCAAGAGAACAAAGCGAAAGTGTACAGAACAAGATCTGTCTTTGGGATCCTGCTCACCAAAGGCATACCCCCCCCCCCCNAAACAACTGATGCAAATGAAAACACTTGCTCACCATCTACTGACCAATGGCCCAGCCAGTCCCCAAGCAGTGGCCCCCTTGCCGGCCTCCCCCCTAGCCTTTATTGCTGAGCATGATGTCATATGGTATGGATCATCCCTTTGGTCAGTTGGGATCAGCTGTCCTGGATGTGTCCCCTCACAGCTTCTCGTGCACCTCCAACCTACTTGCTGGTAGGGCAGAGGAGCAGAAAAGTCCTTGATGCTGTGTAAGCACTGCTCAGCAGTAATGAAAACACCACATTGTTGTCAGCACAAATCCAAAACATAGAGCCATACAAGCTAGTATTGAATTCTATTGTGGACAAAACCAGTACAGGTATCCATGTTACAATTCACGCAATAATCAGTGGGGAAAGTCTGAGCAAGAGTAAGAAGCTACTCCACTGATACCCTCACTCACATGTAAGTCATGCACACACAAAAGTGGTTCACTAACACTGGGTACATCCACTTCAGGTGTATCGTTTTTCATATCCCTTCTACTAATTAAGCAAAACTAAAATTAGACTGAGAATTCTTTATATCCTTCATATCCAGAATAATGGAAAGAGAATAAACACCAAATTCTGTGAATTTTTTTATGTTTTCATAAATTTGGTATGGAAAGCATAGCAATCTACCAAAAGAGCACAACAGAACAAATTATTTTTATATTAAATAACCAGTAAGAAGCTAAGAGCACATCTATCAAAAGTTTGAAGCACACAAAGAGTTCATAGGTAGAGGCATCTGCAAATTTCTGCTTTAACTTCACACAACTATTTCGCATGACCCATTCTACTTTCTCAAACAAGTAAATCATATTTTATAGTCATATTTAAAAAATCTTCAGTCAAACATAAAAATGTATCTATAGATGGACATCAAAGCACTCTGAAATTGTACGATGGAAATTAATTTCTAAAGTTGACTGTGCTTCTAGAAAAATTCCATTCTATCAAGAAATACTGTGAACTACTTCCAATGAACATTCATTTCTGAAACAATTTAAGTAGTTAATTTTAGAAAAAAAACATAGCACAAATAACTGAAATTGCCTGAAATTTTATTTGCAATACCAAAGAATCAGGTCTCCTTCTCAAGTATATTCAAAATCCCTTGAAAAAAAGTGGTTTCCAGAAACAGTTGGTTAGTGCTCCAGTGTCTTCAGACTACCATTACCATAACTCCAGAAGAAAACCTGTAATTTAAGTCTAGCTTCTAAGGGTAAGGTGAAGAAGGGATGAAAAAGAAAGAAATTAATTGCTAGAAGAAAGTTAAACTGCTACACTCCTTCCCAGTTAGTTACAAGAAGTGTTTAGCCTTTACAAAGAGATCAACATAACCAGTGTCATGAATCAAAATCAAGTATTAAAGAATTCATTCAATTGTGCTTTGCTGATGTGAAATAACTGCTCCAAGCTACTTACCCTTTATTAACTGCTCATAGAATTGAGGCTCAATGGCACCAACAGCCATGAATTTTCCATCGGAGGTCTTGTAGGTTTCATAATAAGGTGCACCGCTATCTAGCAAGTTCTCACCTCGAGGTCTGTCCCAAAATCCCAAATTTCGTGTCTTCCACAGGAAAGAACTTAGGTATGCTACTCCTTCTACCTTGAAGATTTACAGAAAAAAGTAACAGCTTCAGCAAATGAGTTGGCACATTACCTTAATTCTACATAAAACAAAACAGCAAGAAACTACTACCAGTTCTGTCCTTTGTTAAGATTTTTAATGACGAAATCTCTGTTAAGCAGTTTAATTTCTTAAAATTTTCAATTACTGTTTATACGCATATGTGAAATCATCTAGAATTACAGAGTAAGAAGGAGCATAAATGTAATAATGCAGCTTCAGATGGTTAACACACTTTCAGCGCACAAAGTCTCATTTAGCAAGTTTATAATCATTAGGAGTTCATAAAGAGAAGTAAGTAATTTTAGGTCATGGGACAAGCTTCTTGGCTCTGTGAGAACACTAAGTATCTGACAGCTGTCAAGCCTTTTAAACCCCTGGAAATCAAGAAGCCTATATTAGTCCTATATATATCTATGTCGTTTTTTATACATACTATATATGGTTTATATATAAAGGACTACAAAATTTTTATCTCAATATTAACTTCTTTGATTTTACTGATTATAATAAGACTGCTATTTTTAAAAGAAAACTGGAAGGAAATCAAAGGTTGAAGCTCTCTTATATGATGGGAACTGGGAAGTTTATCTCCAACACTAAATTAAAACAAAAATTATTCTCCCACTCCCATCACTGGCAGGTACATAGACATAGCAAGGTAATGTCTAAATAGGCAAGTGTCTGATGAATACAGCACTAGAAAACATCATTAATCCTGTTCCAACTTTCCCCTTAAAGTTTTGTCTATGTGGAGTACAACCAGATGAAAATTCAGTTTGTTCAGCCTTTCAACAAGTACCAAGCATGTACCAGTTTTTACAAGCAAAATCCCATCCTACAGTTTTGCTCACTAGCAGAATCCATTTTCTTCCAAGTGCATTAGAAAAACTGTAAAAGAAGATGAGGTAGCAACAGTATATGGCCAGAAACATTCCACTGGAACAGAGAATTACCTCAGCTATATCATTTTGGGTATCATTTTGATTCAGTGTGTAAAATTAACCTAATATTGTCTATAGAGAAAAGCACAGAGATTGTAGCAAAACAAAAAGCTACTGAACTTTCATGTGAAAGATCTATTAGTTTCTATTTTTCAAAGAATTTAAAACAAATCACGAAGGCTTCTTCATGTATTACTTGACCTCTTTCTCCAGTACCTGCCACAATGACAGGAATACTTCTACCCCACTTGTCTCATGTTCAAGTCAGAGAAAATGCTGTATACCTTCATGTACACATTTGTAAAATGATTACAAGGCTATCAAAATAGTGATTGCTTTACTAATGATCTGATCTTGCACTGCTCATATTAACAGAAAAATATACAAAAAAAGCCATTGGAAGTAAGGAGCATAATAGATTGGGATAAATATCAGAATAAGCTCTAATTGCAAATTAGATTTTGGTGCTGACAGAACTACTTATAATACCTATGTACAGTGCTACTTGCCCTGGAAACACTTAAAAAAACAGAAATACATCTGGTTTGGACTGGTATAGGGACTTCAGAAATATCTCTGGATGGGCAACTGGACAGCTAGTTTCTGCCTGAGGCCCATTGCAATTCAGCAGCAAGTAAAAATGTGTCTTAACATCTGCACCAAGCCTTCAAGAGCACACTCTAATAACACCACACACACACGCACTAATGTGGTCACTTTCTTTTAAAACATGAAAAGGACAGCATGGGGAGACTCCAATTAAGCCTGATTACAGTAAGAGTTATGTGTTTCACTTAATGGCTCCCTCATCCTAAGGGCATCAGCAAGTCTCTGAAGCAGGGACAAGAATCCAGAGGCACCGCCATGCTTCTGTTCCTTCTGAAGAGTGAAACAGTCAAACAAAACTGAGAATGAATCCCTGCCAACCTAATCTTTATCCTCATGACTGATGAATGCCCCTAGGATGTGGGAGTTATGTTTCTGAACACCTCCAGGCTGAGAGAAACCTGGAGCCCCAGTCTTCTGGTGGACAGCTAAATGTTCTTGCCATGAGACTATTATGCAAGTGATCATTACCACTACCCTCTCCTGTGGCTGTCTTTTCACAAGGAGTGAGTCATGCTTGGTCAGATGCCTACCATCAGCAGAAGGCTCTGTGTCTGAATTTGGAGTGAACCCAAAGTGTGGCCCTGACTCACATGCCTCCATTCCACTGTGGTGCAAGAGTGCAGACGTACAATTGTGCCTACCGAATCACATTGCGGTGTCTACTCCACATCCTACTCAGCACATGGGAACTATCAGTCTCACTGTAAGATACCTATGATCCCTACAGAGTCAGTAAGAAGAGACAGCAACTAACATGAATCAGGTCAGACCAGGCGCTTAATTCTTCTGAGGTAGATGGGTGAACGCAGGACCAAGTGTCTGCTTTTTATGCAGAGCAACAATAACGCTGGACATCGTGAACAGGTGATGAAAATCTACCCCTTGCCCTAATACTCCCTACCCTCTTTTTGAATCGGTTTACTTTCACTAACCAAAGGAGTTCCTCATGTGTATATTATTACCCTCATGTGTATATTTTACACAGTGATCATAAGAATGGTCCCAAGCCATTTTTCACCTTTCAGCATACTAATTAGAAATAAAAGATAAATAACAAATTATTCTATCACAAAAATACAGATTTCAATCTAGAATTACTAATCTAATAGACGAGAAATAATTTTTTTAGATGGCTTCAAAAACATAGGCATTACAATAAAAGGAAAAAACAAACAAGTGGTCAATAAAACAACCAATGAAGCTAGATGAAAACTTAATAAAAGTAATCCTCAGGACACAAAGCTCCTACAAAAGAAACTAATTTTCCCTCTTCTACTATTCCTATTCCACCATATGTCAGAGTCGTTAACATATTCAGGCTACCTAAACTGTACACCTTAAGTAACAGCCCTATTAGATAAAACAGAATGTTAAAATGAAATGACAGCTGAAATGCTGCAGTAGCATGATTTTAAAAATATCTACTTCCACGAAACAAAAGTAGATATAGAAACAGGCTCAGCAACCGAGTCTATTAAATGGTCTTTGCTGTTGATGATGCTTGAATGTTCTTCATAAACTGTCTCACTGAAAGTCTGTTCAAATGAAAGGAACTTAACAAAATGCCAGGTATAGTACACCCAGCAATACTGGGCAATATTCCATCCATTTCACAGGACACCAGGAACATCAGCAGGGAACTGTAAATTCCACAATTATGAGACAAGAAAAAACTGAGAGAAGTTTAAAGGGCCTAAAACCCCTCACATAAAACAACAACATATTTAATTCCCAACGAGCCAGCAACGTTATTAGGACATTAGTGGACTTACATTGATTCTTCTCGTAACAAATATTTTAATGACTTAAAGTGAAAATAAGGTAATACTCAAAACTACAAGAAATATCTTTTTAAATATTTGAAGACATCATAATTCTCCACTATTTTTGCTTCAATACAAAATCTTTCAATTTTCCATTGTAGGTCATGCTTTTGGACTCACGGTCCTTTTTCTAGTGTTTCTCAGACTTCTTCAAATTGGTAATTTTTTTTGGAAGGATGACGGCCAGCGTCAGAAACAGTGATTTCCTGAGGCCTTATAAATGTTGAATAGATCAGAATTACTTCAGAAACTTTGCTGACTCTATTTCCTGTTTATACATCCTAATACAGTGTGTGTGTGTGTTTTACAACAGCATGATATTGTTGACACATGTTCAGCTTGTGACTACTATAAACCCCCAGGATTGTACTTTAGCCAATTGTTCTCATACAGCATTTGTGGAGCTAATTGTTTCTGCCTAAGAGAACTAGAGAGCAGTGGTTTCCATGAATTTCAGCCAATTTTTTCAGGTCACTTCTCCAATTTGAAAAGGTCATTTTCAATACTAATCCAAGTGTCAAACATCCCTTTAGTTCTTCCCACATGCATAGCATCTGTAAATTTACTAAACACGATTAATCATCCATCATTCAGCTTATTGAAGAAAACACTGAAAAACCCCAACAGAAGTCTGTGGAGCTCCAGTTGACGTGGTTTTCATTTTGGCAATCAACTACTAATCACTATTGTCAGGGTAAAAACATTAGACCGGTTTTGCACTGATCCCATAGAATTTCCATCTACACCATAATTGCCGTGGCCTGCTTCTGAGAATGTCGTGTGAATTTGTCAAGAACTTGCTCAGGATAGTGAACATCCCTTGCTACTCTCCTACCTTCAAGACCTCTTAAACAAAAGGATTTTTTTCAATCAGTATAATTTTTTTTCAATTTATATTTAAGTCCAAATCACAGCCTGCCCTGTATCACACCACCTGAAAGGGAGGTAAAATTTAAATTGCAACGCTCTTTAAAAATAGAAAAAGAGAGACACAGAGAGAAAAATCACTTGCAGTTAATGCAGGTTTCAAGGATAAATGTGAACACTTATTTTCCTCTGTGTTAAGTGGGTGGCCTTGCAGTGAAAAATTCCATAATACTCATTATTAACTTAATTTAGCCCTTCATTTTTTTCACAGCACATTAACGCAAAGTGTTTGAAATTGACTTCTTGGAGATAATCCATGGCAATGTAATCATTCAAAGGAACAGTATCTAGTAAAATATGATCTGTCAGAAATTCACAAGCAGATGTATCTTTGATAAAGCTTTATTTCATTAGGATTATTTCTTTATTTCATTAGGATCATCACTTTTGCTGTTATGCATGATGTGTATTGTTTATTACACATTCTATTTCCATACACTAAACTTACTCATCAAAGATATGCAGCTAGTATTTTTTTGATGAAGGCAGACTGGTAAAAGGAAAGATAGAGAATGGCACAGGGGAGAGTCGCAGTAAGTGTTGTATGTCATAAGGATGTTATGGATACAGTGGTATGTGAAAACTGCTTGCACATGAAGGAATAGCCATTTTACAAGATTACTTACTTTCCCATTCCCAAGTTTTAAACGTAATGAATAGCTCCAATTTCCTCCCTTTTACAGACTTAGAGTACAACAAACAAACCTAAGAAACCCCACCTTCCTTGAGACCAAACTTACCATACTGGCATCAATGATCTGCCCTCTTCCAGATTTGGTACGTTCATAAAGGGCTGTAACAATGCCCAGTGCACACATGACACCTCCACCAGCAAAATCAGCCAGAAGATTTAAGGGTGCATAAGGATTTTCATCTTTCCTACCCAGCTTTGACAGCACACCTGACAGCAGAGCAAACAAAGCAAACATAAGTATAAAATTAATCCTAAACATTAATTTCTACATTGACAGTTTTGGTTTTTTCAGTCTATGCAAGTAAACAAGGCACAAAGTAAACTTCTACCAACGGCGTTCTGTCTCTACTCAACTGTTTCTTAGCAACTAGTTCCTCTTTAATTCACAAAAGAATAGAATATATGAAATCATATTAGTGAAGATGTTATTAATTAATGAGACTAATAAAAGTCTCACAGATAAACCATTGATAATATGGCTATATAGGGACAAAATTTCAACCAAAAAAACTTGTGTGAAATAATTCTAGACTAGTACTTTGCACATGCATAGAACCTCCCCCATAAGAATTCAATAGGCATTATGAACATGCCTGAAAGCAACTTTGGTAAATTGTTCTTTGAATCTTTTAAAGTAAAAATGCAGATGTACAGTCTTCTCTGCACATAACCCATCAGTTATATTTATAACAATGGATTTCACACCAACAACTGCACATCAGTCCTATCCTCCCTCTTCAACTACCTTTGCAAAAAAAAAAGGTTGTGTTGAAGAGGAACAGGTGAGTAACACAGAAAGTTTACCTCTGATTGCATGCAACACAGACACAGGAAACCTATGTTTATGCCAGAAATTATGCAGAAATGAAAAAGAATAAGCAACGGCTAAGTCAGTTTACTTCAGATAGAGCTTTGAATCTGTTAGCATTTCCCTGCCATCCTGTTAGCATTTCCCTGCCATCCTGAACAACCTCTTTACGGTCACCTTACTCTTTGTAGTTCCCTCATAGTGATTCCCTTTGGGCAAGTAAGAGACTGCAGTATGATCGTATGTCTCCTGCGCCTGTAGCCTAAGGTCTGAGCCTGGCAGCATGCATGGCCAAAATTTCCTGAGAACTGCAGAGTTCTGATGCATTGTTTAGTTAGCTAATGGTCTACTGCACTTCTGAAATGCAAGCAACTGAGTGCACAGTATTAAGAAGTTTCCAAAGCCTGTAGTGCAGGCATAAAGCCCTGTTGCTGACTGAAACCTCATTTTTAAGAGTCTAAAGGTCGTCACAGGCACCAGCAGATTAACATATTAACTTATATCTGGACTTTCTAATCTAAGTCATATTTCAGTTAAAGAAAGCCAAAGATCATCAGGAAAACACCCAGGTTATGAGATCTCATTTTTGAGGAATGATAGCTCCCAAACACCTCAGCCTACTCCCTTTGACCTGTGCAATTTCAAGGAAAATGATTTAATTTTAGGAAGATAGCACTAACCAAAATATTACAGATCACTTCCAAAAAATAAAAACACTTCTTTTTGTAAACAGAAAGTACTACAATCTAAGGTAGGGATGGATTATACTGTTTATGTACTGACTCTTTCCCTATGCTAATAAAATCATAGTACTTTGAGATCATCTGGACATGAAGTCAAAAACATTTCAAATGAGGCATCCTTTCTTTACTCTTTTTTATCCTCTGGCTATTTTACATAATGAGAGAAGACTGAACCCATCTCTGAAGAAACTTAATTCCTCAACGCAATGACTGCCCATAGGAGGTGACACCAGATCACCACATTTGCAGTGCCTCTACTCTGGCTTTTGCTGGGGCTAAAAGAAATGCTCTATCCAGTGGGAAGCCAAGAAATTTTGGGTCACTTTCTCCGCTGCCTCACAGGCTCGGATAAGCAGCAGAGACAGCGACAACGTGAAGAGCAGTAGGTGAGGCCACCCATGACACACTGACTGCTCCCACTAGAGTTGGGTAATTTTGTTACTGTTTGTTACTGCATACTTGTAAAAACACCAGCATACTGCCTACACCACCTAAGGAAGCACAGCATTGCCACTTTATTTTAAGGCTACTTTCCTTTCACTTTGTGTCAATGGAGACAGATTTACATCAGAAAAGCACAAGTTCTCAAATGGCTTAGGCTGAGTAATTTTTCTTTGCTCAGAAAAAGTCGCTCACAAATACGCATAAAAATTTCCAGCCCTCTCAGGATTATAAGCATATAGATTTTCCAAGGAGAGAGGCTCCAAAGAAATGCATTAAAACTTCAGTCCTCTCTTCAATGAGAAAAACTTTATTCAGATAAAACAGGACAAGCCTGAGAAGACATGCTGATCCAGCCTAACAGCTGGCTGCTGCCACCAAAAGGAACAGCCCCTCCAGCCCATGCTTCCTCCTTTCTTGTGCTGACTTTTTTGTTTGTTGGGTCCCTTAATGAAGTGCTTCACCTCAGTAACCTGGCAGAAAAACATCCTAATTTCTCCTGACCAGTTTTTGACTTGTGAAGAAGCTTACAGAGGGGTTTAAGGAAGCGCCAGAGCTGAGTTAAGAGAAAGGAGCTGGGAGAAGCATGCAGAAAGAGAAACCCTCCTTTCACTGTCAGAGATGCTTCAGATCTGCTCAACTGATTCATCAGACTGCACCTCAGGTAATTTGAGCTACCTGCAACAACCTTTCAATAAATTCTTGAGTCTTGATTTAAGGGGAGGAAGAAAACTTTATTTGACAGGAAATTTTACAGCATACCTGATAAAGACAAATAATTGATGTCATGACCTGCAGACCTGGCATATTTTCCTGTCTGACCAAATCCAGTAAGTCTAGCATAGATGAGCCTGGGATTCTCCTGTAGAAGGACTTCTGGACCAAGCCCAAGTTTTTCCATGACACCTTAAAAAGATAAAGGCACAGAATCCTAATTCATGTTTATTTTTAATAAGACTCAAAATATACATGGTGCAAAGTTAAATTACACAACAAAAGAACTGAATTGCAATTTATGAAGTAATATATTCTAATTCCGTATCCATATTACAATATGAAGATAAAAAGATTGCCAGCCACTTGCTGTAGTCCATGTACTGCTGAATGAGGGAGAAAGCTATCAAAGGCTTGTAAAAAAAAAAAAAAAAAGAGAGAGAAAGAGCAAACTCTTATGTTTTCCACATTTAAATGACATGAAATTTCTTCCATCTTTCACTGGAATACACTTTCCTCACCATATTAACCTCTTAGTACCCCAAGTGTTCCTCTATCTTTCACCTCACTGATACAAATGGGCCATGCCACCATTGCACAAATGATCTGCAACAACTGCACAAAAGAAAATGTGTTCTTTTGTAATGCAGAGAATAACAAACTTTTAGAAAACAATGAAACATAGGTTTGGTCAGCATGCGTTTACAGTAATCAAGGCCAAAATTTTGATCTTGCACTTCTAAAACAGTGGGTTTAAAAGAATCAAATTCAAGTTGCAAATAAATGATAGATTTCTATTGGTGCACTGCAGCTTGGTCAGACTATGCCCTATAATTTATATTGGCACTGCAGGGAGACACATTTTGGAGGGGAAGGGATAATAACTTCAATGCCTATTCCCAGAATCTATTACTGCAACTTGTTTCACAGAGTAGTCCATAATATTACTAAATACTCAAAATTCCTTAAGATCTACTTCTATTGTATTACTTACCAGGCAGCGGCAAGTGATTAATGCCAAGAAGAAAGCAGTGAAATTTGGTAAAGAGCAAGATTTTCAAAAGCACAAGTGAGAACTGAGTGCCAAATAAACCCTGGTGTCACAAAGACATTGTTGGAAGGTCAACGGTAGGTGTGAGTTTAAAGAAACTCTCCTGCCTCATCTTCTCCTTGGTTCACACCAGCTTCATGATGGATCATAGACTGGTTAGGCCAGTCACAGGCCCATAAAACCTAATACCTCATTACAAAATTACCTGCATTTCCAGATTAAAAAAAAAAAAATTAAAAAAGTGCAAGCGCCTATAAAACCAAAGAAAACAGAAATTTCCATGATAAGAAAAAAAAAAAGACCCACTAGAAAATAGAAAACTAGCTACAATCAAAAATGGAATTTAATGTTTTGTTTGCACAACTTCTGAGGAACAAAACTAAAAATTCTTAAGGTAAAAAAACCCACAATCATGAAACTCTGCTTTCAGAATGAAAAGCATTATCCGTGACACAGGATATATAAGCCTGTTTATGATGTGTGATGTTTACCTGATACAGCCTTCTATTTCTAAACTAACTCAGAAATCCCCAGCCACTTCAGCAAGCTCCTCGCTGAAGCATGATCACAGAATAGTTTGGGTTGGAAAGGACCTTTAAAGGTCATCTAGTCCAACCCCCTGCAAGAAGCTGGGGACATCTCCAAGCAGATTAGGTTGCTCAGAGCCCCCTCCAACCTGACCGTGATGATAAGTCTTCATAACAGAATGTCATCCTCACGGAAGTGCAGGGATACTGAAACAGCCCATGCAGGAGCCTCAGATGAGTGCCTGTGCGTGGTTCATAAAGGAAGAGAGCACGTCAGATCTGTCAGAGGAACCATAAGCTCTGAGACTTGGTCCACTGCCTGCTACGTCTTATCCACATTACGGTTGGACTCTTGATCTTAAAGGCCTTTTCCAAC
>VXBO01012570.1:0-11447 GCA_013400135.1 Rhinoptilus africanus
ATGTCGCTGATGAAGATGTTAAAGACTGGTCCCAGTTTTGATCCTTGAGGGACTCCACTTGTCACTGGCCTCCACCTGGACATGAACCCATTGACAACCACTCTTTGGGTGCAGACATCAAGCCAGTTCTTTATCCACTGAATTGTCCATCCATCAAACCTATATTTTATCAGTTTGGAGACCAGAATATCATGCGGGACAGTGTCAAAGGCTTTGCTCAGGACCAGGTAAATTACGTCAGTTGCTCTCTCTTTGTCTATTGATGTTTTTATCAATAAACAGCCATAAGCCTGCCTTCTTTTGACAACTGCAAATTTTTCAGAATCACAGGAACAAGTGAGCTCCTTAGTGCTCAAGATAATGCATAAAAATTTAATTTTAAATAGAAACCTAAATTAACTGGCATCAGATAAAAAGAGGAAATATTTCAAACATATCTGACCAAGACTCATGAAAATATGAATGCTCCCATTTTTACTTCTAGTTATCTCCTAATCAGTGGCAAAACCCCAAGGAGATATGAGATCCTAAAGATATGTACAGGTCTAAATGCAAAGCATAGGAAGATCTAATGTAGAAGGCAACATCATGGAAAAGAGAAAAAAGGGCAGCCTACCATTACTTCAAGGCATAAACCCGTAACACTCCAAAAGCAAAACAAATACCTGTTCAGCTTTCTAACTTGTGTAATTTCATTTGAAAATGTGATAATAATTCACTAATTTTTCTTAGGTCAAGTACAGACACTGGTAAGAATAGTTTTAATTGTACATATTTTTTTCTTGTAATACCCCAATCAAAATACCATATAGGTTTCTAACTAAACTTTACCTTTGTAAGAAGAAAATAAATTTTTCTTCTGAGCTCATACTGTCCTCTAAATGCTTCCATCAGTCTAACATATTGATCGGTGATCAGACCATAAAAGGAAAAAGTAAATGACAAATATCAATGTTAGCTCATATCCACCGAAATAAAGAAAGATAAGATTTACAAAAACTTACAATGTATTTGATAAGGAATGTGCATACAAAACATCTTGGAAGTCAGTTACATGATAAGTGAATCACTATACCAGTTTTTGTTTAAAACACTGTGAATAAACAAAGCTAAAAATTGGAACACCTTTCAAACCCTGGTGTGTGAAGCAAAACCAGAAGAGAAAATTATATAAAGTAGACATTCTTTACAGCTTATTTTGACAGATTGTAAAGCAGGACTTGTTAAAACAGTGACTTTACCCTCAAACCAGTAAGTTTCAATGGATCTATGTCTGTAAAGTAATTTTTCTGTTGATCGATACAAAGTATTGATTTGTCATCTTCCTTTTGCTTCAAATATTACGTATCAGTGTACACTGTAATTTCTGAGAGACTTGTGATGTGGGGACATAGTTTGTGGTGTCATATGGTACTGTGAAAAAGTCTGTTTAACTGCTAAACTGGGAAATCATTCCACCCACCATGCATGTGAACAGCAGTTTTCCTGTAAGAAAATTGTACTTCTATTGTGTACATGTGAATCTTTCCTTCTCTTTTCCAAGTTCCACCCTGAGCAACAAGCCAGCCAAAGCCACTGAAATCTGGGTGGCAAAGCTGCACTTTGAAAGACAGACAGAGGCTGCCCTTTAATATTGTTGGAAAATACACAATAATATAGGGAAACCACAGCAGGACAAATTCTCCCCCCCACAGGCATACAGAGAACTCCCATTGACGTCAAAAGATTTTCTGGCTTTATATATCTAATGGAACAATACGGCCCATTGTGTTAGTTACACTGTACCAAAATTCAGACTCAATGGGACCTCAGAGACAGAGAGGCAGAATAACACAAAATCTAAAAATGCAAAAGATGACTTGTCATGGTTTGCATTGAGCTGGCCACTAAGACCAGGACATCACTGAAGTTCATATTTCACATGCATAGTCTTTGAACTGGCCAAAAAGATTTATTTTCATATGATTATGCTCAAATTGTCCATGTGTCATCCTTTGTGAAGTCAATCTCAAGTTTAATAGAATATTTCCTACATCATTTCTTAGAAGAAATCCTAATACATTCCCCCTCACAGCTGACACTCCAGCAAGAGAAGCAAAGGACGGATGTATTTTTTCCTGATAGTTTCAAATACAAGAAAATAATATATTTTAAATGGAAACTCTACACAGATATCTTGAAGTGCTTTAAAAGTGTAAACTTTTAAACTCCACATGAGTAAGGAAATTGTTTTCAAAGTCTCCAACTTTGGCTACCTCGAAATGGACTTAATTATCAATTTGCAATTAACAATCAAATAGCAAATGACTTTCTAAAAATGCAGTTACCCTGAAAGTGTTATGTGATTTTTTTTTTCTAGTTTATATGCATAACAAAAAAATCCAAAAACCTTCCATGTAGATCGTCTCTCCTTTTCTCTGAACGATGCAGGAGAAATAAGAGAAGTTGTGGCTAAGACAGGTCATAGACTTATAATGGTAGATTTCCAAAATCCCACAGAGATGCAGAATACTGCACATACTTTGGATCTGGTTTCAGGTGATTTGTCTGAAAAATGATCAAAGGTTATAGCAAATCACATGGAAACAAACAAAAAAAAAACCACAAAAACAAAAAACATGGAGGAAACTTCTAGCTTTGACTCCCTGTGTTCTACCTTTCATTAGCAATGGATCCTGATAAACCTAAATGTGGATGGAAATATTCAAATAATTGGCAGAAGTAACACCTGACATTCTCTCATTTAGAAATAGGCATTCAAAAGCAGTTGAAGCCTTTTCTAGGGAAGCAGATTTCTGTCCTATGAGTAGGTATCATTGTTAAGTGGGAGCATCTAAATTTAAAAACAGAGAGACAGGTTTGTAGAATGATGCAGGCATTCTTGCAGGCTTCTAACACAAGATGTAATTCCCCATTCAAACTCACACTGCACTCTTTAGAGCAGAGAAACTTATATTTTATCCAGTAAGTCTGTACTGGTGCCTGAAATTCTAATTATAGTCATGCTCAGAAAAGCCTGACAATGGACATCAACTGAGGGCTCAAAATAATGCTTTAGGATCTATAAATCAGGTAGCTGTTTGCTTACCCCTTCTAATTCATACTTAGCCATACATATCTGTGTTGCACAAAAAATGGGGGGGAAATATGAGCATACTAGTGCCACTACATCCCACAACATTAAGGAAGTATTCATATTTTTAACTACACCTTTAGAGAGAACATACATCCAGGATGTTAAAGGCTCAACTTTCAATCCAATTGCCACCCGCACTTTCAACCACTTGTTTCCATATCCTTAGTGAATATTTACACCAGTGTGCTACTATGCTTATGTTACAAGTATACTCACATGATATAAAATAAAAAAAAAATGCTGTATTAAATTAAAATTAAAAATTAAAGACAATTTTTGATTTGTGAATTTCTGTTATGGATGGAAAAAAAAAAATTATGGGCACCTGAATTCTTTTAAACACATCCTTTTCCTCAAGATTTGCATTGACTTGCTTATAGTAAATTTACTTTTGCAGATCCTATTTTTGGAGCATAATTCCCACCTGAAGATGGGCTTAGTATGTGTAAAGCATGTTGTTTTTGCAGACTAAAACCCTTGCCTTTTATCCTTAAGCTTAAAATGTTCACATTAAAGTACACAGATGCATGCCTGATCATTCATAAACTATTTTTAACTGTTGTCCCAAAGGTACTTTAGGAAAGCACCATTCACATGTTATGGAACCTGCTCATCTACAGAAAATATATTCACACAATGTGAGGGAGATGAACTATCACTGCCTGAAAGCATCAGAACTACAGTCCTGGTTGCTCTACCCACTAACTGCAAAGGAAGCCTAAACTTTTAACTCCCAGTGTGGATTACATAGAATAGGTGTGCATATTAAATGTCCTTTGCACATCCACTCAAAATCTAGCAGGGGAGAAGAAGAGTTCTTGGTTTGGGTTTTTTCTGGTTAAAGAAAAAAAAAATAATACCTAGCTGTGTAATTTTTGTCCTTAATTTCTGTCAGGACCATGGTCAGCTCTCCAAAAGAAATCTCCCTTAAGACTTGGACAAGGTAGAAGCCCAACATTAAAGAATTGGGGAACAAGAGTGTGCTATCTATATTTATTAGGCTCAACAATGGGAAAGGGCCAGTGTTTTGCTGTCTGGTTCAGGCACCTACTCCTATTTTAAAGCCTTTCATCAGTGACAAATTGCTAATTACTTGTAGATCTAGCAAGACCACTTATAGACAGACCAGCTGGGAGGCCCTGCCCGCCAGAAGAGTCAGACAGCCCTGCTTTTTCTGTCCAAGTGGCTCGGACAATAATGACTGAGCTTGGCACAATAAACCAGAGGCTAAAACCATGCCACCTAGTTTAAAAGGCCAAGAGATTGATGTTTCAAGCCCTAAGGGATCAGTAATTATGTAACTTACAAAATTTGAACTTCTGAGGGGTCTAATACCATACTCCTTGACCCAGTAACAAATATTTCACCATGAGTGAGAATTATAGGGCTTTAAGTTATATTTAACTCATTAAATATTGTATTCAACAGCACTTCCTTAGTTTTGATTCATCAACGTCTTTATAAATTGCAGAGTAAATTATTTATTTTTGAAACCATCACTAAGTCTACAGCATACCCCTTTGCCTGCAGACAACTACTTTTCTGTTCTTTTTAGAATTAATAATCTAAATTTAATGATTATTTATGTGTTAAAAACAAAACAGAACAAAACAAAAATAAACATACTACTTAATGTGATGAGCAATAATATGCCACTGTGGCAGCTTTAAAATTCAAAGAACAATGACACATTGTATATTAAAAAAAAAAAAATTCTCTTGTATCTATAAAATTTCAACAAATTAAAAGCCTGATATATATCTTACATAATTAAAAAAAAAAAATTCAGGAGAGATGAAAAGTAAAGATGATTCATCTTTTAAAACAAGTTTAGACTAGAGGACCTAACAACATTACAATTCATATAGTCATGAATTAGTTGAAAAATCAATTACTAAGTCTGTAAGTGATTATTTACCCCAGATCAGATAAGAAAGATAAGAAGGATTTGAAGAACAGAATGATCAAAAAGTCGATCATTTTTTATCCTGAGTTTTAGAGAAAGTAATCATTGTGGGGTTTCTTGCCTTCTATGTGTGTATAGAACTTTGGAGAGTGCTTAGGAGGGTGGTGAGGCACTGGAATGGGTTGCCCTGAGAAGTTGTGGATGTGTCATCCCTGTTCAAGACCAGGTTGGATGGGGCTGGGAGCAACCTGACCTAGTGGAAGGTGTCCCTGCCCATGGCAGAGGGGTTGGAACTAGATGATCCTTAAGGTCCCTTCCAACCTAAACTGGATTCTATGATCCTATAAAGAAAGTCATTAATTTTCTTATAATACAAATGTAATTTGACAAGGTAATTGGCACATTAGTCAAAAACTTCATTGAATATTGTGAGAAATTTACTGCATTTTCTTTGAAAATGTTACTTTGGAGAGTGAGTGGGTAGTTCTGTATTTTGTCCTTTCAGCTTGTTACACCTTTAGGAAGGCCTTCTACACGTCTGAAACATAGTAGCATCTGCTAAGAAGTTTTCTTGCCATACGAACAGCTGTCCACTAGGAATCAGGCTGAGACCATCAAACTCAGTTCCTATCACTGAAACTAATGTAAGCAAGATTTTGGCAATAAAAAATCAATACAGGATGTGTATTGGACACTAAGAATAGAAATTGCTAATAGGGAATTTGTGCTGTGAAAAGCATTCCTCAGAAGGGAGGAATTTTCTTTTTATGGTAGTGACATGTATTTTGTATCCAGCATCCAGAGGAAGAATGAAACAGCTAGTCCATTTAACTGGTCAGCTTTTGAAGAAAAAAAAATGCATAATTTCTTCAGTAGCAGGGAAAGGAGAAGTGGTCATTAAAGAAAAGCTGGAAAGCTGCAGGTAGATCAGCGGGGTCATTTACACAGATTCTTGCGATCCTATATGAGATGATTGAATTGCTCTATTTGCCCCAGAGGCCCCACTCATCACATGAATTTGCTCATCTGTTTAAAAAAAAAATAATGCCTACTAATCATTTTCCTGTGCTTTGATGCATTTGTTTCCAAAGTATTTCTTTTAAATTGAGTGAGAATTAATGCACACTGTTCCATAACATCGTTCCTTGTAACGAGAGCCATCTTTTAATGGAAAGTATTGCCCTACTAAACTAAAAGCATACAAAGTATAAACCACATATATCAGTATGTAAAAAATAAAGACTGCCTTCATTTATTCATTTCACTAAACAACGTGATGATGCATACTAAAGTGAAAAACACAAACACACACAGAAAAGAAGTTATATCTCTACCAGCATAAAGATGTCTCTCCAAAAAAAAAAGGAGAAATACTGAAAAATCTGTTCCCAGTAAAGCAGGCAAACAAGGAATAATATCCATCTAATCTTAATCTGGATCTCTAACAACAATTATTTCAATCTCACTTGCATTTAAATTCTGTTAAAGGACTTCAGAGCTTTTTTTTTTCTTTTTTCTTTTTTTTCTTTTTTCCTGGAAATAATTATATTATAAGTTTCAAAATATCCCAGAATTAATGCACTAATAAAGATAAACACTTTGGGGTTTATATTTGTGAAATCTTAAGTGGCAAGTATACTTCTATGTTTAGCTCGAGTAGATTATGTATGGTAGAAGCAAGAAACAAAGACTATTCCCATAACTCAGTTTGGAAATTTTACCCAATTTTCTTTTAAAATGTCGGAGTTCTATCCAGTACTGCACAAGGTGTGACCAACAGATTAATAACAGAATAATAACATAAAGATACCCAAAACAGAACTGCATATGTTGGATACTAAACAATTTTAATTTACTTTCTAAGGATATTACGTGTATCATTATAGGTGCATGTCAAAATTAATGTTTGGAAAGGTATTTTAGTGTAAATGAACGGAAAATTAAACTGAAGTAATAGATTATAAAGATCTTTAAAAATTATATTTTCAGCAATGAATAAGATACAGTTTAATGGCAAGAAAAAGTCACAAACTCTCTTGCTAATTTTTTATTTTTACACAGATGTCTTGGAACATAAGATACAGGCCACACAGTACAAAACATGCCAGACCCAGAAAAAGTGTGCTACATTTCATTAAGCATAAGCTGTCTAAATTGCATGCTAAGAATAAAGTCTTATTGTCAAAGGGAAAGTTCAAAAGGAAAACAAACAACCCAAAATTATATAAAGAATATTTATAACCATAGTGGAAGATCACAGTCACAACAATTAATGTAAAAAATATTCCAAGCAGGCTTATTCCATACAGTGTTCTTCAAAAGCATTATGTGTCAAATTTATTCTACAGTTCATAAAAGCCATCTGTCAACTGTTTTGTGATGTCATTTTTGGTTTTACTCTGTTTGGAGACACAGGGACTCTAAAAAGATGGAGTTTCTTGTATGCTACTGACAAAACACCATGTATTCTGCTGCTCTTTTTACCTATCTCTAACTACCCCCCGTAGTTTACCTTTTGATTCTTTTTGCCATGCTCAATTTCTGCCAACAACACTATCATTTCTCCTGTCACTCATAAAAAGAAATAATCTGTGACTGTCCAGACTCTGTGTTCCTCAACATTTAGGTAAAAATCTGTCCTTTATTCCTCTATAAAACCTGAAAAAACAAAACAAAACAAAACAAAACAAAACAAAACAAGACAAAACAAAACACTTACTGCTCCTAAGTGCTCCTTTCTTACTGCTCCTAAATAATTTTTTTTCAACCAAAATCTATAAGCCTCCAAACATAACTGAACTCATCACATTTCTTGTAAACTTAATTCAAAATGTTCCACATAACAAAAACATAAATATTTGTTGAAAGAAAAAACTCAAGATATGCAAAGGAGAACAGTTATTTGGAAAATATTTGCAAGAAATAGGAAATCAGACAAGCATAACCAACAGCCTATGGATGTATCTACACTAGATTTTTGTTTGCATCAGGAGTGTGATCTTGAAGGAAACATTCCAGTTGTCCCCATTTATAATGTTTCGGTTCATATCACAGAGCACTCCAGGAACATATGAACTGAATTTTGAGTGAAACAAAACCAGAAGATAGATTCCAATTGTTTGAAGTATAAAACCTATGAACTGATGCAGTATTAACATCAGGTTCTCAATGCGAACAGCTTCGCTCTACAAATACGCATTTCTAGGTTCGCACTGATTATTAGAGTTGACATAGTCCATGAGGAAATGAATACCCCAAAACCTCAAGAACATGAAACAATGCAGTTTCACACAGTTCTTTCTATGTTGGAAAATCTTATCACAGTGAAAATCAGAAGCTTTCAACACTTGTTCAAAACTTCTGGAAAAGCTGAGTATGCACAATACACAGATAAAATGTACAATGCATTCACAAGAAATGTTATACGCATAGCATTCATCAGATTTACTGAACACTTGTCAAGCAGATACTGCATCAAGATACAGATGTACTAATACACACATAAATATATTTCTGTCTAGGAACTCCTTGCAAATAGGAATTCCTGAATAGACATTCAGAAAAGTAATGGTTGAATTGCATGAAGAAACAGCAAAAGACCAAAGGAAATTTGAATACATCATATTTTTAAAGTTTAGGAAGTTTGAACTTCATGGATAAGAGTAAAAGAGAATGAACTCAGTAATTTAGAAACGCTCATTTCCTCAAAAGAAATATTATACTCTATCTGTGACATGCATAGTGGCAGAAATTTCAAATGAAAAGACTATGGAAGAAAAGTAGATGGTAGGTAAGCAAATGATTCATGAAAGGACAAATTAAAAAATATTTTAATTGATACAATGTATTGCAGTTGATGACATTCACTAGACACAAACTGCAGAAGAGAGCAAGCTGAGAATATTTATTAGAATTATTATCCCTCTTTAATGTTCTTTACAAACCCTGTTTTTCATTTTCCTTATCTCGCAGAATCACAGAATCACAGAATGATAGGGATTGTAAAAGGACTTCTGGAGATCATCTAGTCCAATTCCCCTTCCAGACCAGGGCCACCTAGAGCAGGCTACACAGGAACCCATTCAGGTGGGTTTTGAATGTTTCCAGAGACGGAGACTCCACCACCTCCCTGGGCAGCCTGTTCCAGTGCTCTGCCACCGTCAAAGTAGGGAAGTTCCTCCTCATGTTTGGGTGGAACTTCCTGTACTCAAGTTTGTGCCCATTACCTCTTGTCCTGTCACTGGGCACCACTGAAAAGAGCCTGGCCCCATCCTCTTGACACCCACCATTTAAGTATTTATAAGCATTGATGAGGTCTCCCCTCAGTGGTCAAACTCCTACCTGTGCAAACCAGTATTATTGTTATTGGCTATTAACATATCTAAATTTTAAAGATTTGAAGGACATTCTCTTTTATTACATCTATTGAAAAAGTAGGTTTACTTAAAGAACTAATTCAATGTACCTCTTTTCAAATCTTGGAAAAGCTGATTTCTTTATCCACCCAAATAGTCATAATGCTTCAATCCCTAAATATCCTCTCTGCACATTTTAGGCTTAACTATATAGTTGCTGATGTGTATGTAAGCGTCTGAAAGTGTATATTATTTGATAATAAATCATTTAGTAGACTCAAGTTGAGGGATCAATTTTAGGGCCAGTGCTTTTTAATGATTCATTAAATGATCTGGACATGGGAATCAAACGTGTATTAAGTAAGGTTGATGATGATATTAGACTGGGAGGAACTGTGGAGTCCCTCAAGGGTAGAGGTCCTACAGAGAGGTCTGGATAGACTAGAGAGCTGGGCAACTACCAATAGTATGAAATTCAACAAGAGCAAGTACAGGGATTCTCCATCTGGGAAGGGGTAATTCTGGTTACACGTACAAACTAGGGGACAAAAGGCTGGAGAGCAGCCACAAAAAGAGATCTGGGGGTTTGTGTTGATGGCAAGTTGAGTATGAGTCAACAGCCCTGGCAGTCAAAAGGACCAACGGTGTCTTGGGGTGCATCTAGCACAGCATAGCATGTCGAAGGAGGTGATTGTCCCAGTCTACACTGCATTGATGCGGCCCCGCCTTGAGTACTGTGTGCAGGTTTGGGTGCCTCAGTATGAGAAGGACATCAAAGTATGACAGTGTCTAGAGTAAGGTGACTAAGACGGTGAAAGACCTCAAGGGCAAGTCTTACGAGGAATGACTGAGGTCATTTAGTTTGGTCAGCTTGGAGAAGAGAAGACTGAGAAGCTTGTCAGAGTTCGAGAAGCATCTGGGCAATGCTTTTAGTCATATGGCTTAGTTTTTGGTAGTCCTGCAAANTTAACTGGAAGAGAAATAATATCTGGCTATTATTTTCTCCTTTGAGGTCTAATCTATTTGTTGTCATCTATAAGTAAACAGAACTAATCATGAGTTCCTGACCAGGATATCAGATCTATGCTTAGCTGAGATGGGAGTTGTGTATCCCATTTAGTTTACTATCTCATTTAGATTAGTACATCCTAGAGTCAGTTCAGCATATTGTTTTATGTGTATTGTCTTGCTCTCTTGAACACCACGTTTATAAAACTACCCTGTTTCCTGTTGGTGACCTCAGGAATTATTCATAGGGAACCTTAGTAGTAATTATCAATCAGTTGTAACTGGCTCTTATTTTTTCATTAGCTTAACAAATATGTCAGTTGCTGAGCTCCAGTCTTATTGTCATCTCTCCATCAAAATGTCTGAAAGAGGAAAGCTATATCACTCAAGGTCTAAGAACGTCCAATTCCTTAGAGGGTACTGCTAAACAGTCACCTTCAGTCTTGGGTTCTGTTGCATCTGTCAAGAAAGCTGGGAATTAAGTAATGGGTATACATCCTTAAGAATGAAAGATCTCTTATTTCACTCCTATAAACTCTTATATCCTACCTAGCAGCCATCAGAGAGAAGTAATTTCAGGTGCGTACCATTATTTGGCTATCCGTACAAGTCACCCATGGGTGAGTAAGTCTCTATCCTATTAACATGAAGCCCTCATTTCATCCTCTTTCTCTGATCTGCATTCCAATAGGTGCTTCTTTCTTGGAAGTGTGAGGCAACAAAGGAAAATGAAGACATAAAAAGTCAGATTTTCCAGGATGTGAGCACCTGGTAACTGTATGCACATTTAAGATTTATGATAGAATATACATTTCACACATTTTTGTTACTCCTTCTGTTCCATATTTGGAAAGTAAAATATATAGAATTATAATATAGAGACTTCAAAAGCCAAACAGTTATGTCTGTCACACAGAAAAACTTACCTTCCGGAGCAATCCTTGACAATGAAATCCAGATCTCAGCATTCTCTAGCAAAAAGACAGCCTGACTCTGAAAGAGTAGAGACCATTTGGCAGCATTAGGCTTGTTTAAATTCCTG
>VXBO01012572.1:4511-16531 GCA_013400135.1 Rhinoptilus africanus
GGGACAAAGCACCCCTGCAGTTATTGCACTGTCTAAGGGCTTCATCCAAACTAGTCTTTCCCTCGGGTTCCTGCTAAGTTAGGTTTCTTCTTGCTTACAACTTTTGTACCTTTTCTACACTAACTAAAAAACAATAACAACAAAAAAAGAGAAAATGAAAAAGCCCAAACCTTCTTCTCTTGATTCCCATTATCATTGTCTTAAGAATCATCACTACAGTGTTTAGCGGGGCATCAATGAATTCTGAAGATCCTTGCAAGTTGTAGTTAAAATATTCCAAGCATTCAGCATCAGTATAATTTTATACTCACCTGAGACAAAATAAATGACACACAGCTTGTTTTTAAAGTAAGTTTAACAACATTTAACAGCAGGGGGATGAATTCTAAAGTTTTCTATGATGCACATTGGGACCTCCCAACAGAAACCGAGACGTCAGTTCACAAGTTTGATCTCAATGAGTCAGCTCTTCTCAATATATATTACTCCACTTACCAAAAAATGGTGGTCGCCCCAATACTGTTAAACACTTTACAGTCAGCATTAACTACAGATTCACACCCCCCTCTGTATTTCTGCACTACAACATATAAAACCAGTCCTGCCTTTCTCTGGAACGTGAACCAATGAACTCTTTTACAACTTCTTCCGCCCATGTTGGGAAAGAAAAGAATAACTTCCCTGTCTGTTTATTTCTTCTTATTTAAAAAACTCAAAGCTTTGAAGCCGTCACTGACCTGAAGTCATGTCCAACCCAAGTCTCAGAATACTGAGGATCTCAGTTCCCAAAATCTCCTGTGAATGTAGCTAATATTCTTAAAATCATACAGCAGCAGGGTCTGCTCATTAAAACTTTGTCTCTCCCCTCATAGTGCTCTCATATTTCCTAAACTTATTTACTTTGCTGAAATGAATCCTAGTATTTTTTTTTCCCCTAAACTATGCCCTGTACTTCCTAATCTTCATCTGTGTCTATTAAAGAAGTCTTTTACTCACAAGGTTCAGCTGAAAAAGTCCATCTCCAACAAATCAGTCAGTATGCTGTGCATATATTCAGCTATGTTCTGAAAGAAATGTACACATAATATTAGCCACAGGCTAATCTGCATTAACCAGAAGTGCGACTTTTGTCTTCCTTCATAAGAAGGCTTTTTTGTCATCTTTTGAAAACCATTTGACCAAGTTCACATGGGTAATTTCTTCTTTATTCTGTTGGATTTTTTTAGAGCCATGTAGCTTGCCAATTAAATCATTTGAAGTTGATGAATTATTTGCTGTGTGTGATAGTCATGAAGGTATATACAGAATATGCTGCATTTAATCTTCAATGGATGGAAAACTGTTGGCACTATGAATTTTGCCAACCTTTGCTTTTGCCCCCCCTCTCCACTTTGCAAATCTCTTTTTGCAAAGAATCTAAATGCAAACACATTAAGTATAAAGAATGAATTTGGCATTTAAATTAATGGTTTCATGTCAGATACAGTACAGGTTTTGTTTGTTGTAGGAAGAAGCAAAAATATGCATTAAATCTACTGAATGGCTCAGGTGATTGACCAGCACATTTTGTCCATGGGATGAGTTGCAGAAACAGATCTCAGCTGTGAAATGGCTGGCTGACTTTCATTATTATTTTTCCCTGTCTTTTTTATTTTTTCCTTTTTCTTTCTTTTGCTCCAAAGTGTCTCTACCCATGAACCAGTAGAGTTTCTCCCAATACAAACTATCAAGTTTCACACTACAAGTTTTCAATGGCAGCCAATCTGGAGGACTGCATATATCTACCCCAAGACAGCTGCATTATGGAGCTAAAGGAACTGCATCTAAATTCATGAGCCGATAAAAAGTAATCTGGCTAAAGTCTTTTTTATACCAGAATATACACTGATAATCACACCCCCTTGAATTACAAATGTTCCATAACCATTCAAACTGGTACCGAGTTACTGACATTATTTGAAGTAATGATATAATAAAACACACTTTAAAAGACAAACCCATAATTTACTTACTTCTCGCTTAAAAAATGTTTCAGAAATCTTTTGAGATTGTAATTGATGGGATACCAGATTTCATAGACCATCAAAGACTTGAATATGTTTTAATAAACCAGAAAAATTAAAGTCACTTTAGCTTACTAGCTGGCTTTAGATTTTTTTAGTATTATTTCCTATGATTTTCCTTTTTATCTTCCTGATCAGTTCTTTCTCTTTCTCTTTCTCTCTCCCTAATATTTTAAAGTTGCAGCTAAAAAATTAAAAATTACACTGACCTGCAGCTTTATCTCACTAAAAGATATATGAGTTTTTATTTTCTTTTCTCCTTAGAGACAATAAATTTATTTCCATTCTCAACTTGATATTATTATAGGGAGGTGTGCTGAAATGAGACATCTGATGCACCCAGTTTAGACAGGGAATCTAACTTCCTTCGTAATGGTGTGACTACCTACCTGTTTGTGCTATACAAAACAGTGATAGTTAATATGGTTGCTCAGTATAAGGACTTGGAGGAACTTGCAGTGTCCACCTATATTTCTAATTGGCACCCACAGTATAGTAGCTGAGATTTCAAGGAAGTCGAAGTCATGATACCTATTCCTTCCTTCCGCATCAGGAGGAAGTCAATCTAAATAAACTGTCCAACTTTTGTTTTAAAGTAGAAGTGAATTCTTTATAGCTAGTTGAACTGAGAAATTCAAACAAATTAAACAATCTAAATGACTATGTTACCTTCTTCTCTCCAGGTAACTTCTCACATAACTGAGAAAATTTTGCATAGGGACAGAAGAGTTATCAAAGTGTTAAATTCTCTCAAAGTCATGTGATTAAATACTCTTATGGGTTTTCTTGAACAGAAAATTTAACAAGTCTTGTCCTTAAAATGAAGGAGAACAAAATTGTAATTTACTGGGTGAGTTCCTTAATCCTTTAGTTTTCAAATGTAGCAAAAGAAAGTGAATCAAACCAGTTAGCCTGGGTGAATGTGAGTGAAAAATGGTAGCAAATGTGGTTACATTTTGCAAGGTAAATATTTTCATTAAAAATAGTAAAAAGTCAAACAAAACAACCAGAATGGTTTTTTTTGTTCCTATCCAAAACAAACCTAAGCACATAGTAGTCAGCTTGGATAAATGCTTGTATTTTTCATGGGAGATATCTTCTAGCTGAAGATGGTGGTGAAATGGCGAAATAAAAAGAGTTCATTCTAGAGTTCATAGTCCCTAATGTCAGGTTCCTAACTCCTAAGGTGTCCATAGTTAATCCTGCAACTCTCAAATGACTTAAGTCACTTCCATTAACAACCTCCACACTCAGTTCTTGTTTACCCATGCCTAAGGTGCCTGAAGTTGAAAGTTCTTTTTATTGCAAGAAAATTTGACGTAATAACAACACAATGACAGTTTTGGGGTAAATTTTGTGCCTGTAGACACTACTTTTCTCCCATTTTGTATTTACATGGTAGAATAGGAGAGAAGCACTTTGCAAAATGCCAGCAAGTAGTGGTTTTGTTGCAATGAGTACCAACATCTGAGTAGACCAAACAAAAGACTACTTGAAGAGATTAATTTTAGCACTGCTTGTGCCAAATTGACTTCTGTAAGACTCTCAGCTGCTTATCTTTAACTCCCAGACTTATCTTTTGGTTCATCTGGGTCCAGCTGACAGGGTGTAATACTCTACCTGTTCATGCCTTAAACCTTGTTTTTCCACCTACGTGTCCACACTCACAGAGCATGAAAGTGAAGGGCCCTATGTGTGAAAGTGGAACGATGATGTGACAGCAGGAGAGGACAAGTTGCTGGCCTACAGCACTTCACTGCACTATAGTAACTGCTGTGCTGTTTCAAGCTGGTGGTCCATCTAGTGGCTGTTCACAAGACACCTCAAAGAAAGATACCAAAAATCCTGTAACAGGCAGTGACTGAAAAATGTGTCTTTTCGGAGTTGATTCCATCTTTTGCCCAAGACTCAGAGTTGGACTCAATGGTAAGTTATACTGGTATATAAAGGGCTTATGTTTGTTAACTCTTCACCTGTTAGATCTTTAACTCTTTCACCTGTATTCTACTTTTTCCTTCATATTATTTCCCATTTTTAATCAGGGCATACATCTTATATCATGAACAGGAAGATAGTAATTAATCTTAAAAGATTAATTCCATTGAATTTTATGCTCTTAGCTAAGACCATTTACTTAGTAGCTTAGTCTATTTATATAATCAAAAGAGAAAAATATACTTCCTGAAGTGGCAATTTACTCTGCTTAGATCTGAATCACTCTGGAGGTTCCTGTAGTGTTCCAACATCTAAAGAGGGAGCAGAGAGTAATTTATCTAAAGTATTCCTGCCTAAATACCTCAGTTATGAGCTTAAAGTTGGGTTCAGCCTGTGTTTTCACATCCACAACACCACCTGTAAACCTTTGCTTGCCTCTGTCAACTGCCTATTTCTAATCAAACATTTTGTTTAAAGGGTGATCTCATTGCTGTCTGGATACCACATTTTCCTCAGTGGCCCAGATCTTGCTGACTTGCTGAACTATAGTAATGCAACTTAGCTCAGGAATCTACATAGAAACAATCAATAACAGGTTAGCAATAAGAGAAAGCAGCATGATGTTCCATTGACAGAATTACTCTCTCCTCAACTGTAGTAAATTAAGGAGAGGTGTACACTTGCCTTTACACAATCCTGGAGACAAAGACTGAATTAATTATTGAAGACAATGGTATCAGGAGAACTGCTTTTCAGTGAGGCACTCGAATCCTATCCCTTTAATAAGAGATACCAGAAGCTGTGAGGTTTTTTTGTTTGTTTGTTTTGCTTTTACCACAGCCTATCAGCATAAATACCACTTCCTTAGTTAGAATCCATCTGCTCTGTTGACAATGTACTCAAATTGCAAGCAAGTATTTAATGGTGTCATGCTGAAGCACAACAGAGTGGATGCTGAGAGAGCCTTAGGAGTCACTAAAATGAAAGGGTTTTTCTCCTAATTTCAGTCACCAAAAGACTTTGAACAGAACATGACATCTTAGCCATCTGAGCTTTTTAAACAAGACTTTGGCAGATACACAATGCTCAGCTCTGTGGTACCTAAATAATTGAGGCTTTGAAACATCAAAGTATGTACACCTTCAAACACTCAAGTAGCTTTATTTGAAAGATTCTTTTCACAAAAGAAGACTAACTCTGCCATTTGAGATCAATGGATCTCTCTGAAACATAGTGTCCCTACTTTAGATTGGAACACATTGGTTGTTTACTACATATTGACTAGAATTGTCCCAGGTGCAGAAGGCATTTGATTAAATGGATGTCTTTGTGATGGCATGATACACTACAGAATTAGGGATGACATTTGAAAAAGAGGAGAGGTAGATCACTATGGCAAAACCTAGAAATTCTCGGATATTTCACTGTTTATATATGCATTTTATTTTATTTTTTATTAACTTAATGCAATTTAATGTAATGTAATTTAATTTCATTTTGGTTTGCTTTATTTTAGTTTATACCCAACAGATTTCTCCAGGACTAAGAACTGAGATTTGTGGCAGATCAAAAGATTAGTCATTGGTGACATACTCTTTTCTAAGGCCATGTAGTATCCCCTGGATTGTCTTACCATTAGCAGGTTTTGGACTGAGCTTTAAAAGTTCTCCTTCATTGTTGTGTTCCTCTCCCAATTATCCTTTATAAACCAGTATGAAATTTATATCCTACCCACAGGAATCTTGCAGTTTTTCACATCCAGATCTACTTTGTTGTTAAAGTTATTACAGTTAGTTTTTATCATTACTAATATATTTTTCTAATTAGTACATACAGTAGTCATTTATAGTTCTTGTTAGCTCATAGTATACAAGAAACCAAATCCCAAAAGGAAATTATGTCCTTATACTGAGCTTTATGTACAAGACGGTGATCCTCAACCAGCACTTGTTATCAACTTCAGCTTCTGTAAAGGCATAGAAAACTTTATTTTTCAGTACAAATTTAGGAGGACCTGAAGTTCTGCTTTTTTACTTGACTACTGTGGCAGACAACTTGGCCTACCTATACTCATTTACAATTCTTTAAATCTCAAGTGGAGATTTGAGCAACCTGGTCTCCTTCTCCATGCCATGTCTAAGCACGTAGAGGACGAGAAGGTTGTCTGGAATGGTCAGCATGGATTCAATAAGGGAAAATCATGATTGACCAATCTGAGAACCTTCTATGATGGCATAACTGGGTGAGTGGATGAGGGGAGAGCAGTGGACGTTGTCTACCTTGACTTCATCAAGGCTTTTGATGCAGTCTCCCACAACATCCTCATGGGTAAGCTTAGGAAATGTGGGTTAAATCAGTGGACAGTGAAAACTGGCTGAATGGCAAAGCTCAGAGGGTTGTGATCAGTGGTGCAGAGTCCAGCTGGAGGCTTGTAACCCCTGTTCCCCAGGGGTGAGTACTGGGTCCAGTCCTGTTCAATGTATTCATCAGTGACCTGGATGAGGCGACAGAGTGCACCTTCAGCAAGTTTGCTGATGATACAAAACTGAGAAGAGTGGCTGACACAGCAGAAGGCTGTGCCACCGCACAGTGAGACCTGGACAGGATGGAGAGTGGTGTAGGGCAAGCGTAGGGTCCTGTACCTGGGGAGGAATAACCCATGCACTGGTACAGGTTAGGGGTTGACCTGTTGGAAAGCGGCTCTACAGAGACAGATCTGTGAGTCCTAGTGGACAACAAGTTGACTATGAGCCAGCAATGTGCCCTTGTGGCCAACGTGGCCAAAGGTCTCCTGAAGTTCATTAAAAAGAGCATGACCAGCAGGTTGAGGGAGGTCATCTAGGGATTGCAACTAGATGATCTTCAAGGTCCCTTCCAACCCAAACCACTCTGTGATTCTTTGATCCTCCCCCTCTACTGTCTCCTGGTGAGGCCACATCTGCAGTACTGTGTCCAGTTCTGGGCTTCCCAGTTCAAGAAAGACAGGGAACTACGGTAGAGAGTCCATCAGAGGGCTATGAAGATGATCAAGGGAATAGAGCACCCCTGTTATGAGGAAAGGCTGAGAGACCTAGGTCTGTATAGCCTGGAGAAGACTGAGAGGGGATCTCATCAGTGCTTGCAAATATCTAAAGGGCAGGTGTCAAGAGGATGCAGACAGACTTTTTTAAGTGGTGCCCAGCAAAAGGACAAGGGGTAATGGGCACAAGCTGGAACATGGGACATTCCATCTCAATGTGAATAAAAATTCTTTAGTTTGAAGGTGGCAGAACACTGGAACAGGCTGCCCAGAGAGGCTGTGCATTCTCCTTCTCTGGAGATATTAAAAAACTCCCTGGATGTGTTTCTGTGATATGTTTCTGTGCAACCTGCTCTGGGTGACCCTGCTTTGGCAGGGGTGTTGGACTAGGTGATCTCCAAAGGTCCCTTCAAACCCCTTCTATTCTGTGATTCTGTGATTCTGTGATTCTCTAATCTTGCCCTGATCCTGCTGCCTTCTTCTGTGATAAATAGGGATTTTCATGCCCACTACCCTCAAGTGGTTCAGTTGTTAGAAACACTCACAGTTCACCTACTATCTACCCATGAAGTTGAATACAGAACAAAGTATAGTTTTTAGGGGAGTTTTGCAGGCAAATGTGTCCAAAAGAAGTGAGTCTATGTATGCCTTTCAGTATTGTCATTCACATATGAATCGGAGAAAACTGCTTATAATTTCTATCCTACTCTCAATAGATATGAAGTCTTACATCTTGATGGCATTGAACTGAAAAAGTTGGTGCAAAAGGGAACACTATCTCTTGTATTTGAAGCTAAGACTTTATTGTTGGTTTAATTGACGTTTAACAGTCTAATAAAAACCAGATCTTTTTTTCTTATTAATTCCAGTACCAATACACATAGTGGAAATTAACACAGAAAAGCCTTTTTCAGCTAAAATTGTTATTCAGAAAACTTACTAGTTCTCTTTGCTTTTATGCTTACCTTTCCAATGTGCCTCTGGGACACAATGTTAAAAGCTTCAGTCCTCATGAAAAGAAATGCATGAGATGGAGTAACAAGTCAACAGTGTCCCGATGCAGAGAACTGTATGATGTTCATGGCGGGGGATTCCTTTTCCTCAGTTTTCAGTTCACTTAAGTATTTTATTTTTCTCTTCACATTTACTTTGTGTGATTTGCTTATGGGTTCCCAGGGGAAGTTTAAAAGTGCACTATAGACTCTACTGGTCCCAAATAACATAAAAAGCTATTGTTCATTACATATATGTGAGTTATGTTCTCAGTTCAGACACCCTGTGCTGTCAGGTCAATACAAAGCTTGTGGGCTTGTATCAACAAAAAACACATTTACTAGGATAAACCAGGGAAGTACCATAATTATCTATATTCCCAGTATTTGCATGTACTCATCTTTGAAGCTCAGCCATTAGTCAGCAAATTTTGCAGGCTGAAAAGGAAATAAAACAGACTTTCACTTTCGTATTCTGCTATAAAACATAAGGTTTACATTGTTTTATGTGTCCACAAGGTTATTTATGTTATCTAGTGATATGTTTTAAAAATAAAATAAATAAATTAATTGAACCAACAGAGGTCTTACTGCTTTCCACAACATGTTGTGTCACTATGAGAGAAAATAAGTTTCAAGAAATGTCGAAAAGTTATATTGGAAAGAAAGACAAATGAGGTCGATGATCACACCATTTATTGCTTTGCTGATAACCCTTCTGCTATCACTGTGACAGATCCTGTCAGAGAATAGAACAAGATAGTACTGCAAAGCTTCAAGTAAGATACAGAAATTTGTCTGGAATAAAACTAGATCACTGAAAAATAGTCTTTTACATTTCTGCCAAAAGTTCTATACCTCTGTCCCACTGATGTACAGAAAGAGGAAAAATATGACCTCAATATTGCTCTTTCACCATTGACTCATCCCAGAATTGATACACTTGTGCTGTGGTTGCCCTGAAGTGTAATAGTGTACCATTAAATTCCAGCTGCAATACCATTATATTGCTATTAGAAAAGACTGCCGAGCAACACAATTTTTCAAATAAATATAAATTGTGAATGGCTGAAATGTGAAATGCCCTCAAGTGCCCAGGAGCAGGATTTTCAAGTGTCCTTTTTCAGTGGACACGTTTTATGCTCTCCGGCAAAGGAATGGCTCAGTTTCTCTTTTGATTTTTAGTGGTAGTCTTAACAGGCACATACAATAAAGAGCCATATAGAAGTCTGGGCCATGAACTTTGTGTAGCCTGGTGAAGGCACTGAAGTTCTGATGAGTATTGCCCCTGAGAAAGTTGCATCTGCCGCCTCAAAGAGATAGTTCAAAACCTGTTGTGATTCTCAGTCCTACCCATTTGCCATTCAATTACTTCTCTCTGTTCACCGCCTTGTTTTGTTTGCCTTAAGTAGGGCAAAATTAATCTAATGATAACAGAATACCACCAGAGAAGTACAGGGCCCTTTATCTAAACAAATGAAACAAATACAAATCTTTGGCTTTCATCAGGCTTGTCTTCCTGAAATTCACACTTCTGTGTCAAGAGGATGTTTTTTACACCTACTCAGCTGGAATGCAGTACACACTGCATGTTGATAGCCAGCATTTTCACACCCACTTATTCATGCATATGCTAATAGTTTTCTCACTACAACTGCTGCGCTTTGTTCAGGACCCCGTACAGCTGTTTCAAGCATGAACCACCAACCAGACAGCTTCTGAGTAATTTACACCTTCTCCCTACCCCGTGGTATTTCGATAGCTGAACATACAAGGTATGTATGACCATCGGCGCTGACCACCGAGAGACTTCATGTTCTTCCCTATCAGCTTACAGGTGTAAAACAGATGGGATGCCCAACAGAAACAGTGAGTGATTTTAGCTGCAAGTGTAACTCTGGAGTACAGCTGCATACACTCACTTAACAGCACTTTGTTCACAATTTCCAACTGGTTTTATGCTAATGTTGACAAACATGCATATAGATGCTTTTAATCCTCAAGAAATATGAGTTTAATCATTAATTTGTATTTAAATAACTATTTAAAGAAGGGAGAAGCATGGATTAAATCACAGATAGGTTGTGATTCCTTGCTTAAAATACTATCACAATTGTTCAATTAGCATACCAGACTGTGAATTACAGCTTCAGCAACTGCTAGTGCATTTTATTGCTAATTCTGCTGATCTTTCTTCATTTAATACCTTTAAATTAATGATGGGGAAATCTTCAAAATAAGGTTGGGCAAACCTGCCGATGGCAAAGAAGGTCTTTTTCTCTGTTAAAGCTTGGCCCTGGGACTTCGGAGAGTTTTCTTCATTCATCACTGCACTATAATTTTTGTGGACTTTGACTTCACGGCATCTGGGGATTTCACTGCAGGATCTGAGGACATCTGCGTAGCTGTAGGTGTCTGTCCCATCTCTGTGCTGGGGGTGGAAGAATAAATACATTTTTGTCCAGTGATTTGGTGAGAGCCTTGGAGATGTTATCTTGGGGGAATTCATTCTTTCTATTGTGAAATCAGCTGGATATACCCCTATTCAGCAATGAACTGCCTCTGGAGGCTCCTTTGAAACTGACTTGAATTTCATAGGGATCCAGTTTGACCGGGGTCATTTGCTCGTATAGTCTGACTTCCTGTAACACAATTTTTATTTTTTTATTTTTTTATTTTTTTTTACTAAGGTGTATTGTAGTACAGCCATTGATTGTCGATAAAGTAAATAATTTCACTATTTTGAAGGCCAGAATATGCTATTGAACTCTAATAGAGGAAAAAGAAAAAAAAAAAAAAAAGACGTTGAAGTTCTGTCATAGCCTTCTGTCATAAACCTCATCAAATGACTCACTACAGCTAAAAGGAAGATGACTTCCTCCCCCCCCTTTTCTTTCTATCTCTTACTATCATCTTTCTATCACTCATGCTTTTTTGAAATATTTGACAATAAACTGAATATCTTTACTACAGCATAAGTGAACTGAATCATCCCAGAGAAGAATCAAATGGATGCCTTAATCTGTGTACGGTATACACAACAAACGAGGGAGACAGGGGAAGAATGAGCGTTGACCAAAACCAAAATCATAGAATAATAGAATCATTTGGGTTGGACAAGACCTTCTAGAGCATCTGAGTCCAACCATAATGAGCAAAGGAAAGAGATGAGAGCCCAGGAGTTGCTCTTTGGTGAAAACAAACTGTTTAGACTGGCTTTGCCATCCACGGGCATGAGAAATCATATCACACCAGCTCTCCTCTCATTCCTTATTTTTAATCTGAGCATATGAAAAAGAGAAATTACATAGGCATCTAAGGAGAAAAATTCTCGGTAGCACACGTATATTCAGGTGGTTTGAACTCATCTTTTTATTTGCTTTTTAAGTGTTCGCTATTTTTTTTCACTAAAATGTCATGGGATACTAAAACTGCATGTGCTAGAACACCCCAGATTTGAACAACTAGACCTCTTTTTTGTCAAAAACAGGAAATGGGTTCCAAGATACACCTTGCATGAAACTGCACTAATTGTTATTGGTAATATTTTTAGCTTCTAATTCTTTGTTGGTCCGTTTTTAGGATATGATGAATGACGCATCTAAGCCAGAGTTTAGATCAGTGACAAGTACTTTATAATAACCTGGTAGGTTAATGACATTGGAGAAAAGAGTTTGCAAGTGAGTGAGAGAGAGAGAGGTAATTGTTTGCCTGGCTTGCTCAGGCTGTTAAAATCAGCTGCATCAGAAGACAATGGTCTGAATCAGAACTTGTCTCAGATGTTACACTTCAGCCCAGCATTTTTAAAGGGTAAGTAGATTCACAAGGCAAAAAGCTTACAGTTAATTTTTAGCTGCTGTTTTCTTTATTTTTAATTAGAATCAGTGTCAGACTGATCTGCCTTTTATTCCCTACACCATCTCCTCCTATACTTTTTTGTGATATTGGACTCTGCGTCAGTCTTGTAAAAACAATCTTTACATATTAGCAATTGCAAAAAGGATTTTATGT
>VXBO01012583.1:0-16201 GCA_013400135.1 Rhinoptilus africanus
GATTTTTATTATTATAATTATTTTAAACATCTACTGCATTTCATGGTTTACCCACGGTAAAATGTCTTTGACTTTTAATCAAGAGAATGTAAAACTTAAATGCATAGATGTAAAGAGGAGGAGCTGCTTGACTGCAACAGTAGCTGTCACCTTTACAAATGCAGTAGTTTAAAATTTGTTTTAAAAACATTTAGAAACATTAAAAGACATAAGTACCAATAATTTCCTTCCTCAAGAGTATGGCAGACAAGCATGTCAAGTGACACACCCCCAACAAAAGGAATTATTTGAAATGACCACAGAAGAACAACTCACTAGTTTCTAAGATGATGTGAGCTCAAACACCTTTTCATGTAGTTAAATATATGCACATACAAGCACAGTAACAGACCACTCTGCACGCAGACAGAACGTACTGCTAACTTGACAGTCTACCCTGCGAGTGGTTCTCTCTAGTCATTTCTTGCATGATTTATCTATAATTTTTAGACCTTCAGAAAACATCTGAAACATCTGAATGACAGCTTACTTTGCTAAATCAGCATGTGTGCCAAACACATCAGAATAAACAGAAATTGGTTTTCCTATACAATTTTTCAATATTAAAGCAGAATTAATATTTGTAAAGCAGCATTAACAAGTTTCCAGTGGCATTCAGTTTTCACAACTGGATAAAGAGGGAAGAGAGCTGGACAGTTCAAGGCAGTGCAAGAATATTCAGATCAAAAAATACTATGTTTATGTGTAACCCAACTGTTTACCACATAAACCTCCATGAATATATTTACAAACCGAGTGCTAACCAAATACTTGCAAACGTCCATACACTGTCCTCTTCCTCTACCACTAACATATTAGTGTTAACCTGACTCCTACAGCAGATATACTAGTGATCAGATGACAAAAGAAAAAACCAGAGTAGGAAATGAAAGCCGAGTATCTTTTAAATTTGGTACACAAAGGAGGGACAGAGCAGCCTTTATAAGCATAAAACTTGTTAACTAACTACTACTAAGCTCAGTGATTATAATCGAGATTACTTTGGTCTTGAGAATTTTTTTAGGCTTGAACTGCCTTTTTTCATCACCCTTTAACTGTATTTTCTTATAATCCCTTTGCTAACTACTGATTATCCACTAATTCCAAGCACTTCAGAGAATTCCATGCTACTTGCAAGTTAGGCATTACTCACATTTTTACAGTTCAATACAAAAGACAACTGTTCTCCAAGCAGCACCAGATAAGATATTCGCATAACGTAATTGTGGAACTTAAATGAATCCTAGCAGGCTTCAGACCCACCCTCCTGGGTCTGGAATATAAAGCTAAAAATTCAGCAACTTTATGTTCTTATTTTTCCAGATTTTAGGGATTCAAGAAAGCAGAAATCAGGATGTTCACTATTCTTAAAGCAACACACACAAAATGAACTTGTAAAAGAAACTTTTAACAACAAAAAAATCAAGAGTAAACACACTGCGAATTCTCCAGCAATGGTTTTCCCAGGTGAAGCTTCCATCCCTCTTAAAATTTCTTTAGCTTACATTTTGGCTATTTGATGCAGCTGTCTGCAAATCTTCATCAACACAGTCCTGCATAAAGAAACTATACTTTCTGTTTTATTAACCGACAGTCAGAACAAGCAGACATTTCAAGTTGGAACAGAATACTCTTGGCTGGGAGAGACCTCTGCAGCACGTGCTCCATCCTACCACTCAAAACAAGACCAGACTCAAATGTTCCCTAGAGTAGCTAAGGATCTTGCATAGTCAAGCTCTGATCACTTCTGAGGATGGAGATTCCACAGGCACCCTGAGCAACTGTTCTGTGTCTCTCCATCCTCACTATAAAGGATTTTTCTCCTTCACCTAACTAGAATTTCCCTTGCTGCAACTTGTGTCAGCTACCTCTCACCCTTTTGCCATATAAGAAACAGCAGTCTCCATCTCCGCTATAATCACCCAATGGTGCTGAAATAGCTGCATTAACACAACAGTCCTACAAAGACAAAAAAAAAATCTACACATCTATGATAATTTGATCTTGACTATACTCCTTTCAACTGTTACTTGTAACTACTTATTCCTTTGTTAAGAACTATGTGTACTCAGTGTCTGAAACACAGGTTCCACTGACATTTGCCTCTTGCTGAGCCAAATGCAAACACTGCTAGTTAACGTTGCCACGGATACATGGACATTACATAAAAATTAATTCCTAAAACTACAGTCAGTCATTCTCACCATTTTGGAAAAAACAGAGCTGTGAAATAGAAGTGATCTTCAGAACACCACTGGTGATGAAATTAAATGCTGGAGAGCATGTGGAAAATGTGTGGCAAACTTAACACAGTTTATGCTAGTCCCTACTTCTATTAAGGATTCTTCCTAGATGAGGAAACATCAGCCATGCCTCCCAGACAACTTTGCTGAGATCATACACAGCTTTTCTCCTGTGCCAGAGTCCTGTTTGTAATTAAAAACAGAAGTCCCAAGCCTACTTCACCTAGCATTGCATTAATTGGTAACTGGTGGGCTGTACCACCACAGCCACAAGGGGAGATAAAAGAGACTCTGCCCTTCTAGAGCCAAAACACTTGAGAATGCGGAAATTCCTGCACATGCGTATCAATTCCTGCAGAAATAAGACACAAGTGTTGACAATTCATACGTCTGCAGTTCCTCTCCCCGCAAGGACTTTTTCCTTATGTAACATCTTCTCTACAGCGCAACCTGAAGTCACAATAATTCACACAAACCTAGAACTAAACACTGCAGCCT
The DNA here is from genome assembly GCA_013400135.1 of Rhinoptilus africanus. NCBI lineage: Eukaryota > Metazoa > Chordata > Aves > Charadriiformes > Glareolidae > Rhinoptilus > Rhinoptilus africanus. The sequence goes on from VXBO01012583.1 coordinate 2,781, forward strand.
TGGCGTTGCCTACACAGACATCTCTAACAGTTCACACCACTCATATTGTAAGCAGGATGCCTGCGCCTGCAAACAAGAACCTAGAGAGGAAAAAAACCCCACATTAAAATATAAGTGATAGCAGTTATAGTTTCCCTCAATAAGGACAGGTATAAGCAGACAGGGAAAAACATCAACCACCATCCACAAGTGATGTTGCAACCAAAGGAAATAAAACTTGTTTAAAAGTTTGTTTGTCTCTAAGCAGGTAACCACAAAAGACAACAGCGCATCTGTCAACTCAGAGGTGCCTGGCTTTGTCATCCTCAAAATTCTACAGACACAATCTGAGCCTTAACAGTGTCATTCCAGTATGCAACAGCTACTTCCTCCACTTGGTTCCAGAAAGCCCTGGTGTCCTGGTCCAGGTCTGTCTTTATATGCAAATAAGAGAGTTGCTCTTTGAAAGAAGATACCAATAGGGAGCAAAAACATATTCAAAGTTGTAAAGAAGATTTTTACACCAATTGAATAATTCTTTTCTCAATACTAGCTTGAAATTCTTTCAAAAGTGACAGTCTTTTGCCACTTCTAACCCCCAAATTTTGAAAGCTATGGTTGATTAGTGGTTGATCTACATCTGGGGATCTTTCTTGAGAAAAAAAAATCATCTCTCAAAAAACAGCAGACAATCTCAACTGCAAGCTATCAAAGTCTTTCATCACCTTTTTTATAACAAAGTTACTGCAACAAGAAGAAACAATGTTATTGTTATCACATTTCAGCTGCCACAGAAAAAAAACAGCCAAGACTATCACTTCTACTGAACACAGAAGAGGAAATACACTTAAGATAGGTAAGGATACAGAACTGAGAAAATATGCAAGGTAGTTGTCCTTACATCGAAGGCAGACTTCTGCTATTTCTATATTCTAGAATGAATCTCAACAAAGGAGATATCCATTTACAAAGCAGTAAAAGAAAAATTAATCTTGGAAGGAAAAATGCAGAGAGTAAAACCTCTAACTGTAGTTTCAGAATCAAATGTCACTCCAAGTTAAGACAGAAGAGTTCACAGAAAACAGCACAGATGAACAAGCAGGAAAAGAACTGCTGGAACTACACAGGATTTCTTTAACTCATTGCTGTCAGTTTCAATACAGGACTCACCGCAATACATGACACCAATTAATTTTGAAGAGAAACTACCGAAAGAATCAAATTTTAGCAAGCCTTAGGGTTAAACAGCTTGCAGTATAAGGTCTGGAATCATGAGCACACCATGCAGAACTATGTTCCAAAATATCCAGCTTGGGGGGAAAAAAGGATAAGAAGGGTCTTCCCTGATGGTTCTATAGGAAGCTCCAAACAGACAACCAGTTTGAAGTCACTGACATCAGAAATTAGAACCCCCACTCACCTTATGAAGAAGGAGAGCAATTTAACTTAGGAAATAGCAGTTTTTAATTTCCATCCCACCACACAATTCAAGAAGACTTCTACAAGCATGCGTCTTGGTTTGATCCAAATATGCTGAATTACAAAATACAAAAAGGTCTCAAAAGCCTGATATACGATGGTGGTATGAGTAGTATGAGCTTCTCCACGGTAGGGGATTACAAGACTTCTCCACTTCAGTTTTAAATGCTCAAAAGATGGTGTAAGTCATTCTTCAAATTCTGGTAAGCTCCAGTACCTCAAGTGCAAATATGATCCATTTGTAAGTGTTCACTTGGCTTATGCATGAGTTGGTACTGAGCATTTCAGAAGCTACAGGGACAGCAGAGAAATGAGAGAAAGGAGCAGCACCTAGCAATCATCCCAGAACTTTAAGGACAAGAGCTACACATGCTGAGGTGCAGGTTAACCTTCCAAGAAATAAAAGTATACTATGAACTGAGATAATGATAAGCACAAACTATGAAGATGTTACGAGGGGAGAAACACAGGTTATCTCTAAAGACAACAGTATTTCATGGACTGACAGAGTTCCAGCCTAGATTTCATTTTTCTTTTTTTCATACCCCTATCTACAGTCTCTTCAACTGTAGCACCATAGAGACTCAGAAACTTACCTATCACTGCATTCTGGTGCTCAGACTCACCCTCAAGAGCATAGACACCACCTAACACCAGCTCCAAAGCTAGGCATTACAAATATCTCCTTATGTGTAAATTGGTCAGACACTTCAGGCAGCACTTCCTTTCTTCCTAACTTTTCTGTTTCTGCTCAGTGGAAAGTCTAGAGTCCAGAGGGAACAAGGTAGAGCAAGCAAAGGAGTCTCAGCCAACAGCCTCTTGTTGCCTACCCACAGGAAGGCAGGAAGCTAAAAAACTGAGCAGGGAGGAGCCTGGATGCCAAGAAATCGGTTCTCTATAGATTGGCCCTTTGCCTGAAAGGCAGAAGGAGGAACACCCAGTGCCTGCACTGGCACAAACTACATACCAGAAAACTGAAATTCAACCCATGCCAAGTTACACTTTGAAAATCTAAATGTACGTAGGCCAGTGAAAACAGAATTAGGAGTTCAGAGTATGAAAAATTAATAAAATAAGTTTGGTTTTGCATGAAATTCAGCTTAGAAAGACAAACTGAAAGTGAAAGGGGGATTAATAAAAATTCTCATGCCAAGAATCTGATAGAAACAACTATTAGTACAGTTGCTGAGCTGTTCGAGACAGTGTTCAGGAGAACCAAGAAAAAACAGTATGAATTAAGCCACCTCCATTTGCACTGCATCTTTCAAAATACACTCTAAGTAGTAATTATTCTGAACATAGCAAAGATGTAACCACTGAGATTACACTATGCATTCTGACAGTCCTCCGAAAATGTTACACTGGCCTTTGCCTCTTCACCTTTTAAAGATAGATTATCATTTAAAATTATGTTTAAAAAGAAGTAGAGAGCTGTCTGCAGTCCACGAACATCTGCTTCTTCGGGTATATAGTCACATGGCATTTGTGCTCTAGAGATGGCTAACTCCTAAGACGTAGTAGGTTTCATGCAGTTCTTAAACTGCAGAACCTTCCTAGTGCTTGTCCAAGAGACAGGGAAAACAAGGAACAACACAGCACACACATGTGCACAGAAAACACCATCAATATTGCCATTCTACAATTGACATCATTAAAGATAAATTAAACACCCATTTAAAGACTAACCATAATTTTTAATTACCACTTCACTGCTGCATTGCCAGAAGTGTACTTTAATGCATCAAAGGCTTATCGAAAAGCTAAGTATCACTCAACATGTTCAGGTTGATTTTCCTCTCTGTTCACATCCTTTCCTACTAAGTTGTCAGTTTTTACACTGCATTTTCTGATTAACTTACTCATACAGCCCTTTACAGAAGATGCTGGGTGAGAAGGTGTGAAGCACAAGAGAGAAGATACCTATGCAAGATACTCTGAACATAAGGAAGAACACGTAAGTGCAGTTCAATTGTTAAAACTAACTATGCACGGCAATACAGTGAAGTGTGCAAGATCAAACTGCTGAGCAACAAATTTCCTTCTTTTTCTGCTGCATTCTGCATGGTTTTTTGGGTTTTATTGGCAGGGTAATAAATACATGACAAGTCTTCATCCTAAAGGATACCACTGTTTTCAGTTTCCCTTCATTGTTAACGTGGTGGGCTGGTCATTTAACACACTAACTTAACGCCTTAGAACAGCCATCTTTTGAAGTGCTTTGATCTGAGTTACCTATCCAGATCAAGCAAGGATCAACCACCAGCACATTTAGATAACTGGGATGTCCTTTTGAAATGTAATTTATACTACTCATTGCACTTTATATGATATGCATCCTAGACACCGTATCGCTGGTGACAGCTACTGACCTTGCAGTGGAATCTGTCCTTCCCATGAGTCTTGTATTTGGATCTCTTCATACACAAGTGAAAAAGCAACCCCCACACACACTTGGCAATGGAAAGTCGTGGAGGAAGAGAAGATTTAAACTGCTGCACAGCATTATCTCCTCTTCCTGTAACTCAGAGTTGACACACCTTTGCCCAAATCCAGAAGAGTCGGGATAACACTTGAAGGAAACGTACGATTTTTACACAAACTTCTCTTCCCAGGCCTATGGATAATAGGAGGAAACACAGCAATACATGCTATATCGCTCTAACTAACTACAGCTATTTCTACATCTAATGAAACAAGAGGACTACATCTAATTGCATTGGATCACCCAGTCAATACGAAGACAAGAAAAGCAGCTCCGTATCATCACCACCAACAGGAAAATTTAGCACTTCCCTCCCTGCTCCACAAAAGTATTTCATCAAATGCAAAACACTCAACACCCTCATAACACAGTCAAGGCTCTATGTCTGCAAAACTAACTTCAGTGGCACTGCATTTCAAGAGTATCTATCTTCTCAGTGCACTTGATACTCTGATGCCTTTGAAGGGGGCATGGGAAGGAGGGAAGAGTGGAGAAGGAAAAAACAAAACCGAACAAAAACAAAGACACAACCCTACATCAAAACAAAAACCACCAAAAAAAAAAGGCAAAACCCAACACACACCACCCACACACATGCAGTACTGTATCTCTTCTGATTACCTTTTACTCACCCAGGAAGAAAGGTTACGAGTCTGCATTTGGTACTATGAGTATGAAAGTTCAGATTGTCTGAGAGAGCTCTGATGCACTTCTAATGCACTAAATCTTTTAACTGTCTCATCCTGATGAGATGTAAATTATGCATTTAAAAAGTCAAAATTACTCAAACGTCCACAGTCATCTAAACAGATTCCTGCTCATCCTCCTGTTCTTTCTTCTCCTCAAGGGAAGTCAACAGAAGAGTTACTTTAACTTCACCTCTAGTATTTAAAAACAAAACAACAAAAAACCCACAAACCAAACAAAAGAAAAGCAGCACTTACTTCTGCTAGTTATATAAACAGCCAAAGAAACTTTGAAATACATCAATCTCTTCAAAGACTAGCCATTCCTGAGAGATGCCAGTTGGCTACATTTTATTGTGTAAAATTCAATAACTGCCCCATACTGCCACTTAAATACTTCCAATAAAAATAGCCTAACAGTTTTCCTGCAATGTCATTCAGCTTATTCATGAATTACCATCAATTTCAAATGAACATGCAGTCACATCCCAATAAGAGACACATATTTACAGTTACTTTCAGAACTATTCTTTAGGTGTATTTAAAGCCATACAGCTTGAAAACCAGCAAAAATCCCATATTTAAACCAAGTCTATGTGTATTTGCCCAGTAAGTTGTACTAGTTGTGGCACAGGTAAGTAGTGCACTACACTGATACCCAACTACTGATTTGCCAACCTTGCATCAAAATTATTTTTACCAGGAAAAAGTGTATGCTGAACATTTTTTAAACACGCAAGTCACACTGCTAATTTTGAGGCATCCAAGTGAAAGCTTACTTCTTGCCAAAGCACTTGCTAGAGAACAGATTTGTTTAGCTAACTTCTAAAAGACAGATTTATCCTTATACCAGTATTTTAGTATTGCAGTAACGGCTTTTTCAGCACTGTGACCCAACTCACATTCCTTGCAATGGATGCCAGTTGCAGTAGGTAGCCTAAACAAGGGAGATTTTTGTTTCCACAGAATTCACATGAAGCATCATAGTATTAAACTATTTTGGTTGCTCAGTACTCCAGCCTTCAAATTTTTCATGCCACTAGCGTATCAGATTTCCAGAAGAATCTCTGAAAGTGCTTAGACAGCTTTATCGTTACCAGTAATTAAATCTTTTATAGTGTATGGCTACAGCAGTAACCACGCAGTAAGCAACACTTCTGAATTCCCATTCCATTTATTGGGTATGAAGCTCCATGCATCTTTCGAATACCCAAGAAGTCCAATTTGACAGAAATAGATAGCTATCCACATGTAAAGGCAACCATATGTAATACATATTTAGAGAAGCTCACAAAAATCAACCTACAGCTACCAACATTTGTAGTGTCACCTCTGACAGTTCCACAAACAACTATTCCTGTAGACTTCACTGACTACTTCTAACACAATCACGTGCTACTCTGCACCCTCCAGCACATTACAATCTGCTGAAGGAAAAAGGCAAGTGAAGCTCATCATGCAGTTTCCAGAAGTGACACTAATGGCACCTCTATAATGGCAAAGTTGTCCGAGTTATTCCATGCCAAAAAGAACTGCCACCAAACTTTATGTCGGAGGAGTGGAAAAAAAAAAAAGAAAAAAAAGAAAAACAAGCCATCAAACCACCAACTTACAAATATTCTAAGTAACCCAATTCAAGTAGAACAGGTAGCTTTTTTTCCTCCAAGTACACTGAAAATTCAAAACACATTTCACCATACTTAGTGGGCAATGATCAAAGAATGCCTACAGACATGTCTTTGACACTACCCTTTCATAAACAAAACACTAATTGACACCCCCTTCTCCCTCAAGGCTTAAACCTTGTGAATAATTAACCTGAAAACAAGGCCCAAGTAACAGCAAAAATAAACCCATGTAGGAAGTCCAACAAAACTGAAATAGGCCAAGGATTCTGCAGTTTAGTTCAATTTGTCACTCTGACACATTCACTTGTATTCCTAGAATATGTACACTAACTCCAGTTCCCATTAACTGCAGTTTTAAAGCTAAGTATCTACATACAAATATCTTTAAAAATAATAATTCTAGCAGTCTTCGATATCAGGAGTTCTACTGGTAGTATTTCAAATGGTGTTCAAACTACAAGAAAATCAGTATGTCCAGGCATAAAATGAATGTAAAAGGCCACAATCAGATCCCACTGCAGATTCCAGCAACACGAGTCTGCCAGGCAAGGCACACAATCTCACACCTAGGAGAGAGCATACAGCTGCCCTCTTCCCTGCTGCTCTGTTTATCCACTGAAAATCCAAAGAGCAAACTGCCCAAAGCAGAATGGCAGGACATAGGGAGATAAGTAAACTTCCTTCACCGGAACTGATTCTGCATGGATCTTTGACATGTATCCTCACTTATGTACATTTAAACGGGTAAATAAAGAAGAATCATTATTTTTGCATGAGGTAAACAAACAAAGAACAAGAATAATTTTTGCATTACTACATTTGCTCTCATTTTTCAGACTTACCTGATCTTTTTCATGGGGTAGAAGGCTGACGGGTGGAAGAGAAGCAGGAAAAGTGCTGGAGTATTTTGGAGATCCTTTGCTTTCCAAACTGCCATAATTGACTCTATACTGAGGGCCATCCTTCAGTAATCTCCCATTGTTCACAGCACGTTTGGCCCCCAGACGCAACCTCTGCTGAAAGGCAGGATTGTTGAAAATATTTGCTAGGTCATTTTGACTTCTCAAATACTTCTCTATATTTTTCAGGGAGGAGCCATTTGGTTCTTTAAGCCCTTCAATTGCTCTTCTCAAAAGTTTATTCCAATCCACATTACGAAGCTCATTACAAGCTCCTCTAGATCCCTTAACTGATTTAGGAATAGCGCCAGGTTTAACAGATGAAAACCTTCCAGGATTATCTGGGTCCTTGTAAGATGCAAGGCCTTTATTGGTAACTTTAAGAATAGAACCATCTTGAACACTAAGTTCCAACTGTTCCGAAACAGTCTTCTTATCTAATCCATGGGAAGCACAAACAGCATGACATATTCTCTCTTCAGAAGGCCTTTGCTTTTGCTTTTTAACTTTTTGTATAGCTTCAAGAATCCACTCCGTATAAAGAGGGTTGGCAAGTTTTACCATGGTTGACCAGTAATTGTTTCCAGCCAAGGGTTACCCATAGAGGTTCCTCCTTATCCTTTTCAGAAGATCTTTCAGAGGTTGTTCACACCTCAAACACAAATCGAAGGATTCCACACACCACTTGGATGCATCTCAAAATATCCATCCTGAGGAGTCAAAAAAGGCAGGGAAATATCTGCTGACTGAAGCTTCCAACTACTTTACTGTCACAGACAGATAGAAAGGATTAATTCGTGATGATACTGGTACATCCTTACAAGAAAGTTTGTTGCAACCTTTAAAAAGAAAAAAAGAAGAGGCAGGGAGAGAATACAGTTAATGCTGAAGTAGTAAAAAGAAACAATGCATTCAGACATGCATTCACACTGTAGATGCTGCAGTATGCAAAAATCTTTGTGAGATTATATGAAACGTTCACCAAATCCCACCCCCAACCAAATAAGTCATCATAAAATCCTTCCACTTCTCATAATATTTAGTAGATTTAGTTTTCCTAAATACTGTCACCACTTAACCTGCTATTGACTCGTTAGATAATTTTCGTTCGGACAGAGATCTGAAAATTTTCACCACAACAAACTGCCTACAAGTAATTTCTACACCCATTGGTGTAAGAAAATTATTACCTGAATGGATTATACGTGCACTATAAAAAAAAAAAACCACAAAAAAACCCAATCCGCAATTGATGAAAGTCAAATTACTAATTTATTTTTTTATTTATTATTATTTAATATGCTGTCTGTAAGTGCCATGCCATATGGATATGTTGATTATACAACTCAGAAGAAAATCAACAACAAAGTATCAGAACTGAGTTACTAGGCTTACATCTTCCACTAATACCTAGGTACCCTACAATACAGAAAGAAATCACAAAGGCACTTCTTATTATAAGGTGTGCAGTAAGGAGGCACGCATTTTTGATACAAACTCTTAGGAACAGAAATGAAAATGAAGTAAGAGGAGGTACTTTCACGCAAATACACTGTCAGCACAAAGTCAGATAGGGAGGTCACATTGACAAAAGATGTTTCAGTGACTCACAGTTTAACAAACAATTTTATTTACTTACTGCAGAATAGATCACTCCAAAAGGAAATTCAGTGGCTATAAAAACTTACATAAGAAACCTGAAAGAACGTCTTGATCAGGAGTTTATTCATTCTGCAGGACAATATATGAAATTTTTTTAAAAAAAAAAGCCACATAAAATAAACTAAGACAGTAGGCACCTAATAAATAAACAAATACATCTGAGGTATTATTTTTTTCTGCCATGAAATGTAAGGGAGAACTTTTGAAGATGCTAACAGAATTGTATAATTACTTCAAATCAAAGGAAAATAAGTAAAAACCAGAAGAGGAGAATCTTCATTCTCAATAAATGGTCTGTCTTGCAGAATATTCACCAGTTTCACAGCAAAATCTAAAACTGAGTTAATCTGAAACTACATTTATGAAGCTATGGCAAGCAGCCTGTAACCAATAATAATATCTATGATCATACAAGTCTCGGACCTCATTTTTATTAATTTATTCAAGTCGTCTTGCATTTCTATAATTTACTCAAGTTTTAAACATGATTAATAGGAAAAAAAACTGAATTGATGCAGTAATTTAAATTATTTTCAAGTTGTTAAAAAGATTCCTCTGCAACTGTGAATAGGATGAATACAAAAACCACTTTTGGTCCCATAGCTCCTCCTCCCTCCACCTCCTCAAAAATCTCTTTAAATATAAACTCTAGATCATGTTTCACACATTAGTACACCTACATAACAGGATGAGTAAAAAAAAGAGCACCTGTTATTGGTGAATAAAATTCTTCTATAATCAAATAGCAGAAATAGTAATCATTTCATTTTATGAATAAGTCATTTTTTTGAGGTTTGATTGAAGCTTAAGCATTTTCAGATTTATAAATATGAAAGTTAAACTGACTGCCAGAAGGAAAAGACATTCCTGATTCAAATGCAGGCGCTGAATGTTTAATTGGCTCACATACTGAACCCTATTGATCTACGTAGACTGGATCCTGTTTCATGCTTCCAGTCTGTACCTATGCAAGGTATATTTGATAACAGTTATTACAAAGACTTGAAATACACAGAAAACAATGTCTGTGAACAGACATTTTCATTTAATCCATCTAGCAAAAGCCATTCTTTCCCTAACAGTGTTTATATTCACTGTTTTCAGATAATTCCAAAATAACACTGTAGCTGCAAAATGCAGACAAATACAGGGGAAAAAAAGTATTATGAATCCTACAATTTCTCTCACAACTTTTGACACTGAAAATAAAATAATATAACAAAGCAGAACTCCGTATCTAGTGGACGCTCACTCACACTGAGACTATTTTATGTGCTCTGCCTATAGATTTGAAAGTTCTCTGTAGCTTCACATAAAGCCCTAGATTCCTAGAAAGCTACTTTTAAGTTTAAAAGTTACTTAGTTAGGCTGTCCTACTATAAGCCTTCATGAAGACAGTCAGTACTTAATTAAATGCTGAACACTGCATTTGCTGAGTCAGAGGTACTTGCCTCATTTTTAAACCTACTGCAGTACTGTTGCATTAAATTTCATACAAGCAACCACATCACTTCCATTACATTCCAGAACACACAGTGCAGGGTCTGTTCCAAGCACTTGGCCCTCGATGAACATTTCAGTATAAATGCTGTAACTTGTGGGTTACCAGAATTCTTATTGGTCAGTGACTGTGGCAAAAGGTGAGCATAAACCTGTAGCTTCATGTACAGTCTGCTCCTTGGTACAGGAATTTCACAGCAATATACATTCAGAACTACATTTTAACTTATTTACTTAAAACTCCCCATGTGTAATACAACCTCCTGCATACTAGCGCCTACTAAATCAACATTAGTTGAGTGTATCAGCAGGAGCATTAAGTTTCCAACACGCAGGGCAGGATATATCAACAGAAAAATCAAGACATCTTTAATTCACACCTCCAACAGAACCTAAGTTTCTTCTGCTTTAGAAAACCATGCAAAGCTCATCCAATCCTGTTTTGGAATTGTTTTAAGAGAACTTAAGAGTTTCTGTTATTCTGCCATATTGACCGCGTATGTACTTGAAAAGTAGCACCCTCACCTCCACAACTGATATGACAAGTTCTACCATACATTATATTCAGAATAACCTCTTAATAACAAACATCTTTGCCAGTAATATAATTCAGCTCATTGATCCTGGAGCTGTAAATTAAACAGGTTCTTCAAAAATCAAGTTCAGACAGAGAGATCCAAGATTGGCAATACAGAGATACATACATATACAAACTGAGTGACTGGATAAAGACAAAACAAACTTTCCAATTTCAACATAAGAGGATGCATATACGTTCAAAATTACATTCAGGTTTCTAAGTTTAGAACTTAATGACACCAAAACCATAAAAAGGTGGTTATACATCGTTTAATATAAAAAGTGTGATGCTTACCCAAAACAGATTTTAAGGAAATACCAATTTTTAAGAGTGATTATAAATTAGCAGCAGGCACTCATGTCTATTTATTAATTTTCCTCCCCTTGTAATTAAATAACTTTTAATCAAATCCTCAACAGTATGCATAGAATCACAGATTACATTTTCCAGACTGTTAAGCACACAAGACCACTTCCAAGTTTTATGGCAAAGCTTCTTCTATGCCATATTTCAGCTTCTACACTTAATGGTATCTTATTTTGAAAATAAGAACATTTGAGAAAGTTTTATTGCACTATATCCCTGGCCAAGTCTGTTCACAAGTCTGCTACTGAAGAGCTGCAGAACATACATATTCAGAGGGTTAAGTACAACACATCACCTTTTAAACATGAAAAGCCACCTCTAGTCAAGGCTTGTCCCTTTACCTAAGTTGTAAATTATCAGATAAATACAAAGAAGCTGCAAAATTGCAGACTGGGATTTAGAATGAATGCAAATATGTCCTTTATAAAGCATACACCTATTGTACAGCTGATTCTAATTAAAGAATGTACTGACTGAACATGTCAATCTTGGGTACTATCAGTAATCCTATAATCCTGTAATAAGGTCTTTTTTAGACCGAACTAGTATTTCAAATTATTTCAAAGTGATCCAGATTGTGAAAACAAGCTGTCTAGTCAGAAAGACAGAAAATAAAATTTTTTTTAAAAGTTAGCTATGCTTCCCTCCCCCCTACAAGAAGCAAAAGTAAAGTTATTACACAAGTATCCAAAAGCATGTCACAAAATATAATCGAAAGCCTTTTTCTGGAGAAATTAACGAAAAATTCGCTTTGCCTGTCTTAAATGCAAATGGAGTAAATTTTTTTAAACCTGAGACTAACACAGCTATCAAAAAAAGAAAAAGGGGGGGGGGGGGGGCGGGAAGAGGAGAGATGACAGCAATTTGTGCAACCCACTGGTGACCTGTGAAGCACAATTTCATTCTACTCCCTCCTACCTGCTCTGCACATACTCAGGAGAAGCAATAGCAGGCCAGCTCTCTGCTGCAGCATCAGGGTCAGGTAAGGATTGCAGCAGAGGAGGAGGAAGAAGAGAAGACTGCCATTGCATTCAGTAAGCTTTTTGTCATTTTTCTTTCCTCCAAGCTATTACTTAGAATTCTGCAGCTAATCAACTCTATATTCCACCCCCATCTCAATTAATGATGCAGAAGAGGCAAGATACTTGTCTCCCCATTGCAAAATACACGCACCTACGATAAGGCAGAGCAAGAACAGATCCTGGCAAGGACTCCCAGCACACATGACACTCTTAAAATTACTCAGATCATGAAGCTAGCTATTGTATTCTTCCTTATATACAACACAGAGTTTTTAATTAAACAAGGAAGAGCAATGACACTCACACATGCTTGAAACAGAGAGATGTGGAGACATTATAGTAACTTCAAAATTACACCAAAAAACTTGGGGGTGGGGGGAGTAAGACTGGTACACGCGAATCAAGCTGATGAAGCTCTTGGACGCTGCGATACCCGACAAGCTAGTTTCAGATCATATGCTAAAAAGCAGTTCACAACATGACAGCAGCAAGCACCATCAGAGGAAACAGCATCAGCACAACACGACACCAGCAAAATCACCCAAATTCACTCTTCCCACCCTCTTCCATGCTAGTTCTAAGCACTTCAAAATATGGTACTAGAGAACATCAGGGAGCATGGTGAGGTAATATTCACTGCCCGCGGTTAACCTGGGAAAAGGGTTTCAGTGAAAACATTTCTTCTTGGGACAGTGATGTTCAACAGAAGGGCTATCTGCTTGCTTCTCGCAGAACAGGTTATTTTGAATGCTCAGTGACAGAATGCTAAAGGTGAGGTCCGGGCAAAGAAAATATGGTGTGAACATCACTTCGGAAACGTGGCTTCAGAAGCTTGAATATTCCCCTCCCCAACTTACTTAAGATTTTTGCAGTATACCCACGCCATGGAGATTTGCAACGCCTAGTGCCCAGCGCCAAGGCATTGTTGTATTTGACAGGGGCCGAGTCGGGGCTGGCTTTAGAACCCTCCGAGCCTTACTCCGCCGTTTTTCATTTCAAAGGCGGAACCCCCCCTCTCCAAGCCCGCAGGCTCCGCTCCCCGGGGCACGGCGGCCCCGCAGGACAGGCCAGCCGGGGCAGGAGGGCGGCGGCGTGCACCTGCACCCACCCCACGGGGGACAGCGGCCGTGCCGCCCCG
>VXBO01012588.1:6429-24784 GCA_013400135.1 Rhinoptilus africanus
TATCACCATTATAAGACCACATCACAACATAAACTTTTAAGTAACAGTCTTTCAAAAGGAATTGTCATGTATCTTCTCTCACTGCTACTGGAAGGGGACAAGGTAACACTTTGGTTCAGCTAGAAAAAGAAATCATCACTCAAGTGGTGAGGAAAAAGCCAACAAACCTAGTTGGTCCTAAAATCACCACCATATTCTTCATGTTCTAGTTACATGAAGATAGTGATGCACTACAAAAGCTAAAGACACAGAAATTCAGTTCATTTTTATACCTAGACAGTCGTTAGAGACTGGGCAAGTAGAGCGCTCTACTGATCCTACACACTAACAATTGAGAAGCATGTACTAATATTACAAAATGGATTTTCTTTAAAGGACAGTTCAACTTCTGTGACTGCTCTTGATAACTTGACAGATTATCAAAATATTTGCACCACCAAGCTCTGTAAAGCAAAACAGGAAGTTATTCTTACCAGGTACAAATCCAGAACTACAGTGAATGCCTGAAGGGTTTACAAACCATTACAACCTTGCTCTATACCATAAGGATAAGCACATATATTTTTTCTTTTGCTGAATACAGCATAATAACATTACTTCATTAAAAAGCAGAAGTGTAGTGCTAACAGTGGAAAGAGCCTAAAAACAAAGCTGTATGTGGTAGATGCCAGTAATTTTGCTGAGTAATTACTGAGGGTACTAAGGTCATACAGCATTGAAAGCTGAATGACAACAGTAATAAAAGCAGCAGATATACCTCAATTCACAAGGNTACACAGTCCTTTGTTCCATAAATTTATTTAGTAGTAGCATATTAGAATAATATCATGCTGACCTGCAACAGATCAAAAGAATTATGGCTAAGTGAAATGAATTTAAAAACGCACCAGATTAATATAAAGTATCTTGCACTTATGCAAACCTTTCCATCACGGGGCAATATATTTGAGTCAGAAATTTATTTCAAGAAAATTGTAGTCAATACAGCCTATACAGTACTCCAGAGAATGATGAGCATATTACCTCAGGTGAACAACTTAAGATGCAGGATACCTTTCTTAAGAGATTTAAGGATAAGGAAAACCGTATTTGTGGTTGCTTTGGCTTCACATATCAAAGTTGTTTATATCACAGGCTTATGTTGTTGAATTTTTACTTTCAGACTTAACGTATCAGCCACTTAAAAAAAAGAACAGTAGCTTCAAACATACTTGCAGCGAGAAGGTTGTACTGGGTCTAGAAAAATGCAGTAACAGAAGAAAACTGATGTTTATGTTGTGTTTGCAAAGCACTACTTAATAAAAGAAACTACTAGAAACAAACCTTTCTGTTGAGCAGAAAGAAATATGGTTAAAGACTTAAATTAGCTTTATCTAGCCAGGTTATGATTAACAGCCCATGTGCAGCCTTTTACGACTTACTTCAACTGCATAATTACATGTTAAGGCAGCAAAAGTACCCATGTAGTCTTTTTAGTATCATGCTACTAATTTCTCACACCTCACTAGTCATTTTTCCCATTTCTGGGGAGGTATTAACACCACCAGATGGCACCAGTGCCCTAACTTCAATAAAGCAGGTATACATCTTCACAACATCCGGAAAACAGAAAAACAAATTAAAAACAGCCTTTACACATTTGTTGTCTCCACCTTCTGAAAACAAGGATCTACTGAGCACAAACACAGCATGCTGTTAATTTAAATCAGTACACAGTATTTTGACATTATTGTCAAACCAACACTACTCCCAGAATGTGGGGAGCAGCATGATCCTGATGCATTAGTTCAGAGGGTTTTGTTGTCATTTTAACCATTTCATGGGTGTGCAGAGCAGTTTGCAGAGATCACAGCACATACAAACTAACTGACAGGGTAGGCTTCTCCAGTTCCAATGGAAATTAAGGTATTAATTTTTCATCATCAGAAAAAATAGAGATGGCCTGCAAGAATAGTACACTACATTTTCCACTTTTCTGAGTATTTACCTCACTGTTACATTTGCCTACATGTGTACTAACCAGTCAACTATGCATGCCTGGCCTTCTAAATCCCCTTGCCCCTCTGTTTTCCTATGTTTGTTCCTCCCTAAACCACCTAAATACCTCCCTTCCCCTGCCTTTGGCTCCTCCCCAAAACACCCCTTAAGTCTTCTGCGATACCCTGCACCCATGCAGTCCCATACCTCTGGCAGTAACATCTCCAGCCCCAGTCCAAAAGGTGCTCCAGCACTGGGTCATGATCACAGGTGTCATGTCTGGACAACAGGGATGATGGCTCTCCAGGGAAAGCCCTGGTTAGGTTACATAGAAAGATAAGCCTTTGATAGGCCCATGGCTTCTGTGATGGGCCTAGAAGTAGTTAGGCAGGGTATGATTACCCCACTTCCCCTGACGTCTCACTGTGCTCCTTTGTGGGTGTGCAGATGAGGTTTACCATGCTTATCTCCATGCCCATCTCCACAAGCCCAGAAAAGCACAGGGACACAGTGGTAGGCAAGGAACCCAAATTCAGAGAAGGGCATATTCCATGATGTGTGTAGCCTAACCCGTCATATTCGCATATTGACTATGGTACCACTACTGCTGAAGTTTGCCCTTGGCTACTGTGTTGTTATCAGTCTCCCCAAAATCACCTTTGAGACTTTTTTTTAAAATCTCTAGTCTTGGTTCCATAACTAGACAAATGAGATGTTTTTTTACTCCCTCCTGCAACCAAAATAAGCTCTGCCTGAATACTTCTGTAGTAAAGTCACCTTGACACAGTAAGTATAACTCAATCTTCAACGTTACTCCCCAAAAGACTGTGTTAGTACTGGGTTTTACACTTGTGAGATTTTTAAGTCAGAAATTCTTACTATTCACTAGTCATTACACATTACTCTTCAGGTTTTAACAATTTTTTCATGATCAAAAGTCGAAGAGTAGTACATGACAAGTCAAGTGAAGTATAAATAATGTGATTTTTAGCTAACTAACTTGAAACAAATTCTGACATGTTATTTTAGAGAATTTAGATCATGATTAATAGTAATATCAGCCACCAGGTAATAAAAAAAACCAAAGAAGATACTCTAGTAATCACATGAAAACATCCTCTGAAAGTGACCATGTACTACTCAATTCTTTCATCTGTTATCAAATTTGGTCTTCTTTGGAGGAGACCTGACTAACAGGTTGAAGAGAAACTACTTAGGGTGTAGCCACACCATTACTAATAGTTGCACTACGGTGGCTTAAGAAATGCCCACCCCAAAGTAAAACACATTCACTTTTATACAGGTCTCATTCATTTCAATGCAAAGTAAGACACCACTGTTAATAAATGACATGTAAAAACTGACACAAGTGTTTGAGATAAAGTACAAGCAATAGTAAGGGCATAGTAGCATTAAATCTACCTATTTAATCTTCATTCACCCCGCACACTTACCTTTTATGGTATAATGACAGACTGATGTATCTGATACTTTTCCATAAAACACCTGTTTCTGTCTACACAAAATGAAACATGCTCTGCAGTAAGTTGTCAAAACAGCAAATATGACTGTTCAAATTTTGTCTTGCATGTTATTAGTAAAAGACGTAAGTAGAGAAGACTTGAATAAGTCAGAAGAAATAGTAATGCAGTCGAAGACAACCAAATGACTCAAAATTGGGTCCTACACCCCTTCACACAAATTTTGGTAACATTTTTTGTCATTTCACTTTGCAGAGAGGGAAGAGGAGCATCAAACAACATCTCCTCCCAGCTGTTACAGGAATTAGCTTTCTTACAAAAAATCACAAAATGTAAGTACTACCAAAATGTTTAATATATTTTTTAAAAATAATAAAATAGAGCCATTCAATCTCAGTTCAGTATCTAATCATAAAAAGCTCCAAGTTACTCAACACGTGTTTAATACCAAGGCTGGATATTAAGATATTTTAATACATGGTTTATTTAAATATTTTCTCTTACACATTTCTTAGACTTGGAGTCTGAATTAAAACTGACTATATTAAGAGTCCTGAACAATCAAACAACTACTACCTGCTTGCTAAGTTTTAGCTAAAAACGGTAACATAACCGACCTCTCAAAGGGTCTGCAGCCCAAGAGATATACAAATACCCAAATTATGGAAGTTAGTTCTTTTCTTTAACTTTTCCCCTGACAACAGATGGTTATAAAGCACCAAATTTAGGAAGACACTTTAAAAATCAAGTAAATAATTAACTGTTATTCCTATAATAAAATCAACTAAATATGATAAATACCAGTTTGTCAATAAAAAGGCAAAAGAGTTGTATTATGCAGTATTTTACTGTACTTTAAAAACTCATCATCTATATCTCTGTCTACCTGTTAGCATAATAGAACACTGCAAAGAAAATGGACACCATCCCTGCCTTAAGACTCATATTTCATTTTCAGTAAATGTTGAGGTTTATTAGATTCACGGTAGATCTGAATTCATAGTGACCATGACTTAGTAATATGAAATCCCCCATATATAGTGCCTTCCATCCAAACATATAAAAGCACAACTTTCAAACATGAGCAATATTTACTGCAGACATAATCAGATGTATATTAACCCAGAATGTGTCATAGGTCAATTTCAATAGCCACAGTCTGCTATAAGTGCAATTGTGTAAGCCACTGGTGAAAGATCTGAAATAATGTTAATTCTAGTTCTAGTTACACACATTAAGGAAGAATGGCATGAAACAGGACCAAGTACCAGGAAAGGTTATCGCAATTAGGAGAACACAGAGCATGAATGAAAAAAACCTCTGTCTTTCCTACATTCACCTATCACATCCTGGTCTGAGAGGGCAGTGTGACTCGTACTTATAAGGACAGAGTTACTTAAGCCAAAAATATATGATAGAAAGACATCACATGCTTAAACTATCTAACAGTTTAGTTTAGGAGGACTTTAGAAAAATATTCCCAAATATCCATAATAGTCTTACACATCAGTTATGTAGGCAATCAGGAACCTTGTTTACCTAACTAGAGACAGTGGGAAACAGTGGAGACATAAACAAATGATCCAGACAGTATTTCAGACTTCTATTGTTTCTCTAAGATGGAGCCCCTGATACAGCAAGGTCACAGCAAACTCAGGAAGATGACAATAAATACACCTTTTTCCTCCTCAGGAGGCCAACTGCAGATCAACAAATGCAAACTATGTCATACCTTCAACTTTTCAATTTTCAGTGCATCCATTATTAACCCCCTCTTGTAAAGACTACCTGTAACCTCTTATAATCTTTCTTGAAGAAGCTCGCAACAGAGTTTTGTTGAAAATGAGAGCGCATTTAAAATGTACAAATGTGAATTCAAAAGAGCACAGAAATTAAGCACTCTGCTTCTGTCAAGCTGGAGACAGACTTTGGCATTAGCTACCTTCAGCTCTGAAGGTGAAAGCAAGCATAGTGCAAACAAATGCAAGACTAAGTTTTTCCTGACTTCAAGCAACGATGACTGAAAATTACCTTATATGAATATCCATAATGCATCAATACTAAAGTGGAGCTGGCATTTTAAAAGATTCTATTTAGGAAAAAAGCAGTAAGAGTAAAATGTAAGAGAACAGCAAATTTTGAAATTAAGGAAAATGTATATACTAAATGCATCCTGGCCTACCTACTTGAGCACTTCCCACCTACCATCACAACTGTCAGCCCCAGTGTGTTATTCACCATATCCTTCCTCCTCTGCTCTTTCCACTGTCTCAACTCTTCTTACAGAGTCAGGCAAGGGATAAATACATATTACATCCACAGAAGACACATTGGCAAGTGTAATTATGGAATATTGTCATAATTCAGCAATAGGAGGCTTTTCACACTGCAACAGATGGCAGGCATCTCTTATCAGAAATAAAACATGATCAGGAACATAAAAGAATACACAACATGAGAATTTGTTTATAGATAGTTTCAATTTTCTTTCAATCAGAGTATTATCTTAAGAAGCTGTCATTAGTATAGTCATAGTGATCTACTTTGAGCTTACAGATTTTGATATAGATTTCATTGTATAATGAGATGTTATCTTAAAATCAATACTCAGAAGTCACTGGAACTAATCCAAAAGAACTGCTGCTATGTTACAAAAGAAAAAGGGGAGGGGAAAAAAGTAAAATATATTAAAAAAAAATAAAGGGAAGCAGCAGCTGACCATTGGCAAAAGCACTCATTCTAGACAAAGAAGCATTAATTATGAAAATTATGCATTCATGTAACTAGCCAAGAATGTACAAAGCATAAGATTAATCCAATTCTCAGAATACTTTAAGGGTGGCTAAAAATACTTTTCTAAACTTTTCTTGAAATATAGGAAGATATTAGGGTGGATTTTTTTGTTTATATGGTGGTTTGTGCTTTTTTTTCCTCAAATAAAGTAGCCATCTCAAAAGCAGCATACTACTGTCAGGGCTGTTAAGTTGTATTGGCATCATGTATTAATATCATAAAACTAGTCTGTAAACTTCAGAAAGAAAAAAAAAATTGATTGAACTTCACTAGGTTTCTTGAATGAACATTTAAAATGGCAGTGAATCTACCACCACAAAAATATAAGGACATTCAGAATCATGACTCTGAAACATTTAAGACAGAACAAAGTTAATTGATTTTTCATACACTGGTCACTAGCAGGCACTTAGCAAGCCAGTCAAATTTCAGGCATAAGATACTGAATCACTGTTAGCATCAGACTCTAGCCACCAGGATCAGAACTCCAAATGTTACAAACAGTACAGAAGTTCTTTATCTTTGGAGGAAAGTTGTCTTTAGCAAATGACCTTCAACAAGCAGCACTGTCTATGGAGACTTGCAGACTGAGAGCACTGAGGTGGCCCTAATGCCACACCACGGAAATTTTAAAGTTTCATTGTACCTGCATCACCAGCTGCTAAGGGAAAAAAGATCCTCCCACCTTCAACCCCAGCCTTCCCAATCACTCACTCCTTTTAAACTCTGAGGCAAGTAATGTAGTGGGCAGAGTAAGAGCCAGCAGCAGAAAAGCTGAGGAAAGTGAAAGGGCAAGATAAAAAGCGTTTGGAAACATCAAAACTCTTAAAACTTGGTGTTTTGCACTCTTTGTTTCTCTGCTTGTACAGAACTCGAATTAGAGATGTGGTACTTAACTACAATGTCAGCTATTACAATAATATTAAGCCCATTTAGATAAAGTTTGTATNAAATAGAAAGAATCATAGGACAAGTAAGTATCTGTCATAACTTTTGCACTCATCTGTTAACAGGGACAGGAGATTTTTTAAAGTGCACTTGACTGTCATTTGCAAACATCCCTCCACAGGTTTGTATTTAAGGTCAGCCAGTACCTTACTCTCCACCATTTTCACACAACTGCTTTCACTGGTTTTGAGACTTGCAGAAGTATGCAAATAGTGAGTAACAGCAAGCATTAAATGTATCTATCAATAAAGAAATCATGTTACGGTGATGTAATGGCTCATCAGGTGATTAAAAACCCGTATCAGTGCACTTTCACTTCTCACTGATAAAACTGACTGTACAAGTCAAGACAACCTAATAAAATTTAACAGCATTTTACCTGCAAAAGACTTGATTATTTTTAATCAGCCGGAACACAATAGTCATAATATTTGGAGAGAATGCAGTAACACCTGATTTTTCTGTTAATGAGGACTTGCTATTTTCTTCACTAAATACCTTGGAATGGGTCAGGTAAATTACTACTACATTATTAGTCCTAGCCTGAACAGACTAAAGCTTCAAAGTTTCAAGTTTTCAGTGAGACATGAATTGCCATTTCCAATTCTTTGCCAAGTAAAATTTTTAGCATAAATGAAATATTAGGAACTCAAGTATTTTTAAAAGAAAACTGATCCTCTGTATGCTTATGACAGTAGAGAATAATATCTGAAGTAGCCAATTCTATCTTTTCAGGTGCTTCTACAGAGAAATCTACAATACTTCATATATTGATTTCACTTTTAATGCCTTACAACATAAATACGATCAAAATAATTTTTTTCACAATGTAACAGTAGCATGAAACTTTTAAAAACCTACCATGAAGCTCCTAACCAGAATTACGTCACCTAACTTGAAGCCAAGCTACACTGGTGCTTGTTTGCTATCTTCCTCTCTCCCTCCCCTTCCACCAGTGATAGTCATACCAAAATACCAAGAGAAAATCACCACTTATAGAGAGGGAGCAGCACTGCCTCCTATTCTAGCAGGCCCTTCTTTAGTGTCAGCCCTGCAGGCCTCCTGCAGCACACATACTTCTCATGGTAAGTCTTTCATTCAAGTATCATCTATTACACATGACAAACTTCCCTTGAAAGGCACTGGATAGCCAGCCACTACACTGAAGGCCCAAAAGGCATTTCCGTTGACCTGCAATGGAGCAGATGAACTGTCAAGACACTGTGAGGCCCCTCTAAAGAAACCTCAGGCCATTTGTCCTCTGTAGAATCAAGGTCAAGAACAAGCACTTGTCAATCTTACAAAGGCAGGGAAAACCAGCAACCTGGACACAGTGAAACTGCTCAGCACAACTCTCCTTTTCTCCTGTTGTACCCATGTAAACTGCACTCAAACTGACTGAGAAATATGCTTCATTTATAAGCAGCACTGAAAATGAAAACTGCCGTCACAGTGACAAAAGCTCACATGCTTGTAGTAGAAGAATGAATAGTTGAGATGAATTAGGAAAGAAACAGCATGTTCAACAGGTAACAGAAATGAAAGTGAAAAATAGTTTGAACTATTTTAGGAAGAAGAAAGGGAAAATTATTCACCAGGAAGACAGAGAAAATTAAACACCAAAATGTAATCTAGTTTACTGTATGGGGTTTTTTTAAATTTCCATTTATATTGAAATAGACTCTAAAAACAGGGGAAAAACCTTCACTTATGCAATGAGCATAAAAAACATTCCTCCAGTACAGTAATTCTAGCTTTTTTAGCTCTTGGCTTATTTTGACATGCTGACCATACCACCTTTACCATACTAAAACAGAACAAGAACATAAAGAGCAACCTAAACTACTGATATTCTAACCCAGCCATCTTAACAGTTTTTTTACCTTTACAGCTTTTCAACAGTTAAGTGCAATAACTTCATCCATGAGAAGCAGCACACAGCACAGAGGTTTGATAGTATCTTTTACCAGAACACGGAGAACATTCATAGCTACGTTTCAACAGCCATGTTTCTCATAGGCCATATGTTCTGAACTCAAGATGTTTGTACTAGGGACCAGTCACACTGCATAAAGGAAAGATTGCACATCACACTTCTGGCAGGCCTAATGAAACCATTAGTGACAGAAGCTTGATATCTCTGAAATGACTTTAAATTGCTGTATGTGCTCATGTAAAACAAGTACTACATCTTAAAGTCAGAGTGCAGAAGCCAGCATTCTCAAGTACTTGCCTAGCTGACCACGGATATTTTTTGTCTTCTAAGAACTGAAACAACCAACCTTTCCCAAACCAACCCCACTGCAAATTGTTGAATGCTGCTCCAAATTTCCAATTCAAAAAGGTTCACAACATTCTTAACAGGATAACAGTGTTCGAAACTTATACCTGTAGAAATAGTTATACCTTTAAAGCCCTCACATTCCACTTATTTTAATTTCGTCATTATTATTAGATCTAGTGTTCTGCATTTGTGTAGGAAGGGAGGGAAGAAATTAAATGTCTAGCAATACAAAAACATGCATTATCTTCAACAAAGAAATGACACTTCAATGAAAAGATATCTGCAATTATCAAATCTTATTTTATCGGGGCATTGTTTTGTTTGGTTGGTTTGGGTTGTGTGGCGGGGTTTTTTTTTATGTTTCACTGGCCATGTTGCAGTAAGATTTCCAAAATTTAACTGTTAAGACATTTTTTTCACTGCATAACCTAATAATGTGTCACAGTTCAAGAAAACCTCATAGAACACACAGAGTATCATTAATGCAAAGTTTAGAATGATTGAAAATCGTTATTAACAGATAGTTCTGCAAACTCTGACCAAAAAGCAGAGCAACATCATTACAACATCACTATCTTGTCTGTCAGTCCTAACGCTGCAGTATGACACCGGTTTAGGGGTCAAGGACACTTGACAAGAAAAATCCAGTGGAAAACAACAGCATGAGAGGATTCGGCACTTATAAAGCTGCATTCTTTGCTATGACCTAATCACTGCTGTGACCTGACTTTTGCTGTTTTATTTAAAACAGAGAAAATTTTGTCAGCAGTAGGCAGAAGCTGAAAGGTCTAAATTATTAATCTCACCATGAGACTAGTTTAATTTGTGTAAGGGCTTTGACAGCCTCCTTTCTGTGGTTTTAGAAATTACTGTCTGCAACAGTTCAACCTCCCTTACTGGAGCAAAAGTTCCTGACACACTGGGTTCTTATTTTAACTGTATAGAAGCTTAGCACAAACCACTGATGAAGACAGTCCTATGCCAACACCAGCTCAATGTAGCAGAAGGGCAAGGGGAAACGCTTCAGGAAAAAATGCAGGTGGAATGAGAGCTAGACGCACCAACTTCCCCATCAGCCGTAATTCTCAAGTGCTATTCTTACAGCACAGATTAGTAAAATCTCCCAAAATTATAGTCTGTATTTCCCTTATTATGTTCAGCAAGATGGACATTTTAATAAGTAGCAGACATGAAAACATCTGCTAAATTGTCAAATACCAACAGCTTAACCAAATCTCAGAAAAAAAAAGCAATTACCAGTTTTCCTATGACAACATACTCAGCACTTGCTGCAGCTCTTACACAAGCTTCACATATTCCAGATAGCAAAAGAAATTACCTACCTCTTGAACAGAAGTTTCCCTTTCCAGCCCTGCATATAGTCGTTCTGTCACATGCTCAAGTCTGTCTCTAAACACCCAGAAGAATATAAAACACATATTTGAACAGTACAAAAGTTAAATTGCTCTTCCTTATCCAGTCATAGCAATTATACTCAACAGCCTCTGGGACAGTTTAGTTCTACAGTCTGTACATGAGTTTAAGACACACTTTGCATTTAGATCTTTGCACAAAACTTCTACCCTTAAAACAAGGCACAGATGTCAGCTTTTATAGGTAAAGGGAGATTGTTGGTGAAAATAAAGACGCTGAAACAGAAAACCAATAGCTAAGCAGCTAGTTCTTTCCAACTTCAAGTAAACAAAGACAGCACTAACAGACAGATGAAAACAAAGTAATAGACTTAGTAAAAAATTAAGTCAGGAGAAAAATGGACCAGTAGAGCAACCCTTTTTTTTTGTAAAAGACACATCTATGTGGAAAACTAGTATGAAAGCAGAAAAATAACCACTAAATGGCTTTTATGCTCTGAGGAGTCAAGGCATTCACAACAGCATTTCACATGGCCACAATGATTTTATGATACAATGGACAACCTTTATATTCCACAGCAGATCAGAAAGCAGCAAGTTACAATGAAAGCAGTGGCAAGTCACCTATGATCTAAAGCTTTTTATATCAATCTTTACTCACCCTGTGTGTAAAGGCATCCATCATTAAAAATAACACTGAATTTACAGAATTATCACAGAATTGATCGTTAATATTCAAAGAGATGGCTGTTACTAACAAAACTCTTCAGCCGCATATCCTCTGAAAAGGTTCAGCCTAAGCAGAGTCTGACAGTCTATCCAAGGAATAAATAAATAATTGCACTTGGCTCACAACAACTGCACTTCGGTCACAACAACCCCAAGCAGCGCTACAGGCTNAGGGTAGATGTGGTACTTAGGGACATGGTTTAGAAGTGGTTTTTTGTCAGAGTAGGTTAATGGTTGGACTTGATGATCTTAAAGGTCCCTTGAACCTCACCGATTCTATGATTCTAAATAAACAAACATTAACTTGGCTTTGTATCACAGTAACTGCATTCCAGGTATACCTCAAATCTCCCCCCATGAATTTTTAAAAGCAAAATCACTTTCAGAGATGTTTATTGTTTCCTAGAACAAATTTCAAACACTAGATGAATGTGTGACACATACAGTAAAAAGGGAAGAATCGGTCTTTCAGTGCAAGATGTTAACTACTGCAGCTATCAGTATCTACGGGCTTGAATTTGGTTTCTCTCTGCAATTCAACAAAAATTGCTTTTGGAGACTGAACTATGCTATAAGGGACAATCAAAATAACTTACAAACACCGCTGATTAAATAGATAACATCTTCCTCCTTCCATTCTTTAGAACACAAGTTAATAAAATACCTCACAAGAAACATGTATCATCAAAAGTTTGGCTGACAAGGGTAGGAGGGACCCTACCTCAGAGGGATCGCCACACTGCAAATCCTAGGCATCTGAAGGACTTTTTGTGTCAGGCTGTACCACGTGTAGATCTCTTCACACATTCTGAGCATTTTAAGAAGTAATTTCAGAGGAAAAAAGAGTTCATTCCTTTGGTTTTGGATTAAAGCTGGGAGAATAGAGAGCTGATACTTTTTATTTTCCTTCTGCATGCTAAAATTGTCAGTGTCTGCAGATGGCAATAATGGATGAGTAACTCAAAAAAAAGGTTACTTATCATGGGAACCACTAAGTGGCTAAGGAGTCTGGGGGAGATGCAAAAGCAGCTCTTTTTTCCCTTGTCTTCACTCTTCCAACAAATCTATCTTACAGTAACATCAGATATAGTAATGGAGGTTACAGAAGAGTAATCTGAAATCTTTATACTCTGCATTCCCACATTCTAAAGACAAAACACTTCCATGACTCCATGACACTTCCCAATCATCTCCAGAAATTCAATTCATTGTCAACTTATGCTTGCGATTGCAGAATAAATGCCCTGACAGAGTAGTGGCTTTGAAAGTCTACCTCAAGTTCCACTAGGCAAGTATTTGGTGGAGCAATGGAGCCGAAACGTAAGGACAGAGTGTACTTTCCCTTCCCAAAGAGAAGTAGTAAAAATACTTCATGTGAAGACCATAATCCCTTTACATAATTGATTACAGAATGGCTTGTATACAAAGTTAGTCCCTTTGCATTGTTAATTTCAGTAAGAAAGAAAAAACATCAAGGTAAAATACCTTTTTGTCAAAAACAGAACAAAATAATTATTCTCTCTGAATCTGTAACACTTTGTCCAAATTCAAGACATTTTTAGTCATAAAATCTTATTCACACAACACAAACTATTATCATCTGGGAAGATAACCTCACATAACTAGAGTAACTGTTACATATTAGAGCAAACATATTCCTGATAAACAATTTCTGGTGGTAGTATCTAAGATTATGCCTAAAAAGTTGCATTAAAAATGTCTACAATTAATACAGTACTTTCTACACCTACATATTTCAAAGGTATACATGAAACCTTCAACTGACAAGATTCATTTCATATCATGTGGATCAATATACACAGACTGCTTCTGCTAAATTCTATCAAATCTTGAAAGAATCTGCCAAGCGAGAAGTTGAACTGAATAAAATTAGCTCCACTGGCTACCCAGAAGCCTTTTTACCTAGTCCGGTGCCATTTATGCGACCTCAGATATAAGTCTATACAAATCTATACTAGTTTTCTTGTCATCAATGGTTGAAAAAAGAAGTTGGAATGAAGCATTTTATGAATATAAACACTTTTCTGAAACTGTTACAGAATGACCTGATCTTGGGAGGGCTTTCTTCTTCCTTCTAGCCAGTCAAGAAGTAGAAGTACAAGCTTTGAAACACAAGATAAATGAAATGATATGCAGATAAACTACTCATTCTGGTGCCACCAAGCATAATGCTGTTATTAACAAGGATAAATGTTATTTAAAAGCACCTTTCAATTAAATTGCTCCTGCTCAATACCAGTTAGATTGAAGCTTTGAAACTTTTGGTAAAATAAGTTATTAGCACAGTATTTCAAATAAACTAGATTTTATATTTCACTGCAGGAATAGACATGGATTGTAGCAGTGAACTTCAGAATATAAAGTACAGATTGAAGGTAAGGTAATGCAAATTTATTGAATCCAAACACATTGGGAAGAGAAGGTTGGGAAGGAAAACATATACATGGATTTTCCTGGAAAAAATACAAAAATACTGGGCATCTCTCTGCAATTTGTTTGAGAACAGTATAGACACAGATGAAATTACTTTATTTTACCAAGATTTTAACTAAACAACTGTGAATTAATCATCACCTTCTGGCAACCTAATATGAAAAGCATGATCTTAAGGCACACACTGATTTAAGATGCAAGGCTAGTTTGCAATTAGTCTTAGGAAACTGCTACAGGAAAAGGCAGTTTAGTTACTTATTTTATTCAATAGACAGAATGAATCCATGCAGCTGTTCCTTAAAAAAGTAAATGTTTATCTCTAAACTGGATGGATTTCACTCACAGAGTATAATTTTTTACTACACTGTTTCCACACCAACACAACAAACCCTTTCCTTCCAGAAGTGCAGACTTTTGCACAGGGCAAGAGCAACTTGCACTTGTGGATAAGAAACTGTAAGTGAGCATTTAACAAGTGATAGTGTTATGCTTGCTTTTCTCTGAGAAAGAGTTCCTAAGGCTTGAAAAACAACCAAACTAGTACAATGCTAAAGCAAGAAAGACTAAGGAAGTCACTCACTGTAGCATCAAAAATGGGGAGCTTTCATAAATGCAGCAACAACCAATCAGGCAAACACTGTACACTGATTTA
This sequence comes from Rhinoptilus africanus, assembly GCA_013400135.1. Lineage (NCBI taxonomy): Eukaryota > Metazoa > Chordata > Aves > Charadriiformes > Glareolidae > Rhinoptilus > Rhinoptilus africanus. The sequence continues at coordinate 21,121 of VXBO01012588.1, forward strand.
GGGTTCACATTTCAGAATAAAGGAATAGTAGGAAGAAAAAATCATACCAAGAATTAAGAGGACTGATTTGGTTTACGATGTGTTAACAGTCTCTTAAAGTGAGGTAACAGCATTGGAAGTATCTTTAATAGATAAGGGTTTAATAAAAGTTACAAGTTTGAAATAGAAATAATTTGATTTAGAAACAGGGGCATATGTGTTTTCAGCAGTGTGCATGATTAGTTACTTAATGCACATAAATTCCCTTACCTCTTGCCTATTTTGAATCCTCAAATCAAGACTGGAGTCCTTGTATCTAGAACACAGTTTATATTTTAGGAAAAATATATAAACAAAACAAAAGCCAGTTATTATCACAATGGAACAGTACGAAACACAGATTATTGTTGAAATAATAAGTTAAAATAAGTTTAACGTAAGATCCCAGTCCATTTTGACCTTAACCCTGACACAACTTTAACTTCTAAATGCCTCTACGTCCAAATGATTTTGGGTAAAAAAGCATGCCGTTATGTTAAATTAAAAAAAAAAAAAAGTCCCATTCCTCAAGAATATTCTACTGATTGCCACTGCTTAGTACACCAAACAAATTTGTTACAATAAAAATAAACATTTTGTCTAGTAAGTTAAAATAAATTCAGCAATGTCCTTCAACTAAGTGAACAACTGAGCCATGGCTTTCATTTATGCCAATCTGTGTACTCACACTAATAGTTCAGATACAACAAGAAATGTCAGGGGCAATTATTCATAAATAAAGAATATATAATTTAGCCAGCTGTATTGTACCTTTCAGCTTGTTCTTCAGGTGACAAACTAGAAAAAGTGGCACAGCACAACACACTAACTGAAAAATCAGCAAACACTGCACTGGCAGTGCTTATATATTTTCATTAATAAATGAAATCTATGGTTACAAACATCATATTAATGTTTGCATTAATATAATGCACCTGTTCCGGCATAACATCACACATAAGTCACACGAGATTTGCATTATATCTGGTAACATCACAGTGACTATATAATAATCGACTAAAGATGGTCTCATACACTGACTGTCTGGTTACGCAGACAGTGAAGAGAAAGTTCTTAACTAAAACAGAAAAACTTGACAAGATGGCCATTTGCAAGTCAGCAAATGACATGATACTCATTCTTGCAACCTGAAAAAATAACCTTCCCCTCTTAATTAAGCAAATACTGCACAGCACATTCTCACCCACACACAACATACACAGAATGTTTCCTATCATAAATCAAAATGAATTTATGCTATTCACAAAGCAAACATATCCTCAGTTTCCAACAATAAGGACAGCCTCAGTTTCAAACAAAGAGGATCCTTATTGCTGCCAAAACACAAGCCCTTTTAATGTAGACAAAAGTTCTAAATTACTGTCAGTCACAAGGACAGAATACAGAATAGTTATCTGTTAACATCAAATTAAATATATGTCTGTAGGGATAATAATAAATCTCCTTCTTGCCGCTTTGCAGAGAGATGGAAAATAATGGTAGAGCTAGTTTAAGTAAGTTCTTCCACTAGCAGTAAAACAACAAAAAGCCTGGTTTTCCTCACACTAGCGTATTTCTTCTTTACGGTCTTACCCTGCACTGTAGTAATGCCAACACACACACCTCAATTACCTCCAGTTCTCCCCACCACTCCCTCAAGTTCCCCCACTGGCTCCATCAACATCTAATTGTGATTTAAAAAAGAAGTAATCGTAACTGAGAGCAGTCACCTTTGGGCAGAAAGAACAAGTAACTTGAGCTCACTATACTTTGTCATTGCCCCTACTTTTGAACGATCTGTACTCCCCTCTAATTTTGAATAATACATGCTGTGGTTGACAAAGTAATAAAAAAGACCCTTAAGTTCGTACATACAGTATGAAGTTCCCAGTATAAAGTACTGGTTCTGATTAAGGGGAAAAAAAGAAGGAAAAAAAAAGGAAAAACAGTATCACTGATCACTGCTGTTTCATACCTTCCTACAAAGCTGACTGTGCAATATGATTGCAAGACTCCAGGCCTCTGCAATAGCAAAGTTAATCAAACTTTCAATAGCAAACAAGGCTTTCAGTCTAGTTCTCACCACACTGAGTATTTAATTTTCATAGTCTGTTGATTTAAATATAGATGCACGTATTTAGTAAAATGAACTTGAGAAAATCTCAGTCAGACAACAGAAGCAGGTTTTTTCTTGACTCTTTAGAGCAATTACAGAACAAACCTCTGCTTACAGTGTGTCTTCAGTTAGCAACAAAACCGTGTTACGTATCACAAAACAAATGATTGCTTTTAGTGCCACATAACCCCTTTCTCTCTTCCTTTTTATTGTATTTATGACTTCAATGTATTAACTAAATTTACAGTCTAATACAGCCAGCTTGCATTTTGTTATGGTTTAACCCCAGCCAGCAGCTAGGACCATGCGGCCACTCACTTACCTACCCCCCTTCCCCTCCCAAGAAGTAGTTTCAGACATCATTAAAACATCTTTACTAGCAATGACAAGAAGAGAACAGGGTTTAAACTACTAAACACTCAGGGATACCAACCGTCTTAAATTCCTTTGCATCTCCAAACACCATGATGAATACAGGCTTCCATTTAATAACTCTACTTCTACACGCGCACCAATTGGACAATAGTTCCAAAACAAAAAATAGAGTAAATGTTTATTTTATAACATAAAAGATACCATTAAACTTTCTGTAAAGTGGCATAATCTCTTAAGACAGTACCTGTCTTAAAGAAAATTGAAACATTATCAACATGCATGCTTTTCAAAACATCATGTCCACGTGCACTTCGTAGGTCATATATAGCTTAAAGATTCAATGGAAATGCTTCTACTTCTTACAGAGTTTCCTAGACAGAAATTTAATCTGGAATTATTTCAGTCCTGTGAGATCATTACTTGACAAAAACCTGGTCAGTCTCACCTCTGTGCCCGACAAGATCATGAAGCAGATCCTCCTGGAAACTGTGATAAAGCACATGGAAGGTAAGGAAGTGATTGGTGACAGACAACATAACTTCAGTAAGGACAAATCATGCCTGACAAATTTGGTGACCTTCTATGACAGGATTACAGTGATGATGGATAAAGGAAGAGCAACAGGCATCATCTACCCAGATTTGGGCAAAGCACTTGACAATCTCCCACACAACATCCTTGTCTCTAAATTGGAGAGACATGGATTTGACAGATGGACCACTCAGTTGATAAGGAACTGGCTACACAGTCACACTCAAAGAGTTGCAGTCAACGGCTTGATGTCCAAGTGGAAACCAGTGACAAGTGACGTTCCTCAGGGGCCAGTATCGGAACCAGTGCTGTTTATCGCGACACGGACAGTTGGATTGAGAGCACCCTCAGCAAGTTTGTCAATGATACCAAGCTGTGGGGCTGTGGGGAGTGGTCAACTTGCTGTAGGGAAGGGATGCCATCCAGAGGGTCCAAACAAGGCCAAGTGCAAGGTTCTGCACCTGGGTCAGGGCAATCCCATGCACAAATACCAAATGGGCGGAGAATGGATTGAGAACAGTCCTGCAGAGAAGGACTTGGGAGTGTTGGTTGATGAGAAGCTCAACATGACCCAGCAATGTGTGTTCACAGCCAAGAAAGCCAACCATATCCTGGACTGCATCA
>VXBO01012588.1:29634-41671 GCA_013400135.1 Rhinoptilus africanus
TCGAACAGGTCCATGTCCTTCTTGTGCTGAGGACTCCAGAGCTGGACACGTACTCCAGGTGGAGTCTCACCAGAGCAGAGTAGAGGGGGAGAATCACTTCTCTTGATCTGCTGGCCTCCTACTTTTTTGTGCCTATTATTTCCAGAGCCAAAAACTGCAAATGGGGGAAACCATTAAGACCAGAGTCTATGGGTTTTGGTTTTCTCTTACTATAGATGTTTTTAGAAGCGTGTACCTGAAGCCATATGATATGGCCATGCCTACTCAAACTTTAACATACTCCTTGTGACAAGACTGTTGTGACCTTCAGAGAGCCAGGGCTTCAGAGAGCCATTTTGCTCTCTTTTCAACCTCATTACCTTACATTGGTTCTAGTACCTTTGGCAATGCCATTAAAGAGTGTGTTAGCCTGTAAGTGATATTTCTGAAATACAAGCTTAGCCAGTGACAAGAGTATCTAAGGTCATAACTGAGTAGATATGACTGCTTTATCTGAACTGCAGCACTTGGTATTAGAAGTTAAACTTTTTGTTAGCATTGCAGTCAGTGAGCTGTGAGTGAACTACAAAAGTTCAGAAAATGACTCGGGGGCAGGGAGGGTGGACTAGAAAAATCATTTAAAGGATTCTGTTAGTTTTACATGTGTTAGTCCTCACAGATTTTACACAAACAAAACCATAATGCAAACACAGGTAAATGGAAGCTCTGGGTTCTGGAAGCATGTATTTCCTAGTTGTTTCAGCTGTTTTGTGGTTTCATCTATTTCCTTCCTGGTTTCAGCTGGGATAGAGTTAATTTTCTTTCTAGCGGTTGCTGTGTTTTCCCATTTGGTATGAAAGGAAGGTCAATAATTCATAATGTTTTAGTTGTTGCCAGGTGATGCCACATTTTTCAAGGACTTTTTTTCAGCTTCCCATAGAAGCTGAGGAGTATAGACAACAACAGAATGGCCAATGGAATATTCCATACCATAGATGTCATGCTTGTATATAAATGGAATTAGCCATTAGTCAGGGATGGGGGAAGCAGTGCTTGTGATCACGGCTCGGGATGGTTCCAATTTACCAATTAGTGAGAGTGACTTGTGTCTTTTGATTTTATTACTGTTACTGTCATTTTCCTTTCCTAATATGATTCTATTAAACTGTCTTATCTCAACCTATGCGGGTTTTTTTTCTTTTACCCTCCTTTTCTACCTCTTCTCCCCACCCATCAATGGGAGAAGAGGGTGAGAGCAAGCAGCTATGCAGTGCTAGTTGCTCTTTGGGGTTAAACCATGGCATCTAGCTAAAACAATTCATGGAAGAGAATCTGTCTGAGACCACTTAACAGGAAAAAAAAAAAAAAAACAAACCAAACATTTCAGGTAAAAGAAGTTCAATGTCTCCTTTATGACTTCTAACAGTGAAAAGGTGTAGGTCAGCATGGGCACATTGATGGTAGTGGTATAAACAGGGAAATGGCTAGAAGCCCAAGAAAATAGGATATTTTCATGAACAGTAGTAAAGCACAAAGTAGGCAAATATATGACAAAATGGTTCTAGTTTAAGTCTGACCATAATGCAGTGTCTACAAACAATAATGGTGAGAACTAATATTTCCAGTAGTTGCTCAGCTTCTTTCCAGAGCAATAAACGTGTATCAATCCTGTAGGCCTGTGGCATCCATGAGTGCTGAGAGAGACTGCTGATACCATTGCTAGGCTACCCCCTCTCTCTTACCTTTGCAAGATCATGGTGAGCAGGGGAGTCCCTCAGTACCAGAGAATTGTAAATATTTCACCCATCTTTGAAAATAGCAAGAACACTACTTCAGGAAACTACAGCTTTACACTGTTCCCCGAGAGAGTCATGGACTAACACCCATGCCACCTCTGAACACATGAAGGAGAAGAACATGTGTGTCGTGGTTTGGCCTCAGACGGCAACAAAGAACCATGTGCCACTCGCCCCGAGCTTTCCCTGAATGGAAAGCGCAAGGAAAGGGCAGAACTCGTGGGTTGAGACAACGGCAGTTTAATAGAACAGCAAAAGTAACACAAAAACAACAGCAATAACAAGGACAGAGGGATATACAAACGCGGTTAGGGAACTGCCGCTCACCGACTGGACCCGGGACTCCCCCACCACTCCAAGCAGCGACTTCCTGCCCCCTCCCGGCAGCTCAGGGAGGGCGTGGCTCAGCTGGGATGGAATACTGATACCCCCGGGCCAGCGAGAGTTGACCCTGTCCCCGCCGGAACCAGGACAATGTCTTACTGAAGGTAAAGCAGGGTGGACCAACCTGATTGTCTTCTATGATGACATGACTGGTTTTGTGGATACAAGGAATGTGGTGGATGTTGTGTACTTAGACTTTAGCAAGGCTTTTGATACACTCTATCACAATATTCTTGCTTCACATTAGGAAATTATGGCTTGGATAGGTTAATTACTGGATAGGTGAAATGTTGTCTGGATTGTTGGTCTGAAAGAATACTGGTTAATGGGTCGTCTTCTGTCTGAAGGATGGTGATAGCATGAAGTTCTTCCGCTTTTTTTCCCTGGGATTTGTTTGATATCTTTGTCACTGACTTGGACATGCAGAAATAAATTTGTGGACAGCACCAAACTGGGAGTGCAGTCTACATGCCTAAGGACAGAGCTGTCATTAGGAGGGACCTAAACAGGCTGTAGAATAGAATTCAACCAATACAAAGTCCTGCACCTGGAACAAGCTTAACTTCCTGCAGGGGTGTGACCAACTAGCTGTAAAGCAGGTATGTTAAAAGCGCTTTGTGAATTCTTGTGGATGTATTAACAGGGCACTACATTGGAGGAGGTGATTGTTTCTCTTTACATGGTACCTGTTAGAATGAGTCTGGCATGAGTGTGTCCAGTTTTTGGTTCATCAGTATGAGAAAGATACTGATAATCAAGTCCAACAGAGGCCAGCAGGATCATAGTTGCTTTGGACAACATATCCTGCAAGGAGAAGCTGAGGGAACTGACTGATAAGCTTAATTGAGTCCAGTAGAGGCCACCAGAACGGTAGAGGGTCTGGAGAACACGTTCTACAAGGAGAAGCTGAGGGAACTGTAATAGTTCAGCCTGGAGAAGACATGGCTTCAGGAAGACCAAATAGCAGCCTTCAATACTTACAAGGAAGTCACCTACAAAAAGCAGAGCCAGATTCTTTAATGAGGCAAATGGCAGGAGAATGAAAGACAGTGATTATAAAGTGAATTAGGGGAGATTCTGATGGGACAGAAAGGGAAAAAAAAATATCACTATGAGGATCTTCAAAAGAGGTTTCCCAGAGAGGCTGTGCATTGTGTGTCTTCGAAGGTTTTCAAGAGCAGGCTGGACAAAGCCCTGCTTTAAGGAAGGAAGTTGTACTAGAGACCACTGGATGTCCCTTCCTATCTAATATTTCTGTAATTCTGTGATTAATTGTCAAGCAAAGAAATAAAAATTGTCCAGAAAAATTTATGCTAACAGAAGAAAGCGGATCTAAAATGGCTGAATTGTCCTGGGAAGACAGAGCAACTTTCTCAAACTGCTCAAGAACAACATTGCCTTTTAGATGATGTATGAACAGGCTGATCTGGGTGACTAAACTTTGTTAGTGCACTGTTGGCCTCTTTTTCCATGCTTCACCTTTTACCTTGGCTGCTATTAGCTCCCAGCAGGCCCTTACCAAGTACACGCTGGGTACTGTACTGACCTGATAGATGCAGCTGAAAACCGGGAGCATTTCTGATCACTGCCTTTAACACTCAATGTTTCCTAGGCATAAACCTTCAGTCGGTAGTGTATTTCTTCATGTAGGTTTCTTCATTCAGGTTCAAATGGCAGGCAGCAAGCAAAACACTGTAGTAGTGATGAAAGGTCTCAGAGCTGGGCCCCAAACATCTTGCAGCCTAAAACCAAAGAACCCAAACATTCACCAGTGTGAATGTATGTACATGAACATATGTGAATATGTGCATGAATGTACCATGCACTAATATTTGAGTAACCTGTTCTTATGCAAAGTATCTAAAAGATTTGTGCATTAGCAGCACAAAATCATGACTTCAGAACACACACACTATACATATATTGATATAAGTATACATATACATAGATATATGTGCAAAATCTTGTATTTTGACATCTCCTTTTTTACACCTTTTCCTTTCACGCTATCAGGTTTCTTTTGTGGATATCTCCACACGCACGTGCACCGCAATCCCCTCAAATGCATGTATGTTACAGGCCTGCATTATATGGCATTATCCTACACTGAACCTTTGCATCATGAGTATAAAACTTTCCTGATCACCAGCTTTTGTAAAGTTAGCATGCATTTAATTTAAAGTTTTGGTTCCTGAAGGTGCAAGACACAAGTTCCTGTTCATGGCAAGAATATTTTACAAACTTGTAGATCATGTAGCTTTAGAGAAATGCTTAGACAATGTGACTATGCTTCAGGTGTTTTTATAAAAACTGAATTATATACGAGTGTCATTCCAGCGTTGTCAGTCATGATATTTTGGGAATGGAATTATGTATTTTAAAATCTTAGGGAGACACCACTGACATTTCTGACTGTGGTGTTTCCAGCCACATAGGCTTCCATTCTCCTGCTAATGACCAGATTAGTAATGCACCAGTGATGGTGCACAGCATTTTATGATGCTATTGCAGAGTGGATGAGGTTGGAAGGGACCTTTGGAGATCACCCATGACAGCGTCCCTGCTCAAAGGAGGGTCAGGTAGAGCATGTTGTCTTGCTTCCTCTGTTTATCACAAGATCAAAGTCTGCCATTCTTACATTGTAGGTTCTGCACGAACGCCCTAAAGACTGAATGATAAATTCATTCTTGCTCAGGAACCACTAGGAACCATTCTTCCGAATGTCACTTTTACCACAAGTAGATTCTGGCTTCAGAAATGTAGTCTATTAATCCTCTTATTGAAAAACAAAGGCCTAGAGGTCTGTTACAGAAGGAGATATGATTTAGTATCCCCTAAGGTCACAGCTGCATAGGCAACAGGCCCATCAACCTGGATGAAACTGACTGAAGAACATCTGTTGCTTCACCTGAAGCAGATGAAAGGTACGTTTCAGGTAGCCAGTGCCTGCCATGTCATGCAGCTCCAGATGGCTCAATATGATATGTTTGCTAAGCTGCCTTTCTGGTACAACCAATAAGTCCCCTTCATGTGCTTTACCAGCAATGTTAACCTGAGAAGCTGACTTCCTCCCCCTTTCCCCAGCCATTTGCTAGGATGATGAGGTAGGACCATGAACTGTCATTTGATCTACCAAGGGCTACAATCAGTGGTATCTGTACTGCATAAGCTTCTGACATTTGAGTTGTAAAGACATACAGTGTCTGTTCTCTGAGGTTTTCAAATAGGTTTGACAACCTAGCATTACTTTGTTGGTCTGACTGTTAGAAAGTATTACCTGGTGTCTAACCTTGCTCTTTCTGCTGTGATTTTAGTAGACAAAACAGTTCCTAGCTTTGCGAATACTTGTTGATTTATCTGACGTAACTGCCAGTCAGTCTTCTCTTGACTAAATAACCACTTTTCACCTCATTTTGCATCCTAGGTTTTCGGCTTGCAATGTTTTGTGTTTCTTTGCCATAACTTTTCCAGTTATCTGCCCCAATAGACCTTTCTTTCTCTTCAAAAGACCAGACATTTCTTTCCAAGATAGACAGACATCTTGCCTTCCTTCAGGAAAGCGCCTGATCTGCTTTCACCATCTAGATGCTTTGCTTTAATATGTACAAACCCAGAGATGATGTTCGTTGACACAAATCTGACTTGGCACCCACGCTGTCCCAGAAACACTACAATAAACAAGGGAGTATAGTCTGTAAATCAGAGGCATCTTGGAGGTTCACTGCCCCACAAATTCAGAAACATTCTGAAGTATTAATCAATGTTTTGTAATAGATTTACTTTAGTTTAAGCATAATTTATAACAAATTTTAACTGTAATTGTTGTGCAACCTCCCTCATTTGTAAAGCAGCCTGTTTCTTTCAATGATCTTTAATCTTTGGGTTTTGGGGAGTTAATATCTTTCTTCCTGTTGTCCCTGCCATAGAATTGACAAGGCATACTGCCTCAGCCTCTAAGCTGAACAGTTTTGTCCATGTTCTGAGCTGCAGCATTTATTTATGATTGAAGGGTACCATAAAATCCAGAGAGATTTAAATCCAAGAGACAGGTATTTAACTATACTCTCTATCATTCCAACCCATCTGAGCTCTTCAGTCCTCACTATTACTTGACTTTCTAATTCCTCCATTTCCCATGGCAAAAAATGCCTGATTTTCTCTCTGGTGTCAAACTTAAATACATCAGGTTTGCTAAGCCCTCTAGCCAAATCCACTCACCTGTACAAGACAAATTGATTCAGCAATCATTTGGAAAAGATGAAATGCACTACTTCAGCAAATACTAGATGCTTAATGTAAGTGTAGGCTTACAAATATTCCCACTGGTGAGTGAGAGATTGAGGCTGGTGGCAGAGCGTGCCAGCAACTCTTAACTAGCAATTAGAAACTTCTGGTTATGTATTCTTCCTCACCAGAAGACCTCTTAGCTCTTCAAATATAAGCATTAGATAGAAAAGTGGAAATAGAGAGGGATTTAGTGACTCAGGAAATAAATATCTGGTTGTTACCACTAACTACTTACATAAACACAGTTTAGATTTCTTCAAGAGTTCTTAGATTTCTTCAAAAAGCCTCAGCCATATCCTTATTGTTAAATTATGAGATTTACACTGGGGGCAGGGGATGACAGGGAGAAGCAAAACAAAAACACACGCTCATTTCCCAGGAGTTCTGCATCTGTGATGTTCCATTCTCAGAACTTGGAGCTTGATCCAGTAAGAGGAAAGCTGTCAGCAACCCACTGCATTCTGCAAGTCAATGTGTTGTCCCTTTCACTGAGGAGGAAGTCACCTTCCTAAGTGATGCAGTTCTTTATGACTGTCAGTTACCATTTGACTGCTAACATACCAGACTACATATATACAGAACACTGGTGGGATTTTTGATTGCCAACACATGTAGAAACCACTAACATCACCACTTTAATTCCAGCAATTCAGTTTCAGATACATTCACAGACCACCAGTACAAAATAAAAAAGCAGCAATGGAAAACAAGAACTAAATACTGGGAAGAGGAGCAAACTACAGGAGGAAGTGACAGACATTAGGCAAAAAGGCTCAAAAAAATTGTTCTTGAATTACCAGCATGTGCCTCTACTAAATTGCAGCAGCAAAGGTTTTTCAAGCAGGTAGGCTCCGGGCTATTAGAATGCAGTATGTGATGTCCTTTCCCTTGGGGATTTTTTTCTTTTTATGTGAGTTGCAGCTTTGGTATGAAACTGAGGTGCAAGATGCAATGATACCACAGTGAAACTTGGCAGAATGCTACCTATTCATTGTGATGGGCCAAGGCACGCTTTGCACAAGGTGTGCTTGGCTCACATCTCTTCAGGTTCCTGACTTTTTATACCAACAGGTTGCTGTCACACCAGTGCATAAACATGACAGGCTTAGAAACCCCGTTAACCAAGTGGTTGCAGCTGTATGCATCCACCCTGCTCACATCTGTCTGCTGATGTGTTGTCCTATACATACCTTCAACCCTCACATGTTTTGCAAGTCACAATACTGGTTGTAGGACATTCTGTAATTCATGGTCGACCTGCTACCCCACATAGTTTTCTGTATATGATCAGTTCTGGCTCTGGTTCCTCCAAATAGGGAGAAGTAGACATTCTGAGTTGGATATTGTCCATCCACTGCTTACCAAAACCAACCTACGATAGAGCTTTGATGGTTATTTGCATTTTATTTCCGGAGGTAAAATCCGGCAGGGTTTTTTTTTCAGCAGACAGATTTTATTTGTTAAGATTATCCAAGAAAAGAAGGAGTTTCATTTGTCTTCTAACTAAAGCATACCACCTTATATTTAAGATGTGGCTTTTTTCCCATCCTATACTTATTGAGATAGACAAATATTCCTCTACACAAATTGTGCCATGTACACTTTATATTTATACAGTTACCAGTCACTTCTTGTTCACTGACTCCATACATTTCTGTGGATCCTGACAAATTTCTGGTGTTGGTTCTTAAAAGAGTTTCATTGTCTAAGAAGGGTATGATATTAGAGATATATTCAGATATCTGGTTCCCCCCTTTAAAACACTTGCTTCACAGAAAGGAGTACCACAAATCCTGATCAAGTCTCCTTTAAGAGAGCAGGTGGAGTACAAACAGTCATGGTCAGTATCATATGCTTCACCAGGGTCATGTAGACAAGACAACACCTCAGACCAGTGCTCTTCAGCTGGAATTAATAGTTACAAATGAAGGAGCAGGCAGAACATCAGCAGTAATGTCATCTAAGAATCTCCTGAGTGATTGAATATGTATCCTTTTTTGGTCAACAAAGTTCCTGCGATTACATCAGACAACAAGAAGGGGAGGGAGGGAGGGAGAACAGGTCCATACAAGTGACTAATACGGGAGTGTTGATCCTACCTGTTTGCATTTTGGGCTGGGCCTCCCCTCAGGAGCCTTGATGAGCCTCTGTAACTGTCTGTAAATCAAATTACTGTCTTGGCTGCCAGCAGTGAAGGAAGCGAGTACCAGTCAGATACCTCAGTCAGTGAGAAGAACCCATTGTCTGGAAAGTGGAACTTATGCAGTGGATTCAACGGTAGGGCCTTGTGGGGGCCCAGGAAAGGGACACCCAAAGGACTACAGCAACAGATAAGCATTTTATCATGGGGGTGGATATACCATGTTATGCTGATGAAAAATAAAAGTACACACTTCAAAGTGTGTAAAAAGGGTATGACCTGCAAGTCAGGGATACAGTTTTTCCATATTGTTGGTACTACTGGTCAAGTATCATACTCAAAGAAAGAAATGAGAGGAAGTGTATGAGTATAAACCGGCACAGAAAATATGAGCTAAGAGAGGCTGGTGTAGCATGGGTTTAGTCTAAATGCATTTGTGGGAGACATATCAAAGATAGCTGAAAGTTTTGAGGCATTTTGGGGTGTGTTTTTTCAGCATCCAACTGTGCAGATGCAGGGAAGTTGTGTAGTCTCTATCCTAGGAGGCTAAGCAAGCATCTGCCAGGCTGAAAACAAACATGTGTTATTCCAGTGGATCTTACCTTGGGGTGCAGGTTATTTTTTACTTGTGGTAATCTAACTTCCAGCACAGCCTCCAGGAAACTGTCCTGTTTCAAAAGGGCCTTCATCAGGACTTCACCTTAAGTGAACTTAGTATAATCACCAGTTGGTTCTAAGTAGATTTCCAAGACAGGAGTGGTTTAGCAATCATATGTAACTATATTTTGTAGGGTGACAATAGCCCTCCTTTCTGAGATTAAAGTAATTTCAGTGATCAATTCAAACCTATTAGCCTGCAGAGAACATCTCTTGACAACTCCCAATCAAGTTTTCCATCTCTTCCTGCATATACAACAGCTATGTTTGATTTTTGCATCCTGATTTGCTTTTGCAAGCATCTGATTTTAGCTCTGCATTTACTGTGATTGAGTCTCACTGGAATTTCCCTTACTCTAGAGTGTTTTTTCTCTCTTTTTGAGTTCCCCTGATTATATAATTCCAGTTATATCTAAATTTTTGATCTGCTAAGTGGTTCTCCATTTCTAAAGACCAACTTGTTTCAGGTTTCTTTATAGTGTCTTTTAAAACACAAATTTAAAACCAAACCAGACAATTTTCTTTACAATGGCTCAATCAGCACAAATGATTTTTGCTTCTAACTGTAATAGTCTCAGTAATACAGGAGACATATCCCCAAGTTTCATTTAATATTCTCTACAATAACTAGAGATCTATATCACCTATTGTCTTGCCAGCTGAAGTGGCACATCCTTCCTTCCATGGGAAGACACATATAGCCCATGCTGTGATTTCCAGCATGGGTGGGGATTCTTGTGGCCTTTGATAAATTCCTTTTTAGGCTTTTCCTGAGCTTCCTTGGACTTTCCCCTCCAAGTTTTCCATTTGTCTGCAACGTCCCCTTATAGCAGTGTGCACAATGGTATTACATTTTCTTGGAAGTCTCTAGATGTCCAGTATAATATTGGAAAGCATTCTCCCTGGTAAGTATACTTGCCTGGTAACTTATCCACATGGAGTTGGACATGTAGTCAGGAAAGACCACCACGAGATTTATAAATTTAGGATCAGCTTTCTTGTGGCAGAAAAAATATGGGAACATCTTGATGATATGCTGAAGCTTGTCAGATCAATGTCAATAGCAGAGACGTTTCTTCTGATATATTGGAAGGCAAACGTTTCAAGATGCTACTGAAACCTTTGAGGTAAAGCATGCTGTTGATCAAGGAATCAGGAGGGAGACAGAGGGAGAAAAGAAAGCTCAGGAAGACTCATTTACTATTATCAAAACCTCAGGAATTCTTACATTCAATTTGTAATCATACCTATTTGTGAGACTAGCATACTCCTGCTGCACCAGGCACAAGACACCTCACTCTGAAGAAATACTTATAGTCTATTATGAAAAGAGCTATGTTATGACAAGCTGCATCAGATGGCTGGACTTGAATGTGGTAAGAACAGGTTGCACCTGCAGGCATGAGGAACTGTGTCCTGAAACGGAAAAGCTCTAGATGGCGTGGGCTGTGACTTCCCATTGTGACTCTGTCCAAAACAGTACAGGGATTCCACATAAGACCTTCTGTGCTTCGTGACACAGTCTCAGCTATCCCATGTAATAGCTGGGTCTGCATAACATAGGTGATTCTCACGGCCTTTCTCAAAGCAGGAGCTACTTACAACACCACCTAATTGTCATGAAGCGCCACAGGAGTATGTGAAACCCTCAACTTTAGGCAGAGAGTCTCAGAACTGGAAAGGATTCAGATGTTTATATATCAATGGGAAACAGGATGTCTTAAACCAGTTTGATAGTGACCTGGACTTATCAGGAGCTGTACCCACAACCAGGAAGCACTTTTTAGCACTTTAGTTAACATCCAATTTACTAATGTAGCCCAGTGAAAAATAACTCCACCTTCCCCCAGTGAAGAGAAGGCACTTCATTCTCAGTCAGATTCTTTCTGATTGATCTTCATGACCCTGTCTTACGGGGAACCGGGGTGTCCTGCTTTTATGCCATTTGCTTGGAATAGTTCATACTTACTACTTTACCCAGGAAGGAGGAAGAGATGTAGCCTGGAGACAGAGAGAAATGTTTAACAGTGAGTATAAGTCCCCAGAATAGCTATTTCTTTGGGCTGGGATATTGGTGTCTTGGAGCAAATACTTCTGTGGGATAATTGTCCAAAGGCAGTCTTAGACATCTCAAGTCAAGGCAAATCTCTTGTAGATATAAACATTGGAAGAGTTTGGACTGTACTGCTTTTTATTACCGCAGAACCTAGTCATAAATCTTTGCCTGTTTCTTCCACCTCCCCATCATCTGTCACTGTGTAGTATTTCTCCTTTTTCTTTCAGAAAAATATTGCCTGAATACTCAGGGAAAAGTGAGAGTTAATTAAGGACAAGGTCCAGTTGTCCCACAAACATATTTGC
Source organism: Rhinoptilus africanus (assembly GCA_013400135.1). Lineage (NCBI taxonomy): Eukaryota > Metazoa > Chordata > Aves > Charadriiformes > Glareolidae > Rhinoptilus > Rhinoptilus africanus. Next base: position 41,239 of record VXBO01012588.1, read on the forward strand.
AAAATAAGGTCCTGCGGATTTTGAACCTTTCCTGAACCCTTGTGGGCTCCAGGGACTCGGCAGGGAAGGGAGAGAGCAATAGGAAATCTTTGCCCCCAGCACAAACAGGGAGAAATCTGCACTTTTTTTTTTTTTTTTTTTCCAAGAACACGGTTATGCTTGGAAGCTCGCATCTAGGCAAGTGGAGCCCTGCTGCCATGCACCCAACAGGAAAAGGATGATGTCTCCCAAGGTAAGAAACAGCAGATCAGAAGTTGAGACACACCCTATTCAAAAACTCAGCGTTTCCACAGATTTCCTCTATTGTTCTGGCTCCACTACTTCTACCCATGTGGATGATGGGGTTGAATACACCCTCAGCAAGTTTACCAGTGACACCAAGCTCGTGGACTGCATCAAAAGAAACATGTCCAGAAGGCCAAGGGAGGTGATT
>VXBO01012601.1:7317-48401 GCA_013400135.1 Rhinoptilus africanus
ACATTTATCACAGCACTATTTTCAAGGAGTCTGGGAATCATATTCAGCATGTTGAATATGATGGCAAAATATGGAGTGCTGCTTCTTGTAAGAAATATCCTTATCATTTATTGTGCATCTAGCATGGAGACGAGAATATTTCTTTTCCTCCAGTATAAATCTAAACATCTTTAGATCAACTTCCTGCTCAGTCACAGTTTATATAAGATTGAAATACATATCAGTGGTTGCATTTCATAGTATTTTCTAAATAGCATATTCTTCAGTGTAGTTTATTTGTTCACCAGACTTTTATGGTTAAAGAGGCATGTATTTTAGAAAAGTAAACATGGTAAAAATACCTCATTGTCATATAGTCCTTTATTTTGCTTCTTTTCCTATTAATCATATTGGGAAATTCTCTGACACATTCAGCTCTCTCTTAGCTTTAGAGAACTTTTAACTGTTTCATGAAGGAAACAACACAGAGTCCCCCTAGGCTTGGAACAGTAGTAAATATGTGTCTGTGAGAATTAATAATATTTGAAACCCACAATGTACTTTCATGCTTCTGAATTTATGGGTAGATTAACCTTTGCGCTATAACTGGAAGGCAGCTATGTTTGTTCTTTTCTGTTAGTAAAATGAAGGTGTAAAATATTTTTTTTTGTGTGTGTGTGTATATATATATGAGGGACAGAGGAGTCGAATGACTTCTTTGAGACCAAACAAAGATTATCAGATCTGACATTGCAAATTAAATGTCCTAAGTGTACAGCCCAGGGCTTTGATTACTAGCAAGGCTGTTTCTCCCTGCTGTCACCCCACTCCCCAACATATAGTAAACCGGTATGTCATTAGTTTAAATATAAACCAGATATATATAATGATTTTAATTTAGCCTCTTTGACATAGCTAAACATAACTAGTGAGGCAGAAGATCCAAAGAAAGAGATGCCAGAAAGGCCCCTGCAAAAAATGTTTTGTTGCCAAAGGCCACATATTCTTGCGGTGAGCCCACTGTGGTCAGCAAAGGAAATGAGGCACATCCTCTCCTATGCCAGATTCTGAGGGCAACTCAATGGAGATATGAAACAAGTGCCAGGGCAGTGGAATAACTAGTGCAGACAAAGGCCAGCCTGCACGTTGGAGGTCTCTATCAGTGCAAGGCGCTCTGGGATGTTGTCTGACGATTTAATTGTAACTTTGAATGCTGTGACATGTGAACAAGCTATTGCATCTCAGCTGCTCTACAGAAACTGGTTATGAATGTGCTCTCAGCATGAATGCAAGGTAAATTAAGGTTGCAACAAAAGGGGTGTAAGGTACACATTAATTGTAGTTTGAGATGCCACAGAGCAGGAGAATAAACACGGACAACTTGCTGCAGAACAACTGATGGACAGTATCATATTGATACGTTGTATCTTGTTTGTATAAAAATAATCATGAATGAAGCATCTCTTTATCTTAGATGCTTGCAAAAGTAATTAGGACTTTTGAACATAAATAGAAAGTACCATCTGATTAATTTTTATCGCTTGAAGCTGAAAGGTATTTTGTTCTTGTTTGCTCAATCACAAAAAAGCTTGAAAAAAGGACCATTTTAGTGCTCTTGGCATTGGAAGGTAGAAATTTTGGGTTGAACTACTGTAGAAGGAGAAAAGGAGAGATCTCTGTACCCTTTTGCTTTCAGAATGGAAGGGACACAGGCTAGGATTTAGGAGGAAGAATATAAGGCTTTTGATCTAGGACTTAAGCTGCACTTGTCATTCCATTCTTGATGCGTTTTGGACTCGTAGTGCAGTGAAATACTAACTGCTCTTACCGATATTTGTGAAGCAAAGGAATAATCCCTACCTCTACAGAAGTTCAATGCCATCATTCTGTAAATTCCCAAAAGGCACAAAAAGCAAAACAACACATTAAAGATGAAATTGAAGATTCCATGCTACATAGGTTTTCTGTTGTTTGAATTTGTGATAGAATACTTTTCAAAAACACAGTAGAAAGTTGTCATATAGAGAAGAAATATTTTAAGCAGCTCCCACACTTGCAAGATCTCCCTTCCAAAAGGTTTGAACAGTTAGGATTGTTTAAATGGAGTAACTTTTTAAAAGGAATGTTGTTGTGTTTAGACTTCACTAATTGGATTTTTCCTTTTAAAAAATGTGGTGGATTTTCAGTGTTATTACAATGACTTGCCACAAATATCGATTAAGCAGCCTGAGTCTGTATTTTTAAAAGAAAGGAATGATATTTATTGGGGAAATTGGATGTACTGGAGGTGCAAATATTTCAATGTGTAGAAAAAGCAAATAAACATTGAATTTCCCCTCCTCTACAGAAGTAACTAGTGTGTGTGTGTATTTGTATTGAGTGCACAGTGGTTAGAGGAAAAGCTAAGCATCTGAAAGAGTGTTTTTATCTTTTCAGTGATGTCAGCTGGTCTAATATATGATTATTACCTCTACCTATAAATCTTGCCCACGTAAGTCCTAATTATTTCAGACTGTGAATGATAAAGGATTAGAGTTTCTCTACTTCCTTTGGTTCATTTACTCGTTATAGCCATAAAATCAACTCATAGTGGCATAAGGGGGATTTTGATAGTGGCTGTGAGACTCTTTAGCATGTGAGATTGTGTTTGGATCTTAACATACAGAGAATCAAACTGCTCATTTTTATGTTATATATACCAATGTAACTGAATGTTTGTTTTGATAAACCATTTTCTTTGCTTGTGTGAACTATGGGTGGCAGTCATTTTTAACAAGATGTGGGTACTTCAGGTCAGGCCTGAACTTTTGGGTTGGGGCTTTAGCATGTACCTCAGGAATTTCAGTGGTAGTATTGTGCAGGTTTTCTTTCTTAGTGTAGGGAATAACAGGAATAGCAGTTTGCTTCTGTACATGAAATCCTGTGAAGAAGATGGTAAGAAGAAAATACTGAGGGTACATTTAATTGTTTTTCTTTTCCTCCCTCCTTCTAAATGTTAGTGTTTTCGCACTGAAGTAGACTTTGGAAAAGCCCTGGGTGTAGTTTGTAGGGAAGGTGGCTATTGCAGTCCTGCTTATGGCATCATACTCTGGCAAGTCTTTGGGAACTGTGAACTCCTGTAAGTTCCTTTGGGAACTCTGTAAACTCTACTCTGCACGTTTAGATTTCTTCAGAGGGGGATATACTGATTCTCATGTAGACACCGGTATAATGGAAAAGAGCCCATATTGCCAGATGTGTCATAGATCAGGAAATCAAGTACTTGGCATGGGATCATCGGCCTGGGAATATCCAGAAATCCTTAACAACAAAATTGCTCTGCCTGGAAGAAGACCTCCAGCAGGATCCCTGTAACAAGTTCAGTACTGCTGGGTTCTGTACTGGAGACCCAACCAGCTTCACATCTTCATCGGTGACCTGGAGGATATGGCAGAGCGCGCTCTCAAGTTTGCAGATGACAGCAAGTTGGGGAGGAACAGTTGGTACAAACAGGGGAAAGGCCACTGCTCAGAGAGACCTCCAAGAGAGGATTGCCAGGGAACTTGTGAAATTCAACAAGGAGAAATGTAACATCATGCATGTGGGAAGGACTAACTCCACATAATGATGCAGGCTGGGGGGCAGCTCTGCTGGGGGGCCCTGGCAGACAGCAAGCTTGAGGTGAAGCAGCAATGAGGGCTGACTGCCTTCTGGGCTGTATTAACAGGAGCATAGTCAGTAGGTAAAGTGATTTATCTCCCTCTGCTCCGCCCTCATTAGACTGCATCTGGAATAACGTGTACCCAATTTTGGGCCCCCTAGTACAAAGACGACACACATTGGAGCAGGTCCAGCGACAGGTCCCCAGCCTGGCCAGGGAGCTGGAGCACTTCCCTTTGAGGATAGATAGGGCTTGGAGGGACTTGATAGCAGCCCCTCAATACCTAGGAGGGAGGTTGTGGGGAAGACTGGGATGGGCTCTTTCCAGGAGGGTGAGACACCACTGTCCTCTGAAGTTGTTGGTTTTTGCCCTGCCAGTACGGGGTAGGTTAAGAATTTAAATATTCTGGTGAACAAGAGCTATAAGGCTGTCGTATTTAACCTCAGCCGGCAGCTAAACACCACACAGCTGCTCACTCACTCCCCCCAGTTGCAATGCGGGAGAGAATCAGAATAGTAAAGGTGAGGAAAAACTTGTGGGTTGAGTTAAAGACAGTTTAATAGGTAAAGCAAAAACTGTGCGTGTAAGCAAAGTGAAACAAGGCATTCATTTCCCACTGCTTCCCACTGGCAGGTGGGTGTTCAGCTATCTCCAGGAAAGCAGGGCTCTATTACATGTCATGGTTACTTGGGAAGACAAACGCCGTAACTCTGAATGTTCCTCCTTCCTTCTTCCCCCAGCTTTCTATACTAAGCACAATGTCATATGGTATGGAATAGCCCTTGGCTCAGTTGGGGTCAGCTGTTCTGGCTGTGTCCCCTCCCAGCTTCTTGTGCACTCCCAGCCTACTCTCCAGTGGGTGGTATGAGGAGCGGAAAGGCCTTGACTCTGTGTAAGCACTGCTCAGCAATAACAAAAACATCGCTCCATTATCAACGCTGTTTTCAGCACAAATCCAAAATATACCCCCATACTAGCTACTATGAAGAAAATTAACTCTACCCCAGCCAAAACCAGCACAGAAGCATAGAGGCAGAGGCGAAATAGAAAGGAGGGTGTATGAGACGTTTAATTGTTGTGTGAGCAAAGGCTATGAGAGCCCTGACTTACAGAAGAAGTGGGATTTTTGAGGTGGCTGCTCATGGCGTATAACTTGTCTCAAGTTGGAAGCTCATTTTTCAGAAAAGATTTGATTTTTAGTTCAATGTTTTCTTGAGAGGTTTCATGAAGCCTTATAACATCAGCTTTCCATCAGAAATTGTAAGAATTATATTTTATTACTATTGATTGCTATAGAAATGTTCATAAAGTTGAAAGAAATATATTGTAAAAAAGTTCTGATAATATCTTTTTTTCTCTTAAGAATTCAGAAAGAACTTGCAGAAATTACGTTAGACCCTCCTCCAAACTGTAGGTAAGTTCACCTGGATTTTATTAATTTGGAATATGGAAATGGAATATGTGGAATTATGGAAATTGCATAGGGGACTGGAGTAAATTTTAACTATTCCTTTGTGCTGATTACTTAGTAATTTTGTAATAAAAGCTGTTAGAGTTTTCTTGCACATAAGGAATTGATATGACATTCTTCCTGGTAACAAAAATAATGGTAAAAACTGATGAACTCTTTGATGCATTAATAGATACGGGGAAAAAATAAAATGACCCTTCATTTGAGGTATTAAATTAATAGCATTTTGTTTGATTCTGTAAAAAGAAATCTTGGTGTCAGTTGCTGGTATGTTTGATTCCTTTTTCTTGCAAATTGTTAACACGCTGAATATAATGGAGAAGGAAAAATGTTATAGGCACAAACTCTTATTAAAATCTTCCGACTGTGTTTCTGGTGATCAATTACGATATTCAGTGGAAACTTCCTGAAATAGAGCATATCATTGCATAGCCTTTCTAATAATGACTTTGTGCTTGTGTTTTAGGGTTAGTTTGTTTTGGTTTTTTGTTTTGCTTTTTTTTTGGCCAGGTACGTTTTACTTTCGGTGTGTTTAATATTGGCTTTGAAATGAGTAATGAGGTAGGCCTAGAAAGCCTGGCTGCCTGGTGGCCAGGGCCGGCATACAGTTGTTTTCAGATGGCTGTCTCTGGCTTCTTATCTGTCAGCTTGACATATGGGCAGTGCTGGAGCTGGGCCAGGGCTGCACAGTGCTGCTTAAAGGAGCCCCTGTCACCCCATCTCTCACGCCGAGAGGTCGGTCTCAGTGCAGAGGAATCGCTTCCATCCAGTCCTGCCAAACCCTTTCAACTGATGTGGTTAGTAGGATTCATTCTATTAGCGCAGTAAAAAAGAGAGATTGATAGAAATGGCTGATTGCATGCAGCTTTTGTAATGAATCCCAGTACGTTTCAGTATCGAATTAACTAAGCAACTGGTAGTAAAAATGACAGTCAGCTTTATTGTTTTGGTCTCTTGACAAAAGTATGTGTGAGAAAATATTCTAACAAGATTTGATGTGGTTGTGCTGGATCTCAAGATATAAGTCAAGTGGCTATGTACTAAAGCACTGCGTGGTGAAGTAGCCTTACGATAATAGCGTTCAAAGAGTATTTCAGTCAATTAGGATGAACAGTTCTTTGCTAGATAAAACATTTTAATAGCTAAGCTGTTCTGTCATACTTACGACTGTGTGCGAGTCTTCAATCACATCAAAGCTGTTTCAAATGGCAGATCTTTACTTAGGTGTTGATGACTGATGCCTATTAGTGGATTGATTTGCTGAGATGAATATAAAACTTCAGTCTGTTGTAGAAGAATGCGTAAGTCTTTGAACTGAGTCTAAAAGGCTTATAGTTTTTACAGCAGTGTCATTTGTTCTAGTTTTCTGAATCCTTCCTTTTGTAACAAAGCAGTTGTTTCAGTATACAAGATACTGTTATTTGATTTTCTTTTGCTAGCAAGTGTAAAGGGAGCATTGGCTGTCTTAGTGGAAAGCCCATTGGTGACTTGCAATTTTTTTTTAAAAAAAACAACCAAAAGTGTAATGGAGATTTCCTGTTTGTGGTTGGTTTTTTGTTTGTTTTAAATTATTTATACTAATGGTAAAATAGCAATAATGTGCACTGCATGATGATGTTTTGCAAAATCAAAAAATTACATCTAACTTGGTGCGTCTGTTGCTTTAACACAGTTCTTAAGATTCACAATTATTTCATGTTGTGATCTTGATAGATAACCATTAGTAGCTTTACTATTAGCAAATATGTTTTTATAGTCAATACGGAATCACTTCATTTAGTTTTATGCTCTGTTGACATAGTCTAAACAGTGTTTTCATTTGAACTTCATCTATTTTCTATTATAGTTAAACATTACAAAATAAATACATCAGCCAGACATGATTCTTCAGCATAATGAGGAAAGACAAGCTGTAGTACAGTATTTCTTACCCTAAAGTATTCATATGTACTTTCTTGGTTCTAGTGAAATTTACATCATTGTTATAACAGGTTTTAGGTTTTCTATTTAAAAAGCATATTTCATAAAAATAAGTTCCTTACAGATGTAGACTACTTGAAATGGTTGTGATTCCAGATAATCTTTACTATGTGTCCTCTTTTATATATAAAATAAATCATGATCAGGCAATAGGAATGTGATAAATCTCAAAAGTAAATGTCACAGAAGACATGAAGGAGAGCTGTTTTATTCAAGAATACTCTCTAAGTAGTTATTTAGGAAACTTCTGATAGACAGGATATTGGGCTGAATTGGAACTTGGCTGGAATATTGCAAGATGTGTTGCAAGACTTTCCATTAACTACAGCAGGCCAAAGCTTCAGGTTTGTCTCATTCAGGAAAAAACCCCAAATGGAACAGTATCTGTAGTACAGTAGCACCCTTAATGGCATGCTAGGCTGCATAGTCGATACAAGCTCCAAGGGAGCTGTAGCTTCCACTTCGGCTGCAGCTGTGATTTTAACACTTCCCCTGCCTCATCCCCATGAAGAGAATAGGCTGTATAATCTTCTTGTTTGTCTGGAAGACAAAAAGTCTTGCTCCCACATGTGTCTTGTAATTGGCAGATTATCGCTGCTGTGACTTGCAGCATCTTTCCAAAACTGTGGTAAGCTGTGGATTTCAGAGTTCCTAAAAAAGTCTGTCACGTTTGGTTTTAAAAGAAGATTTAATGTTATAAGAAATCTGAAGTGCCTCTCTCCGAATATTCTGTAGTTTGGGCTCTGGGCAATGGAAAGTCCTCTTGCCTCCCCAAACTTTGGATCATTCCTTAGGACTGAGAATGTATAATGTTCTAAGTGTCAAAAAGTTAAGCTGGGGGACGTGTGGGAGTTGAGCAGTGGAATCATTACTATTTTTGGAGGAAGGCATGTCATAAAAAAACCTGTTATACTTCATATTTAACAGAAAGAACTGGATGGATTTTGGTATGTGTTGTGTCCCAGCCCTCCCCCTTTACTTTTGTATGGAGCTGAATTTACTGACAGAGTCCTGAATGCTAAGCAGGGACATTTGTCTTTTAAATCTGCAGCGTTGTGAAATTTTAGTTTGTCGGGAGACAGTATACCTCAATTGTAGACGTTTGCCACTCTTCTCTTTTTTTTTTTTCCTCCTCATTGAAATACCAAAGCTTGATTACTGGAAACGTTACACGTATTGTACCTCTGGGTAGTGCAGAATATACCTTCTCTCATGGGCGATAAAGCCCTCATCTTTAAGTATCATTTTCATATATTGCCTTGCTGGAAGAGGAAAGTAGTTGGGAATTCTTGTAGCTAAAATAACGTCTTTTCAAACTTTCCCATTTTTTGGACTGCATCTTGTCCAAGACAATAGTTTTCATAGGATACTTCTATTGTCAGCATTGTATACTATTTCCCTTCTCACTGGCAAGAGAACAACATCTCTGTGGCAACTTATACCAGTTGCTTACATGAGAAAATAATATTTGGAAAGTATTTAATGTATTTTTAGCTTCTTTCAATGTGAACTTAGCAGCTGGAAACAAGGAGAGCCAGCACAAAGCGAATAGCAGCTCTCTGTGGACACTACTTGGAGCAACTGCTCAAAATTTTCCTATTAAGTCACTGTTGTTCCCCATCTTCCTCTTCGTGTTTTCTTTTGATGTTCTCTAGCATATTTGTCGCCATTCTTCTCTTTTCTGTGTATTTACTGAAATTCCTTTTATGTGTATGCATTTTACTACTTTTTCCCTGTAGAAATGTGTGTGATGCATGAGGCTCAGAAATATAAAGGACTGTGCAGCTCAGTGGGCAAATTGTCTGGTTCCCATTGCAAAACAATCAATTGAAAACCCCACCTGTAGTCTTATCTCTTCTATTAGTTTGGAATCACTGCATTAATTCCTGCTTTCCTTTCTGCAAGATCAAGAAATAAACAATGTATCGATCCTGGTATTTTGCATGTGAAAACTAATCACACTGAAAAGACTTAAAACATGTTTTTTTGGGGTGGAGGTGAAGTAGAGAAGAGCCAAGTGGATTAGCAAATTACTCAGTTTGGCTTGGGGAGAGGGGTCAGTGTGCCTCATGGATGTCTCTTGAGCTGTTAATGACTGTATAGAGTCCAACGTTCCTGTTCAATTTTGCTCTGGCTCAGTTTTTGCTGAAATGGTGGGGCGCTGATCTTTACAGCTCTAAGGGATTATGTGAATTCCGCCAATTTAAGTTATTGTTCTTGGGGCCATTTGTTTAAACTCTTGCCTGGTGCTACTTTAAAGCTACGGAGATGGCATGAACCTCAGGAGCAGAAAACAAATGTTAGCGTGATTGCATGGGAAGACTGGAAGGGAGAAGATTGTCAGCCTCGCTCTATGATGCAGAGAGATAGAGGTGTGGGGACTGAGAGCAGCAGGTACCACAAGTGTCTGTAATGGTGCCCTGGCCTGCTTGAGTCTCCTTCCTTTCCTCTCTGAGGTGCTTGTTAGGGGAATCTTCCCCTCTTCCCTGTGTGTGTGCACACAAAAAAGCACACGGGACACTCAGTAGCTTTCCAATGTGAGCAAAGAGATGCCTTACAGTTTTTCATATCGTAAGCTCACAATGTCGGTTTGACTTGAGCGGATGTGTGTGTGTCTGAATAATCCTGTTTATATATGTTTCCTTAAATTATTTGAATAAATGTGTAAATATTTGGAGAAAGCAGAATAATACTTCTCCCAAATGCAAAGCGCAAAACTGATTCCTCTTGGGTGCTGGAATGACTCTGTTTTTAATGCAATTTGCTTAACCTAAATTTGCTTCTCATTTGGTTAGTCTCTTTAGGCTTGCACAGAGAGTTTACTTAATGATTTGAGTAGCATTAAGCGCTTGCTCAGTAACACTGCATCCTCTCAGGTAGTGTCCACTACCTATTTCACTACCATTAGATGCCTGTTGAGTTCTTTTAACTCTTGTGCAGAATGCACAGGCTACTTCAGTGATGTGCTTCCTTGCTCTGTAACTAAAGAAGAAATTTTAGGGCACCATAGGCACAGAACAGCGTGGATTTATTTGCTGGTTCCTTCATTAAACTGTGGAAGCACAGAGGGTGATCGGCACGATATGCGTGGTTGCTCTATCACTTAGAAGGAGTATGAGAGTATAGTGGCTCCTCTGGCTAAAGGAAGGCTTAATCCTATTTCTTCACATAGAGATTTCTCCGAAGGAGGACCTAGGCACAAAATTCAAGTGGAAAAAGATCCCCAAGATGTGTGAGCTTCTATTTTTATTTTTAAAGGAATAGTGATCAGTGATTTTGATTGTTTGAGTTAGGGATGCATCAGTCTGTTGCCATAGGCACTTGACTGCGATGCATGTGAAGCGAATGCGCGAGCGGGATGAAAACTGGAATACGGAATGCTTCCTTTGAACGTTTTTCCTTGCAAACATTTCCAGCCTCCTTGGTATGAATCTCGGCGCTCTTCCTGTTCATTACATTGCGTTACCCATGGAGTTTACCTTCCGCCTATATAGGCTTCCTTTGATGTGCTGCTAGTTTTCTATAACCTTCTAGAGAAAATGTGACACAGAAAATTGTACATGACTTTGCATGGCGAGGCCTCTTAAGAATTTACAGCAAATAGCAAAACTTAATCAAAAAGATACGCATAGAAGCAGTTGATATTAAAGTGCAGAATCCTGTTGTTTTTAAATCTGTGATGTATCAACATTCATTTGAGGATAAGAATGAACGTGAAATGTATTTGAGTGCTCATTGCAACTGCTTTATTTTTTAATTTTTATTCCCTTTCTGCTTCAAAAGCAGCAAGAAACATGTCCCAGAAACATGCAACTTAACGATCACACTGGGATTCTCTTATAATAGCAACTCTACTATATTTTATCACTTGAGTTAGCTTGCCTGTTTTTTATAAATGGGGGGTTTTTAAAATTTATTACCTTGATACCTTGAAGTGCCTCAGATAAAAAGTGTCAGGTTACTTTTTAATATGTAATCTTTTAATTCCTTCAGCTGTTTTCTTTTAAGACAGTGCAGGACAATGTCACTTGTGCTTTGGAGTCTGAAGCATGTAACTATATTAAACCATTTTTAAAAAATATCTGTTTATTTTCACTGTAAAAGTGATTCTAGACCTTTCCATGTCATGTTGTTCACAAAGCATCTGCTTTTTAAAAAATAACCCACAGATGTTTCTTTTCATGGGTCTTCCATGTGTCAAGATGCAGCGTACTTGGAAGGCTATGTAAAACATAGCTGATGTTTCTTTAGTGATCTGATATCTTTGGGAATGTATGTTTGATATGAAAAATTACTAGACAGCACTGAGCTTTTTTTTTTCTCATTTCATTGAATAAACTGAATTCTGAATATCTGCTCGATTCCTTTTCTGCTTGCGGTTGTGGGCTGATACTAGGATTGATTAGATGCAGCACTCAGAAGCTTCAGGATGTGTTGCAGGCATTGGTGGCTACAAACCTTGAGAACTTTCATGAAGATGGGAGGGGAAAAAGGGGGGGGAAAAAAAAGGCAGTAAAGGGAGCCTGCTGCTGGCTGCTTGCCAGGTCTGGCAGCATCACTCACTGATGATGAAGTAAGGAACTGGCTGACAACACCCATTAATACCCCCTAGCATAACAATACCTCCACGTGATTTTTGCTATTTTGCCCAGTTTTCGAATGATGACAACTTCTCTCCCAGGAGGAGAGGAAAAGAGAAAACAGAGAAGAGTACTTCAGCAAGCACTGTGTGTGCACTGATTTGGAAGGTCGAAGGACGCCAGAGAGCATGCCATGGGACAGCTGAAGCAGAGAAATGTGTGGAGATTAGGGCATAAGGAGGGGTCGTGATGATCATCTGCCCCTTTCTTGAAGCAGGAAAGGGCAGAAGAGTGCCCAGAAAGGAGCCTGTGATGGACATGGAAGGGATACTTGCAGTGTGCTTAGTGTGCAACATTAGTAAAGCTCCAGTTTAAATTGCAAGTGTGGGGAAGGTGGAGTGGCGGATTGTAACAAGGGTAAAGAGAAACTCTTTGATGCTTTTAGCTGTGTGTGGGGACTGAGAGCAGCAGGTACCACAAGATTTAGAAAGACGTTTTCTTCCAGTGGTTTCACATCGAATTGCAGCTGGTCTTTGTAAGTCAGTCTCCTTGGAAGCACAAGGGCAGTCCCCAATGCTTTCAGCTCCAGAATTTTTCAGACTACCTTCCACAGATATTTCTTTTGCCATCTCTTACATAGCTAAACAAAATTGTTGGTTTAGGGGTTTTTTTTTCCCCAGCTAGGATCCTGAATTTGGTTTATAACATAAAACTGATATTATATATGCATGTTTTTGTAATCTCAATACAGTCCTCATAAAACACCAAACACCACTCCCCCCCCACCCCAAAACCCTAAAAGAAGTGTGTTAAATAAATATTGATTGCTTGCCAGCAAGGGAAACAAAAGCATGTTGGCCGAGGCTTTGCATCATTGTTAGGAGACTTTGCAAAGAAATATCTATGCTTTCAAAATTAGTTAGCTATTTCTGTGAGGCTTTTTCCTGATTTTTTTCCTTTTTTTTTCCCCAAAATGTAGACTAATGTCTTGTATAAAAACTGCATAAGGGTAAATTTCTTTTCAGAAATTTGGTAGAGCAGAGTTATTTGAAATTGTGACTGTAGTAGGTACTACTGCAGTAAACAAGCAGTCACTGCCATTTCATGATAATCATGTAAGAAACATGCTTTTATTAGCAACTCATTACCCTTTAGTAAATTACTCATTATTGAATAAATGAGGGAAATGGAAGGTACTTTCTCTGTTGGTTGGGACTGACAGTATTACTGATAATGAAGTATTTGTTTCCTTAAATAAATGGCGCAATATCAGAAGTGCCTAATGCTGTTGTCTTCATTACATCCACATTTGATCAGAATTTGAACTCTGATCTTCCATGTAATACTTAAAAATAATTTCCTTTTCAAGAAAACTTTTAAAAAACATCTGACAAATTCATATTATTTCCTGAATGCCATTGTGTACCTCTTATTCCTTCCAAAGAAAAAATAGTGTTTTCCTCTCTACTTGGAAATGTATTTTTAAAAAAATAAAAATCAATCTTTCTCAGTTCCGGTACCACAATTCTACAGCTTTTTAACAGCTGTTAACTTACGCATTTTACTATTTTAGCTTTTTTATTGTTTCTGCTTTTGTTTTGTTGTTACGTAGGCATGACAGTTTAAAGCAATGCTGTAATTTATCATTTATTCTTGGTATCCACGGAATGTGCACAGATTTGCAATTAATAGTCTGAATTTAATGAAATGGTTTTCCAAAATCTCCTGGCAGAAAAGCTGCAGTTGAAGACTGAAAGCCCATGAACTAGTAACAGCACGCTTTACAGTGTTTCGGAAACAAACTATGAAATTGATCTGGGTGCTGTTTTCTTGGTGTGCAATAAAACTTATTTATGCTGTAGTTACACATTTGCAGCTTTGTTACAAGCTTTTTGGGGTATCTAATTGGCTGCAGCTTTGAATCATATCGTAACACATGCCAAATGTTGCTAATTACAATTAAGTTATCTACTTGAAATAATCTTTGTTTTCATTTTCTCTGACAATTTATTTTTTTCACTTATTTACATGCCTTTAATTTTTCATTTTAACAGTTCTTGCAGCACTTTAATTTATTTTTGTTTCAAAGCTGTGGAATTGGATTAAACAGGGTTTTTTAAACACTTCCATGTTGCTTGGAAAGAAGCCAGTTACTGTGTGTCGGCTTAATAGAAGCCATGCTTAGCAGTGCCTCACATATGGCAGCTCGTGTTTGTGTGGTAAGGCATTATGTATTTTAAATATTACCTTTTATACGATAGTCAAATTTATGCCAGAATCTGAAGTTTCCTCTGATTAATGTTAACAAAAATAGCAAAGAGCCAACTGTTTCTGTTTTTTAGGGAGAAATATGTAATTAAATACATAAATTACTGTCTGCTCTGCACAAAAGCCATATTTATGTGGCCTTTATTAACTTGAGATGCATACTGTGCCTAGAGAAGGCTGTAGGTAAGTGATAATATGCTTTCTTGACACTTTAGCCTTTTAATGTTGTAAATATTGTGGAGGCCAAGATGGTGACTCTATAGCTAAGACTGGAATATAAGGGTTTGCGCTTAATTTAGGAGACTGAGTTACATTTGAAGAGCAAGTGGTACACAGTTACAGCAATTACTCTTTCAGTAACACTTGACACAGCTGACAACTCAAAGCTTAAATTTCTCAATTTTTTTTTTTTCCAGGTTTGGATGTTGTTTCTTGGTTGTTTTTTTTTAAATTTTATTTAAAAGTTAGTATAACCTTTATGAAATTTGGAGCCTTTAAAAGCATTTGTTATGGATTGTCTGCAGACATTTCATAATGAGAATTCTGTATCAGAAAATATTATTTTCAGTGGAGAAACAGTATATAATTTTATTCTTTCAAAATGATTGCCACATTTTTAGTACAGGTTGGTTTTTTGGGGAGAAAGCTTTTTATTTCTGCAAGATTTGCTGATGTTTGATTTAACTTTTGTTTGGTAGGAAATGACAGTAATGACAACTGAAAATATACATCATAAATCTAGTAGAGATTATTATCCTTCTTATTACAACTTTAAAATTGACAAAGTAAATTCTTTTCTTTCTATGACAACAGTGCAGTATCTTCCACATCAATCATAATTATATGGTTAATGCATATAAACCTGTAGTAACAAATTGGATTTATTTTGCATTTTAGGGTGTTCTAATTCTAAAATGACAAATAAGTGTTTTATTACACTAATCTATTAGTCTATTTACACATAAGAAGGTAATTTTTAGGACTTTATACTTCTGAGCTAAAAAGAATTATTTAAATTTTTTTGAGATAAATACAATATGCTTAGAATAACTATATAGTATTGACTGTAAGGTCATTTTACCATAGGTGTTATCCAGAGAATTAAAAAATTCTGTATACTCTCACTATTTGATATCTTAGGTAGCCTAAATAGGATAAATATATATATTAACTCTAAAATTAGGCATATTATAACCCTTCAAAAGAAGATGGATGTGAGTAATGCATTTAATTTTCAGAGGAGTTTGTGATTGAAAAATTAGTTGTCTGCCTAGCCTGCAATTTCAGTTTTCTTGATATAAATAATTGATTGCTAAGCTCATAGCTGTGGCATTTTGAGTAGGGTTGCAGACCTGGGGGGAAGTTTCAAATTTGGGGCTTGCAGTCAGGGTGGGTTTACAGGAAAACTAGTTTCAGAACAGCAGCGGTCAATGCAGTGCTACCTTTTGCAGTAACATAAAGTTACTGTGGATGGGCTTTGTTAAGTGTTCTGGGTTAAACTGTTGTCTGGAGTTAACTGGGCTTGAATGTCGCACAGGAATTTTTGACTGAGTTTCTAGCATGAAAATGAACCCTTCCCGTTATTTCAGATTTTGTTGAATAGCTTGAAAAGAATGGCATTCTTGACTGTATTTATTATGGGAGAGTGTCTGGCTTTTGATTACTGGGTAAGCGTTAGCCTTAATCCATGTTATACTGGAGTAAATTCATTTTTCTGCACCAGGCATCATAGCAAACACTCTGGCTTGCTTATTCACAATACTTTGTGGGTGTGCACTTTTTGGCATGGCACCTCTCCCATCCTGGAGGACTGATTTTTCTGGCTGGGTCAGAAGCACAGCCGTGGCTTCTTGTATCTCCTGCGCGCAATCTGCCACGTTGTCAGCCGAAAACAATCCTCTGGAGTCACTTTGTGCCTAGGGTACAGAGAGCAGGTTCTTCATCTTGCCTCTCCCTTTCCTGAGGTCCTCGTATAAGATCTGCCGTAGCCTGGCTCAGAGAAAGTAGCTGGCTCTAGCGGTGGGGAGAAACCCCAACACGCCCCTCTGTAATTAGCTGTTTGTCTTATTTGTGTTCTGTTACAGAGAAGATAAGATCCGTCAGTTTATAAAAATATTTCTAAAAGAGGGCTTGCTTCGCTGCCGTGTCTTACTCACAGCAATGTCCTGTTGTAGCAGCAACAACAGTAAAGCACTTTGACACACAGTGTGTACATTACAGAAATGAAGTGTCATATCAAAACCAGCTGTAAACACTTTCACAGTCACTTGTCATTGCACGTTTGAAGGTGGGAAGTTTTTAGAGATGACGACTCAATTTTCTTCCTTCCCTCCACAACTGGGCTGCCTAGAAGGGAGGTAGCATCTACTTAATATGGCATTTTGATGGGCTGTTGTGGGCACTACTACTAGAATCCTGTTTGTCCCAGTAGGTTCCTCAGCAGTCCATCATCACAGCAATTAGGCATCAGTGCAAGAGGACTATTTTGCATTTTGATCCAGCATTAACTGAATTATTGTTTTGTTGGGTTTTTTGTTTTGGTTTGTTTTGGTTTTTTTTTAATTTGTAAACTCTGGTCTTTGAAGAATAAGGTGAGGTGACCACAAGTATCATTGGGATGGTAAGCTGTCTAGCTGATAGGCATCACATAATCAACTCGAAAATCTCATTTGAGCCTGGAATTACTGTAGCATAAATCAGATTTAAATTCAAGATTCAAGTATAATGACCTCCTCCATTACAAACATCCCTGAGAGATATTTAATTAATAATGTATATTAACTGTGAGTGTTTTGGCATATACGTGTGGCATACATTTTTAGGTAGCCACAAATACAGCCTCAGAAGCCCACAACGTGATTGATGGCTGTAGGATGACGCATTTTGAAGATGTTCTGCAATAACCTGCTTTGCTCCTTACTGAATACAAATAGCTGAAGGATGACAGCCATCTCGGTTTCAGTAGAATCTTTATGATTTATATGATAATGATAATTTTATTCTGCTGCCAGTACAGAGCACTTTGCAGACTGATATCAAGGTTAATTGTCACTTTGAGAAGAAGTGAAGCACAGTCTGCCAACCTGATGCTCTGCTCAGCTGAGAGATAATTGTTATTCAAGTAGTATTTAAATGAGCCCAAATGCTGATAAATACACAACCAAAATATTTTATTTTTTTTCTCTCATGTTCATTCACTGTGCTAGAGAATGAGGTCATCACCGTGTGTAAATATCACTGATGGACGCTGTAGTAAAAACATGCTGAGTATTTACAGAACTACAAGGAGTGGGTTTCCCCCAGTGTGGGCTGTGGGGAAATACTTTAAACTTGAGTTCCTCTTGTCAACACATCCTAATTCTTTTATGTCTGTGGTTGCTTTTAGCAGTTGTGCTGTTACCTTACATATGACTCCTTATGCACTCTGACCCGACCTTATTGTGCATCTGAGAGGTTTACAATTTGTACTGTGCTTTGCAAGTTCTTGGGGTTATTCCATGCTCCACGTATCTCACATTGATTCTAAAGATAACTTCCACTTTTTTCCCTCTAGATTTGGGGAATTGTAAGCAGGCCCGTGGCCAGAGAAATAATGCAGAAGCACGCAAATATTACTATAAATCAGTAGATTGAGGGGTTTTCTTGTATCCCTGGTAGCTGAGCAGCTTTTTAAGGCAGCTGGTCAGCTGTATACAATAGCATAGTCCTATATCGCAGAGAGCCACGAGGCTGTTCCAAAATCTGGGACTGGCTTTGTTTGATTTACAACCCCTCTTTCAATTTAGAGTCTTCAAAATTAACATTTACTGCATAGCTTTTCCTCTTTTTGAAATATTTTAATTGAATAGAATCCATGTGCTTTTTTCTACCTGATGCTCCCTCAGAAGATTTTTTTTTTTCTTGTGCTGTTTAAAAATTATTAGCTACAGGGGCCTTTTAGCCTTGAGAATTGTTAATTTATTTTGGTGCAGCAGTAGCTATATCTACATACTTGTACTGCTGTTCTTTTCTGTGCTGCCATACTGACTTTTTCCTTATTGCCATGAAAACTTCAGAGTTTATGTTCAGTGATTTGTTTGTTGCTAATATTTCAGTGAAGTGGGTTCTGTTTGTTTGGTGTTTTTATTTAGAATGTTAATTTGATGCACTTTTTGGACTAAATTAATAACTGCTATAACTTTGCTAAACAGATTATGTTGTAAATATGACTAAAGTTTTCCCAAAGCACAGTAAAATTATAGAACAGTTACTTTTAAGGCTTCAAGAAGTAAAGATAAAATGAACTTACCTTAGTTTTTTATGTAAAGGGAAGGGGTTTTGCCATGACCATCCATAAATTCCTAAGGTATATGCATATTACTTTTGTAGGAGGACGGTTCATTACTTGCTGGTAAGAGACCACTTTCTTGTTAATTCCCTTATTTAATATGCATTATAGTCCCATGGCTAAGAAACGTAAATTCTGAAATGGATTGTTTTCACTCCTAAACGCTTCCATACGTTTTTGGTAACATTTTTAGATTCTGTATGGCTTAGTAGCTTTCCAGATGACTAATGAAGATTTTAACAAACAAAATGGAAGAGGGCCAACTTGTAATTGTTAGTGCAGTAGCATAATCAGGCATACACGGTTTGTTTGTTATAGCTCAGCAACAGAACAATGTTTCAAAGAGAAAACATGCAGAGATGATTAGTAAGTACCACAGTGATGTGAGACTGTCCAACTACAGAAGCAGTCTAGCTGGGTTATTCATACAAATACTTGAAGTATATGCTTACATTTTTCTTATCATGAGGGGCACTGATGATGTCTAATTTTAGCAGCCATTTCTATGGAGTTACTAAGAAAAATGAAATGAAAGAGGGGTTTTTTGTTGGTTTTTTTCTTGGTTAAATGGATGCGTTGTAGAAGCGTAGCAAATGCCACATGTGGTACAAACTATCAAACCGATTACGGCTTACTTTATGCAAATATGAAAAGGTGACAAATATCTGGCAGGAAGACAATTACTTTTAAAGAATAGAATGTTTATCAGATGTTTATCAAAGGTATAGATAAGTAACTTCAGGATTTATATTGTAGCAATTAAGAAGGCTACAAAATGAGCATCCTTTCTGACTCTATTGATTGAAATGAAGAAATGGAATCGGAAGTACAATGCAGTGTGATAAGTAATGCAGAGATGACTCAATTGCATAATAGTTGCTGCTACTGCTTTTCAATCTATTTTGCTGAATTTGTTGCAAGCAAGCTTTAAAAGAGAAAAAAATCCAAACCCCAAAACACAGCCAGGAAGAAAAAAACAAAGCAAGCCCCCAAACTGTTAGAGTTTGCACAAGAATCTGAACATATTTGATTCATAAAATTATACTGTTTCTTGCTCAGTTGAATAAATACAAAACTTCTCATATTTCACGTTCAAAATTTTCATTGTGCCTAACTATTTCAGATACCATTCTGTGTCCTTCCCTGGCAAGTTTGAAGATAGCGTTCCACTGTGAATTTTTCCTGGCGTCATCTCAGTCCTAGAAAGTGGTCATTCTCTTGAGAATTCAGTATGGAATACAGAATGGTTATATAGTGAATAGGAAAAGGTAAATTTGCTGCTTAACTGTGGAGAGACAATATATTAGTGTCTATTTTTCAAGAGTAAATGCCACTCAGTCCTAAAATATCCATTGAGTTTACAGATTAATTTTGCTCACCATTTCACTTGCCCTTTAGCAAAACAATTAACTTACAAGCCTTATGCTGTTTTCTTCCAGTTTCTGCTATGTGTTCTTTTATCCCCTTGATACAGTGACTTGAATCATCAGCTTTATCTAAATATGCAGGCTACAAAAGCTGATGAATTGGTTGAATCAGTTTTAAACAGATTTTAATTAAAAAGTGTCCAGGTAGATTTTTGAATTCTTTAGTTTCTGTCTTATTTAGGGTTATATTAAGTCTATTGATTTTAAACTGAATCAATGTAAACCTTGTTTCTAAATGTTCCTGCAGCTTTTTGACTGGTTTAGCTAAGAATAGTCTTAAATCATGTGTTTTTCTTGAGCAGTGCAAGTTTAAGCATAGGCAAGCCTTCAGCTAGGGATCCGTTGTGCTTCTTTCTTCTTTAGTTCTTCCTGAAGAAAAAACAGAGTCCAGGAACTAGGTGATGTGTTTGGAGAAATGTCAGCTAACCATCATTAACTTCTTTGGCTTTACAGATTTTATCGATTTTAATTATTTTACTTGATAGGAGCCTTATTATTAAGCCATCCAGAGGGACCTGGACAAACTTGAGAAGTGGACCCATGTGAACCTTGTGAGGTTCAACAAGGCCATGTGCAGGGTCTTGTTGCACCTGGGTCAGGGCAACCTCTTATATTGATACAGGCTGGGAGATGAAAGGATTGAGAGCAGCCCTGCTGAGAAGGACTTAGGGGTATTGGTCGACAGTACAACCATATCCTGGGCTGCATCAAAAGAAGCGTGGCCAGCAGGTTAAGGGAGGTGATTCTGCCCCTCTGCTCTGGTGAGACCCCACCTGGAGTACTGCGTCCAGCTCTGGAGTCCTCAGCACAGGAAGGACATGGACCTGTTGGAGTGGGTCCAGAGAAAGGCCATGAAGATGATCTGAGGGCTGGCCACCTCTCCTATGAAGACAGGCTGAGAGCGTTGGGGTTGTTCAGTCTGGAGAAGAGAAGGCTCTGGAGAGACCTCATTGCAGCCTTCCAGTACTTAAAGGAGGCATACAGGAAAGATAAGGACAAACATTTTAGCAGGACTTGTTGTGATAAGACAAGGGATAATGGTTTTAAGCTAAAAGAGGGTAGATTTAGACTAGATATTAGGAAGAAATTCTTTACAATGACAGTGGTGAAACACTGGAACAGGCCATTCAGAGAGGCAGCAGGTGCCCCATCCCTCGAAACATTCAAGGTCAGGTTGGACGGGGCTCTGAGCAACTTGATCTGGTTGAAGATGTCCCTGCTCATTGTAGGGAGGTTGGACTAGATGGCCTGTAAAGGTCCCTTCCGGCCCAAAATATTCTATGATTCTATGATTATTTTAACACAAAAGATACTTCTCGGAGCCAGGGTCAACATATGTTGTACAACATAATTTTTGATCATTTATCAGTTTCTGATAAAATGAAATTCTGTAGGGAAGAGAAGGCTCAGAGATACCTCATCAAAGTGTATAAATACCTAGGGGGTGTAGATGGAGCCAGGCTCTTTTCAGTGGTGGCCAGTATCAGGACAAGAGGCAGTGGGCACAAATTGAAACACAGGAGGATTCATATCTGAACATCAGAAAACACTTTTTCACTGGGAGGGTGACAGA
Organism: Rhinoptilus africanus; assembly: GCA_013400135.1. Lineage (NCBI taxonomy): Eukaryota > Metazoa > Chordata > Aves > Charadriiformes > Glareolidae > Rhinoptilus > Rhinoptilus africanus. The sequence goes on from VXBO01012601.1 coordinate 28,563, forward strand.
CCACTGGCACAGGTTTCCCAGGGAAGTTATGGAGTCTCTGTCCTTGGAGATACTCAAAATCCGTCTGGACACGGCCCTGTGCAACCAGCTGTAGGTGGCCCTGCTTGAGCATGGCAGTTGGATCAGATATCTCCAGAGGTCCCTTCCAACCTAAGCTGTTTGACGATTCTGTGATAATTACAATGTTTGGTTTTTTTCTTCTTGAAAAGCATAAATATTCCAACATTTTTGAGTTGACAAGTCATTAAAAAACCTAAAGGTCAGTTGATATACTTTTGTTTTTAATGAAACAGTGATGGTGAGATGCAGTTTAAAAATACACTGTGTGTGGTGGTTGGCTCACATTCTGTGAGTTTAGCTTTATTTCATATATGAACCTTGCCTTTGTTGTACCTCAAGAAATTATAGGCAGTGTTTCTTGTTAGAGCTGAGTGTAGCTTGTGTTTGCAGATAACTGATTCAAACTAAAGGATGAACTTAGAGGAGCCATGGAGCGTATGTGTGAAACTTTTGCCCTTTTTGAACTGACTGCTAATTTTTGTCCTGACATTTAAATTCACTAATTAAATCTTTGATTGAAAGTGTTGCAGAACTATTTTGTTTGAGCAACGTGCAACTACTTTGCTCACCGGGATTGTACTACTTTACATTTAGACTTCTAATAAATGAAAATGGCTGACTGTTGCCCTTTAACAGTGAAGTTTAATGCTGCTAAGTGCTTTCACTTGCGTATTTCAGTGAAGTATATATACAGTCATGAAGAAATCTGTTCTTTATCCTGAACATTTTTTTTTTTTCCACACTTGAGTGTTACTGGACTCCTTCGCATTTATTGTATTTCCTTTTGAATCAAAAACCAAGAGCCATACAGTTCTTTAAGGCTTTCTAAATCCATGCGGCTGAAATCCCCCTTAAACATGTAACCCATTTCATGTACTTTTTGCTTAAAAAAAACCCAAACTCAAACCCCAAATCTTTTAAAGAGTCCCTTTGAAGGGCTGCACATAAGGCTATGTATATTGATCAATCTATAATGCAGTTTTTGTATCATTTTGGTGTGTTTTAATTTAACTAAATAAAATAAAAAATCAATCGTTCTTGCAGACCATTAACTTTATAAACCACTTGGATTTCATTTGTGGACAACTAGGTCCATTCTTGTTACTGCAAGGCTTTGGTTCTCTAATTCTCAAGGCTTGACAGTGCTTGTGATTATCATGCTCCCAGTAATTTTTTTGTTAAAGTTGAAATTTTATTATTTAATTATAGTTTAATGGAGAGCAGACAGAGTAACTTCAACATTATTTTAGGTAAGGGTAACACTGGAAGAGGGATGTCCTGTTGCCAACAGTTTTAAGTGCTGCTTAAAAGAGATACTTTCCTGAGTTAACCCTGTCTAAACAGCCACGTGATTCCTCACATAAGAGGTAAAAATTCATGAAAATGCTTTTGAAAATAGCTTTTAAATTGCTATCCAATTTGAAGTAACTGATCAAGAGGATAAATTTAACAAGGATACCTTTGCTGCCAATTTGTTCTTCTATAAACATATTGTAAATAGTCATATGTTTAAGCAAGAACTCTATTTAGACCTTGTGGTTAGTGAACCTGTTCATCATGAAAAATGCCAGTAATAGAGCATGTGACATAGCAGTGGCCTTTTTGTACCACAGAAACTAAAAGAAACGATATTAACCAAGTAATGTTGAAATTGGGGGAAAACAATGTATTCATTGGAACATCACTGGGAACTATAAAAATGACAAGAATTTATACTTAGATCAACCACTGAAATGTAGTTGCATTTAGAATGTAGATCATCTGCAGCAGATTTGGGTAAAGAAAACTCCTTATAATGGTTAATTCCCTAAAATACCAATGGCGTTAAGACAAATAAAAGAATATCTTGGGTTTCTGAAGCTGAGAGCATCTTTGAGCCAGCAATGTGCCCTTGTGGCCAAGAAGGCTGATGGCATCCTGGGGTGCATCAAGAAGAGTGTGGCCAGCAGGTGGAGGGAGGTCATCGTCCCCCTCTACTCTGCGATGGGGAGGCCACACCTGGAGCACTGTGTCCAGTTCTGGGCTCCCCGGATCAAGAAGGACAAGGAATNTCTGATAGTTTCCATTCTCACTAAGCACTTGGAAAACTAGCTATTTAATGCTTTTGATAACAAGGTGTCCATCCCTTGTGGTGTTTCATGGTTTGTCCTACCCACTTCAGTTACCTCCTTTTGTTTATTTATTTATGTTCTGCTACTGCTTGCTACAAAGGGGAGATGAGCCTTCTGGCCTTGTCACTTAGGTCTATGTAGATGTAATGAACAATACCAGAGTGCCTTCTTGAACTATAAACTCAGTTGTTTATGTTACTTAGTTATTAGAACAATCTGACAAAGCTTTAGATAGCATCAGCCAGTATTCCCTTGAACAAATCCTGAGCATGGCTAGGGAGAAGGAATGCTGAAAGGCCTTCCCATCTGGCAGTTGCATACTTTGAAGGGTGAGGGAGTACGGACACGGGCTGTTCTGTGCCAGCTGGCCTTAGTGCCAGCAGACAGTCCTGGCATGTTTAATTTACTGTTATAGGCACAGTCTTTGTCTTATACACCATCACGAACAGAAACCATGCAAATCTGGGCACCTTTCCATGCTGAGGGCATGTATATGAGGGGTTATATATCATTTGTCTATTAGATTACTTCCAGGTTTCCCCCTTACTGCTGGGTGCTGTTGAAAGAGTAATTTTCATAGCTGTGATTGGGCTGTATTTACTCAGAGCTAGGGCTACCAGGTGACACTGGGAAATACCTTGGTGACCCATGGTTTTGCATAATTGTCTAGACAGGATATTTTGAGAATGTAACCTTCTCTTCTGAATGCAGTGTTGTGTTAGTATTTTGGTATTGCTATGCAGCAATAATATAGTTATTCATGTCTCTTAAAATGTGAACCTAGTATCACTGTTGTTAAAAGGTGGTAGAAATTTCATGAAAATCGTCTGTGAGTTAAAAAGGACTCCATGTGCTGAAAGGGAGCATGGCAACAGCATGCCCGGTTGGTACTGAGATCAGAAGTTTGGCGTGTGAGTCCAGCTGGCTGCCAAGAAATACCACCCGTACCCTATTTCATTATTTGGGGTTGTTGGCAATGATGATGGTCACTGTTGCTGGCCTTGCAACGTGGAAACACTGTTCAAAGGCTGTCATTTTAGATATGTCTCTGTAGGCTTTTCTGATTATGTCAAAAGATGATACTGGGCAGGGGGGGAAGTGTGGTGGTGAGAAGAGCATTGTTATCACACTTTCAGCTTTTGTTGCCCAGAAATATCAGACTTTGCTTTGCAGTAGTGGAAAATGATGCTTTTGCAAGTTTGACTTCTCAGATGTGAAACGTCTGAGAAGAGCTTCCAGTCTCTCCCAAAGCAGAGTGGTTGTGAACTTGGTCAAAAGTTACCAAAATAAGCATTCTAATTCTTTAAATGGCTGCTCAGTGACTTTTTACATGGGAGCATAATTGATGGCGTCAGTTTTAATAAATAATTCAGTAGTTCTTTCTATTTGATTGTGTAGCAGGATTTGTGGATAATAGAGGTCTGAGGACTAAGTGTGACTGATGAGAAGGGATGGCATATTGCTATCAATCTTGTCACTTTTTACCACATGTAAAAATTGAATTTGAGTTATTGACCACAGCACATTTGTCCTCTCACTGTGTTTGTACCAAAAACAGGCTCAGAAGGTGATTATTAAACTTTGTGTGCCTGAAATAACAAATGCTAGTTACAGAGCTCCAGTGTTGGCTTTACTGATTTTATTTATTTTTTAATTTACTACATGGAGAATGTGAAACTCACTTGTTTAATTCTGAATTTCATTGAGTTTAATTTTCTTGTAGTTGAGCTTTTTTTATTTTTACACTTGTATTTACCATTCCGAGGTCAAATTGTATTTAATCAATGTCTTGAAAAAGAGCTTATTTGACTCTGATGCTTATGGTGAATATTCATAAAATGACATGGTCAGTAAATTAAGATGTTACAGCAGCATTTATTCTTCTATGTGTCTTTCCTTGACAGGATAACTGTGGCTAAATTTGGCTGATTCTGCCTAACTGCCTTTTTATTTTTCTTTTTCTCTTTTTTGCCTCAGTTGTAGTTCATGATTCATCAGCTTGGAGTCTCTTTCACTCCCTGTCCATCTTCAGTCTTAATAGGAATTCTGATTGACTGTGCTTGATTCCTAAACATACCTTTGTCTATGGTTCCAGCAAGCAAAATATTCTTGGATGTTTCTTTATTTGCGTGTGTGCAAGGAGAGCAAGAGACCGTTTCTGTCCACCATATTTCTTCTTTGTTTTTTCTCTGAGATTTTTTTTTTGTTTATATCACTTTCCTTTCAGGGTTCACTGAGCCCTGAATATGATTGGAGCATGGTAAATATTATCTCTGTCCTACTAGCCTTTCCCCTAACCTAACATAGATCAGTCAACGATAATAGCATGTAATTGCAAGTTGAACAACCTTTTTCTCCTTTGAGAGAGAATATTATTACTACTTTTGGGAACTGATTTGATCAGGGAGTATAGCAGAAGCTTAACATCCTTTTAGGTATTTTCTCATAAAGAAAAGAGAAGCTATGCCTGAAGACGTGGAGTGGAAAGCTTTGCTTCTTCCACATTCTGAAAGACTGCACATGGAGTGATTCCCTCCCATCCCCTGTCTCCTTCCTGTATCAACTTCATTCATTCCAAAAGTTCTCCCTCAAAATAAATCTAAGCTCTTCCCTACACCCGTTGTTCCACTGTCCCTGTAGCCCAGGGGGTAATGCTTGGAACACTCCAGAGCAAGCAGCTTTGCACTTTGAGCCCCAAGCTTCAGCCCAACTCCTAAATCTTGCTCCCAGATCTCTCCCAGCCCTTCCTCTGTTGTCAATACTCTTAGGAGCCATGGGGACTAGTTCCCCCCAAACACCCCCTGGGATACTACACAGATTCCAGGTCACATCTGCTACTTTGGTGCTTAGAAGGCTGGTCATCATATGGCCTTCCCTGGATCATTAAACTAGCTGTGTGTTTGATAATTAACCTCCTGTCCACTTTCCTTTCCACTGCAGGATGTTTTTTCTCTTGAGCATCAGCCATAGGGAATAGTACCCTGGACATCAGTTGCTCTGGGCTGTCCCTGTAACCCTCTTGTTGATGTACCTCTCTCTCTGTGTGTTTGGTTTTGGGGGGGGGGGGGGGGTGGGTTTTTTTGTTTGGGGTNNTTTTGGTTTGGGTTTTTTTGTTTGTTTGTTTGGTGGGGTTTTTTTCCACTTGCCAAACTATCTTTGAAGGAGAGTATTTTTATCCCTGGCATCTATAAGCTGCCTGCAACCGGTGCATATATGCCATACAAATTACGCATCATACATTAACTGAGAAATCTTCTGTTGCCAAGTTGGTCTTAAATGATTGTATAATGCCGTAGCACAGTCCAGAATTTATTCCTGTTCATAGCTTTAAACTTAGTGTGCCTGTACATGTTCCAGTAGAGGACAGAAGGTTAGTGCTCAGGTAGTACATAAATTTTTGTAGTCTGAATGGGTTGATGGCTTGATTACCTCCCTTTGCCGTGAGGGATGGAAAGTACTAGGGCATATTACAAAAGTTCTGTTAAAGCCAAAATAAGCTCGACTTTAGGATTAGGCTGTGGTTTTTATTAATGAGAAATCTGTGGAGTTGAACTTCACCTTTAGATGGGAGCAGGATGGGAAGGCATTTTGGTAGACAATTGAAGGTCCATTAAAATAATTCAGAACACTGGCACACATCAATAGACAAGAGGAAATGGCCTGAAGTTGTGCCAGGAGAGGTTTAGGTTAGATATTAGGAAAAATTTTTACACTGAAAGAGTTATTAAGCATTGTAACAGGCTGCCCAGGGAAGTGGTGGAATTGTCATCCCTGAAGGTATTTAAAAGACGGATAGACGTGGTGCTTATCAATATGGTTTAGTGATGGGTTCTGTCAGGTGTTAGGTTGATGGTTGGACTAGGTGGTCTGAAAGGTCCCTTCCAACCTAGGAAATTCTATGACTTTATGAATATTGTTAAGTTGACTGTTGCACAATGAAACTTTTTCAACTAAAATGAAATGCCAAGCATGTGCTGTTTGCATCAGTGGATAAGGAACTGTGTCCTGCTTAAAACAAAACCTCCCCCACGACCTGTCTACACTCATTCAACTTTGCCTACAGTCCCGATTTACAGTTTATACCCTCTCCAGACTGAGTATCAATAAAGCATAAATATCTTGAATAGTCATAATACATTTGAAATAAATTTGTTTCTACCATGACTGTCTGGAGGCTAGAAGCATTTCAACAGGTATAGACCTCAATACTGTATTATTTTACTTGATGTATTGTTTCATTCACAAAACAGCATTTGTATTATTTGAAGACATCCTAGCATAATATTGAGTTTCTCAAAATAGCTAAATAGCAAATAAGATTATGTTTTTGTATGTCAGTCATATATACTCTGTACTATTCTCTGAAAGGATAATGGAATACTACTCTGTGGCTTAAACTGGCTTAGCTTCTGAACTCTATTTTAAACCTTCATGGCAGTAAGCTTGTATGCTGTAATATATGCAATCATTTCTGTAATGCTAAGCTTACATTTATTAAAGTTTCAGCTTCCAGTAAATATCCCTGTTTGTGAAAGCATCTCCTGTAACAACTTCTTGCCTTTCTGAAGAACAGAAATACAGTTTTTATGTTATTTTGTTTACTTTTAAATCTGTTTTTCAATGGCAAAAGATTATATAATCAGAGTGTTGTTTCTGAAGTTTTTAGAGAGGAAGCTCAGTGGCTAATTTCAACCAATTTGACAGGAAAGTAGGAGTCTAAAAAATGCTAAATTCCTACAATAAGCCTACACACCATATGGCCCAGAGCCCACATGTAATCCTTGCAGCTATTGCTTTCCTGTGCCAGTGGCCAGGGGGCAACATGTTCCCTTTCGTCACATATTCAACAGATCGTCTGGAAAACAAGAGAGCTGATTTCTTCCAACAGCTCAAATGAGCTCAGGAGCAACACAAAGGGTAGAAAAGCGCTTCTTGACTTTTCTTTGGATAGGCAGAAGTTCCTGTTTAGGGACGCATTTAATATTAAGAGGGAACTGATTTTTGGAAGTACCTCCATCTGTGCTCACCACACATAATATTAAGAGGGATCTGCTGTTTTGGAGAGAGTTTAGAGCAGACAATTTTCCCGCTACCTTCTCCCTCTTTGTGCCTCAGGCTGCCAAACATCAGGTATTGTGGGAGGACAGCGAGATGACTGGCGTTCTTTCGGTGTTACAAAGTTCTTTGAACTTGCGCCTTCAGAGGTATGATAGTGCTGTTATTATACAGGCAACAATTTTAAGAAAAGGTGTTCTTTTGCAAGGTGCTGTAGACTCCGGGCTGGTTTCTGCTAAGGCACTTGGCTGTCAGTGAAGTGCCTGATTCAGGTAAGATTCATGATTCCTTTGGTCAAAAAGGAAGGGAAGATATTAATTCCTGCAGAACTGTGATTATTCTGTAAGTTCTGTATTTTTTTTTTTGACAAAAAGACTTTACAGTATCTTTCTGGATCTACCTTTTGGTATGCTATAGCCTATGAGGTAGAAGTGTCCTCCATCACAATTGTCATACTTCCCCAAAAGCTTGACTAGTGTTAACAGCGTACTCTCCCTGTATTCGAGCATATGTGCAAAGCCACACATGTTACTAATTTAGCTGTCAGGTGTGGGGAATGAATATTCACCTTCCAAGTCATACAGCTATATCACTTTAGCATAGACCACCTTTAATAGTAGAATAGAGAATCCCCCCAAAAATAGTATTATGTTGTAGTGGTTGGTGCATTCTGGAGGAAGAAGAGCCAGCACGGTGGTGCTTATTATTAAGGAAATTGTAATTTCACAGTATGCTTCCTAGGTAGTCTATTTGTGAGGGGAACAGTTTTATTGATGTTAAACTAAGGAAGTCCTCAATTCTGGTTTTCTTCTCTTACCTTTGGTGTGTATAGAGCTGCTCCTTTCTTCTCAACACTGTCCAACTCCCCCAGTCACTGTCCAAATTTCAACCAAAGTTGACAGACAGAAAGAGGTTTCGGGTATATTAAATTCATATGAGGATCCTGAAAACAAGATAACTGATAAAGAAGAAATTTTTGCCTTGTGGGATTATCAATATGCAAATACAAGCCATATTAGACATTAGAGAATCCGCGTGGGAACGCAGCCCTGAGGTACAGACCTGTAATAAACTGTTGCTTACTGGCACTATCTTGCTTGTTCCCTATTTTTACCAGTTGATCTCCAGTTTGTATTTTTTGTGAGGGCAGGGGAGAAAAATGAGGGAAAGAGGATGCTCTGTAAAAATAAAAAAGGGTTTCACTTCTGTTTCTTTTAGAATTGTAGCAAGTTTTGAAAATGTTGTTGCTGTTGTTTAAAGAACTGATGAGGGCTAAATCTTCTAAAAGCTGGTATGATGTGTATTGGATGTCCCTGATTAAACATAGGTTGTGATCTTTGAAAAATCTTATGCTTTAGCCTTTCTCTGACAGTTGTAACTGGAAATACCTGTTGCATCTCAGTTCTTGAACTAGACTTAATTCAGCAGTTAAGCAGCATTGTGGTTTATTTCTCTTTTATTCTTAAATGGGGGAAGAAACCCTAAAAATTCTGCATTTAAAGTGCAGATGAATATTAGGGAGCAAACATGGGGCAAAAAAATCTTCTTAAAGAAAAAATGGTGGAAAAAGAAATATTATGCTGCTAAATTTTGTTTGTGATTGGCAGTTATGGAAAGTGCTGATTAGATCTGTATAAACGTATGGATCTATTTCAGACTGTAATGATTATCTTGCCCTGCAACAAAACTGGGACCTTCTTCATAGTCAAGGCATTGACTTATGCAGGGATCTTGAATCTACCAGAGACACATACTACTGTATGTACATTACACAGGCTACCCAGTAAATTGTCTATAGGTAGAATAGAGATTAGCATCCAACTTTTCTTGGATCATAAGCCACTACAGGAATTGCCTTTCCACCAGTTCTAGGAGACGACTTTGTCTCAACCTCTGTTTTATGCTAGATACAATTACTGAATCCTTAGAGTTGCAACTTGTGCTTCTTTGGCCACTTTTTTTTTGCCCTTATTTCCCTCTCACACTCCCCTTGCATGTATGCTATCTGTTGTTCTGAAATGATGCGGTGTGTCCTTCTGTCCTCTGCAATTTTTCACACATTTTGCAAAGGAACTATACCGGGTGAGGTGTTAGAAAGCCTTCATCTCTTTAGGAGCTGATTAGCATTAGAGCTAATGATAGATAGTTTTGCTAATAGTGCTGAAATCCAAAGACTAAATGCAGCTCAGTGTGAATAGATATGACTTTGCTTTTTAATATAATGTAAACAGAAAAGAAGCAGCTCCCTATGAAAATGCAAATTATTTCAGTATTAGGACGTATTAGTGAAATGGTAGCGTAGAAGCAGTGTCTGCTGACTTCTGAGTAGGCCAAGTAGTATACAAGTGTTTTTAAGACCTGTGTTTTTTGAGTATGGCTCAAACTGAGACATAGCTTCTGTAAAAAAAAAAATTGCTCTAACCCCAAAATACTTTGCATTGATCGGAATGTTGTAAAGCGTTCTTAAGCTGCACTTTGTTGCTCTAAAATTTTAAATTTTTTTGTTACTCAGCAAACCCTTAAAATAAATGAAGGTATCTTATATTAAATAGCTGTATTTTAGCAGGAATTAGCATATAAATGTTTGAGACTGAAAGTTTATAATGCCTTTTATCCTTTTTATGCTTATCTATTTTAAGTAGCTTCAGTGCTCTGTGAAGACAAAGGCACTGGTGTACATGCCACTGATAATAGACAGTGTGACCGTATCATGTATGCTTCCTTAATAATGTCTGACATTATCAGATTGATTAACTCGGCAGGGGGCCTTAATCAGATTTAACTACTGTTGGCAGCTGTACACTGGCAGAATAGTAATACGTCAGGGAGTAATATTGAACTTCTTTTATAAGCCGTATTAAACATGAAACTCAAAAATGTACCATAAAAATTATCATTATTTCTAGTACTAATGCAATGAGAAGTGAAACCTGCACGTTGCTCACACAGTCTCAGATCTCTTTTGGATTGTACTTTCCCAAATTTTCTGTTGTCATCAGTTCCAAATAGTGATCTGCTTCAGATTCTCCTTTGGTACTTCATGGGAGTGTATTTTAAATATAGCTATTTCTTTTAAGATTCAGAGATGAATAAATCATTTGGGACTCAATGACTTAAACAGAAACATAATAAAAACATTTTGTAGCTGCAGACTTAAGCATGTGCGTATGTGATGAAGTAATGATAGTTGGGTTTTCTGCTTTGTCCTTTTCAAGTCAAATGCCATATTGTGATACATTGCTTTAGTTTTGTTTGATGCAGAATACTCACAGTATTAATAAATAAAATGCAGGCCTTAAAGATGTTAATGTAACATTCATTCATAGATCAATAGGTCAGGAGGGACAACTGTGATCATCAAGTGTGACCTTCTGCCTATTATGTGACATTAAGACTTTTCTGAGTTCATTCTTGTTTGAACTAAAACATATCTTCTTGAAACATGTTGAAACAAATTAATGAAAGGGACAACCACACTCCTTTCTTCTCTGTGATCAGTTATCCTTTAGGTAAATGGCAGTCTGGATTTGTTTAACTTCCAGATACCACATTTCATTCTATCATCCTACCATAGTTAAAATACAGTAGAAATATGCCACTGTTATTTTATAGTTAATTTAAAGGGGTTTTTTTATAGTGTAATTATAGTTAAATGCTGATTCTGCTATTGGTACTTTGTGTTTTCCATTAACTTTCTATGCTTTGTGTTTCTTCGTTAACTTTCTCTTTGAAAGTAAAATAATTTGAGTTCCTGGAGGGTTCTTGTTCTAAAGTAAGCATTTTAGGTTTTAACTGTTATCATGTAAGGTGCTTGTGTTCAGCTAGTGGTTATGGCAAGTTTATGAGTCTTCCTTCACAAATCAGATTTTCTTGTTATTCGGAAAGTACAGCCTGCATTTTTGTATCTTCCATGTAAGACTTTGTGTTTCTTCACATTCCGAATCCTGCTATTTGCTTGTTACTTATCTTATCAAGAAGTTCAGGTTGCTTTACCTAGGCAATTCAGTGTTTTCCATTTCCTCCATCTCTGTTGAAACTGTAATTGTTATCAGCGATGATTTAGTTTACTTCAGGTCATGAATATAAATGTGAAACTGCAGAGCACCAAGACCTGATCTTACCACTTGCTCCTAGACTGTGTCAATTCCTCCTTTTCTGACTGAGCAAAAAGCCCTGCCATCTTATTTTCTGCATTTCTTACATTGCAAGAGGATTCGAAGAGTATGGCCTTCTCTCTCCTCCTTCCTCTCCTCATAACATCTTCCAGGCTGCAAGTTTAGATGATTGACATCCCATAGGTGATATGCCAGCTCATTTGATTTCCTCATTAGAATCTTTTTTCCAAATTTTGTGGATAATTATTTATAAGTAGTCTTCACATTGTTAAATATGTAATTGGAAGAATAAGTTAGTCTCTAATTTGTGGAGTCTTTAGTGTCCTGTCTAGTTTTTTGTTTCTGTCTCAGATTGTAGGTAATAGGTGCCCCATGAGTGAGCTTTACAGAAGAAGGAATGAGGCAGTTAACTGTTGATTGGACAAATCCTTGTTTATGTTTCTGTGGTCTGCCAGATCTTCAGATTCAGAGAGGTTCACGTCTACCTGTACTATCATTGCTGAAACAAAACAAAATCATTGACTTTAAGTTAGGAGAGGAAATTATAAAAAGTGCTCATAAATAACAAAATTATAATGAAATACGGAATTACTTTAGATAAATCTTTTAGGGTTTTTTTCCAGAATACCAAACTTCTTGCTCCAAATGATAGTGATGATTGCTGAACTGATATTACAACTACTGCAATGATACTGCCGCTTTGCTAGTTTTATAATTGAAGTGTCTCAGGCAATGACAACTGCGTGTGCTTCATTATGTATCACAGAGAAATTCCATTTATATAGTGTAAGCAAGCAAAGAGAAATTGTTTTGAATATATTTGTAATTACACAGGAAAGTGCTGTCAGAGACCTATAAAACAGATGAGCATTGATCACTATAGCAGAGGTGAAGGAGAATCGATATTAACATACATTCAGACAAATCAAACTCACATTTGATCAGCTCAAAAATACTGTGATTTCAATAAGATGCAGAAAGAACCATGGAAAGTGATGATAGTTCTCCAGTATTTTGAGGTGGACGGAGGTGGGAGAGGTAGTAGGTTGATGAATGTGTCGGATACGAAGAGGAAACGCTTCTGACAACAAGGAAATGTTTAAGCAGAGAGTTACTAACATTGCAGTAGACGTTGGCATGTGTCAGTCATGTAATTTATGACAATGTATATTTAAGTAGTAATTGCCCAGGAAGGCAACAGAATATAAAAATGTGCATAAAAATGTTTTTCTGATTCTTTTTGTGCTTTTGTTGTTCTGGGTTTTTTCATTTCACATCCATCCTTGTTTGCCAGTTTAGTACCTCTGGGGCTGCCTTGCAGATCATGAAGGTGTTTCGCAACAGCTCTTGGATGACATCCTTTTATGGATTACTTTCCTTGCGTGTGACAGAAAAATATAGTTCCATGGCACTCTTATGATAGATAAAATTGTTACCAGTCTGATGTTCTGGGAGCCCTATGGTGAGTGCTTATATGTATTTACTGTGAACTAGAACAAGTGTATTATTTACAATTCTCATTTGTTGTTTCAGGGCTTAATTCTCTGTTTTACTTAAGGTCTAATTAAATTGGTTTGTGGATCAAACTGAGTACCCAAATGAAAAAAAAAAAAGTAATACAAATAACAGTGGCAATTCACACAAACCTTTTACATTTCACATAGTGTTATGTGATTGCTATACCCAAATCGGTATTTCCAGTTTTTGTAGTTACTCTTTTGACTTGTTCAGGATAGGCTTGAATAACCCTGACTGTTTAGGGGCTCTTCAATATTATCTGTATGGTAGTTTTATCAGATCAAACTTACTTAATTTAGCACAGGAAGCTACGTTGAAGGGGTTGAGATAATCCAACGTGGTGTAACGTGGATTCAGGGTTCAGCAGCAAGGCAGAGGAAAGAATAGATTCTATTGAAGGGCAGAGAAGATTAACTCGCTACTTCATAAAGTAAAGTATGGGATGCAAAGATTGATTAGTCAGCTCTGCTTGCTGGTAGGTGTTTTGCACCACGTTCCCATGAATATCACCTGCTCTGGAGAGAATAAAATAAATTGCATTACCAGGATAAATTAAAAAAACAAGTCAGTAATAAAACAGCAAATTCAATTACTGCAAAAAGAGCTTTATGTATGCATCAGACCTGTCAAATAACTAACCAGCCTACTTAAAATTACTGAAAGATAATGTATTATCTGTAGTAGTAAGAGATTTTAGGGAAATGCTCGGTTAGAGACTTTCCTTCCTTCCCGCTTAGATTCTTGTAAAGGATTTTTGCCTTTGGTATCAGTCTCTGAATACAAAGTATCTTATGAATTTGAAGCTCCACTTGCATCTAGCAGCTGGAAGGAACAGGCTGTCCAAAGTATTTTGGAGCCTGTGAGGCTGAATGCTGGGATTAGATCGTTTGCTTCTTTTGCAGCCTGCCTGCTGTCGCTTTAAAAAGGGGATTTTTAAAGTCTTTCACACAGTTCCCCAGGGTTATCTGGGTTATCCTGAGTTATCTCTCTTTCCAATGAGTCATTGCAACTACTCATGATAAGTTGTGTGGTTTTTTTCACTGTTGGAGGGCAATTCACATACTTATTGCTTGTTTGGTTTTGACATATGACTGAAGAAAAGAATCACTTAAAAAAAAGTTGTTAATTTTCATTATTCTCCTGTGTGCAGCCAGACAGAATTTTCTTTAGGCTTGGGAATATAGCCTTGCTGGTTTACAGTTGGTTATTAAGTTCGTAATTGGAAAATTACATTTTTACCCTAGAAAGAGAGGAAGCTATTTTTGCTGCAAAATGTAATTATTTTTCATAAAAACAATTATTGAGTTAGATGACAAAGTGGTTATAAACCATTTTCCACTTGTCACTACTATTCAGAAGAGTGGGTTTTTACAGCCCTATTGCCATGGACCATCAAATTTTGTTCTAGGCAGTTGAGTTGGGACTCAAAGATAGGGCAAATAAATCCTGGAAATGTAATCCCAAATAAAAGATCATACACTATCTAGTAGGATGGAGGGCTCGATTTATTTAGTGTCTTAAAAATAGCAGAACTTTATATCTGATGACAAAGCTTGTAATTGTCAGAGAAAGCAACAGTAGTCTCTTGTATAAGATCCAGGGAAAAAATAACTGAATATGAAAGGACAAAGAATGAGAGCAAACAGCTCTCATCAATAGATGTGTTATAGTGAACTCAGCATGCTGGTAGATGTGAAGAATAGATCATCGTTCCTCTAAAGAAAGTGGCATTTTCATTCCAATATTGAAGCGAATACAATAAGAGATACATTCGCAATCTACTTCTTATGGGAGTAGGTCTTGCATCAAAAGAAAAGGTTTTCCTCTTGCCATAAATTTTGTCTCTAAAATAACTGGAAATAATTTCTAATAGTTTGTGTCAGATCATTGGAGTGGAATTATTAATTTTGATATTGTTTTAGAAATAATGTAATTCACACTGAAGTTGTGAAACAATGGAGCAACCGTTACTGTGTCAAATATTGTTCCTTAAGTTTGGGCATTGAACAAAAGTGAAAACAGTTTCTGGTGTTTGGAGGGGGAGGAGATTACTTTTATTTTAGTAGTGTGACAGTCTTGAAGCTAAAATGCTAGTTTTTATTTGGAATAAGGAAGCTGTTAATTGTTCTGTTCTACTATTGAAAATCCATTAATGTGTGGGAAAGCAAAATTGATTACGCATCTGTGCACATGTTTACTGATCCTTGGGAAGAGTGTCACCACAGATTAGAGGGGTTCTGTCATGGGACCTACAAAAATCTGTATTCTTCAAGCTTTATTTAAAAAAGGAGAGAGAAAATGGCTTGCAGTGCCAGTCAAGGCACACTATATCCCTTAACTTTGCAAGAAGGACAGTGGAATTATGTTGTATTATTATAAAAAGCACTAGATTGCTCCTCTCTCGGGAAAATGTATCAAGAATTTGGTGGCATTTTACCTCAACTAAATAATTGATTCCTCCCTTCAGTGGCTAGGAAGCTTACTCATACAGCTGGCTCTAAGCGAGGGTAAGCTGATCTGATCTCAGCATTGTGCAGAATTATGTGTTTGAAAGATTGCAACTCTGGCAAAATGAACAGCTAATGCGAGACCTGTGTGGGCGAGAAGGTGATTGCAAATGCTTAGGGAGATAGGTAGACATTGAGGACTTCTCTTTACGTGTTTTTACTGACAGATTGGGCTTTCTGAGAGTTCTCAGAACTAAAAACTGTGCCCATCGAGGACGCAATCAGCATTTTAATGTAAAGTGATGGAGCTAGACAAGGATTCAGGGAGAGGTGAGCATGGGTGGCTGATTACCACACTGATATCAGTTACTCCAAATTTATGCCAATAAAAGTGCTTTAAGCGGATGAAAACCATAGTATGAAATCAAAACTGTAGCAGCATGTCTAATGTATGCCTCACTTCTGGTTGTTTTTTTTTTTTTTTTGTGTATGTATTCCCTTTTAATTAAAATCTCATCTGGTTTCCCTGCAGCTCTGTGAAGTTCCAGGTCAGAGTTCTAGAATTCTTGATCGGGATCATATTTTAATCAACCATTTATCTTAAATGAGCCTGTTCAATCATGGACAATTCTAAGTTGCTTACTATATGTAACATAGTTTTGCAATTTTTATACTGCAGCTATATATTTAACTTTCAAAACTACAGTGCTCGGATTTCAAATGCTGTTATTTTAAACACTGAAGAAAATAAACAAAGATTTAAATAATAATCTGAAAATGTTAATAAATAAGAGTTTTTTCATAGGCTGAAAGACACACTAATAAAACCAAAAAGTAACATCTACAGGTGCAGATCAAAGTAGCTTAAGGAGTTTCAAATATTTACAGCTTCTAAAAATACATTGTAGCCAAATTCAATTCTTCCAATTAAACATTCTAAGTATTGATACTGTGTTGTTTGAGGCTTTGAATGCTAAGTCTCTTATCAGTCACATTGTTATCCTTTATTTTTTTGGACTCAAACCATTGGCAGTATAGGGGGTTACCAAGATGCCTTTTGGGAGAAATTGATGTTTCATTGACACCACTTTATTTACAAGTCTTGTAAATAAGCATCTCAACGATGAGGAAAACATTTTCAGTCATCATAAGTTTCTCTCTATTTAATTCTTTTCCACAGAGTTGTTCTACTTTGACTTTCAAGGCTAATGTTGCAATCCTGAGAATTGTTATTCTGCTCAGTACTGAGGATTGCCCAGGTCGCTCTGGGTCAGCATGCAAATTTCACTAACAGATTCATTAAGAGGGCAGATTGCATCCCGGGCTGCATTTTGCCTCTCTGTTCAGATAAAAACTGCAAGACAGTGTCAGGATAAATTTTTATGATGAATACTGTTACTAAGCTTCAGGGGAGGGTGGAGCTGCTTCAGTTTAGTTTTTAAACTTTGATCCTGTTTCAGATGGAATATCAGTAGACAAAGGGACGTCAATTATCTGGTACAAATCAACTTTTCAAGTTTCATCCCCAGGGAGAAGTAACAAAAGCCAGTATTGATTGCTCAGTTAGGCTAGTCAGAGGACTCAGCTACGAAAATAGATCTTGGAAGAAACAGGAGGCAGAAAAAGCATGGACAAAAGAAAGAAACAAATAGGAATGTTTTCTTTGCAGATGAGTGCTTGTAATTGCATAACAAATCACAACAAAAACTGGCAGCCGAGAAGAGAGGGGGAGAGCAAAAGCGATGTGCATAGACTGAGATCCTGTTTTCTGAACCTTAAAATTATTCAATTAGGAAATAGTGAAACCTGCAGGGAGGTGGCAAAGTGGGTGTTTCAGTGCTTTGTCTAGAGCTGTGCATATTCTGCACTGCTTAAAATCCAGGCAGAATGATTTCTAGAGGGCTCCGTATAGTGCACAAAGTGTCCATTTGCTTAATTTTTGTGTGTGTCTCAAGAGAGATGAGCTATAAATGCGGTGTCCACACGGATGAAGCTCTGGGAAAGTGTGATTAGACTGCTGAAGCGTCTGTGAGCCAGCACCTAAGGTTGGCTTTTCTTGAAGGATTCTCAGAAGGAGCCTGTGTCTCCAGGAAGCTTGCCAGAGAGGATGAATCAATACTGTAGGCTAGAGTGCACAGTCCCGCCTGCAAGCAAGGAATTTTGGTCAGGGCTATGGGAAGCACACTATTTATGCTTTTCTCGGGGTATCCCTAGCACTCCTACATTTTTCTCTGCCAATGACCACAGTATCAGAGGAATATCAAACCATGCCTGCATCCCTAGGGTAACATTCAACCTCCAGCAAAAGCCTGTGCAGCTCCACCTCTAGTCAGCTTTTTAGAGGCTGTGGTTGAGCCAGTGGTTCATATTGTTCTTGAATTGCTCACTTTGAGAAGCTTAATTATCTCTTATATTTACTCCAGATAAAGAGAGTATGCCTTATGCCTTGCCCCCCAGCTCATACAAGATTTTACCCAATTTTCATCATACCAGGACGTCTTGAGAGTATAATAATTAACATAGGCATTATAGTTGAAGGCAACAAATTAATCTATTTGTCTAGTGATGCAGCAGTGCCTTCAGATGGAATAAATTCCTGCTTACTGCATTACCTTCTCTTTCATACACTAAGCACACTAAAATCAGTTGTTTCAGAAATTAAATGTTAAGTTTGGTCTTAGTGTAAGTCATACAAGTGATGATTCAACTGCATTTCAGGACAACAAAACAGCAATGGCGTAGTAGTTAATGTGCTTAACGTGCCATTTTAGAAAGCTATGTTCTTGCAATCAGTAATTGGAGTTATTTCATTGAGTATACCATTATTTTTCTCACTTCTTAAGCTTAGACTCAGGTAGGGGTTTAAGCACCCATGCAAAGTAGCATTCATTTTATGACTACATCTTGAATTAAGCATGTCGCAAAAATAAAATGAGGTTTAGGGGACAAATGTAGATATTAAAATTACAGTGCCAGTTTTGCAAAGGATTGTTCAAACTCTGAATATGTTGTCAAAGGTAGCATTTATGCACTTAGTTTCAAAATTGATGCAGCAATTGCATGTTTTGTGTTGCAGTCTTTATGCCTGAACTCAACCTACATGTATGCATATTCTCTAAGGGAATGGGTTGAGAAATGACTGTCTAAACAAAGAGGGGTTACATAAATAGTGCTTTTGAGAGAAGTGATGTAATCAAAGAACTAAAGCCCCCGCTCCCGTAATTGGGTAACTGGATTCAGTCATACTTTGTGAGACAATATTAACAGCATAATTGTCTATTTATAATAGCACTTAGATTTCATTTGGTAAGAACTGATTCAGAGCAGCGGGAATGTCATTTTGAAATACCCAGTAGCACTACATGTTACTACTATGTAACAAAAATGGAAAAATATATGTAGGTATGGGCTGCATCAAAAGAAGCATGACCAGCAGGTTGAGGGAGGTGATTCTGCCCCTCTGCTCTTCTCTGGTGAGACCCCACCTGGAGCACTGCATCGAGCTCTGGAGCCCTCAGAATGGGAAAGATATGGACCTCTTGGAGCCGGTCCAGAGGGGGACCATGAAGATGATCAGAGATATGGAGCACCTCTCCTATGAGGACAGGCTGAGAGAGTTGGGGTTGTTCAGGCTGGAGGAGAGAAGGCTCCAGGAAGACCTTATTAAGGCCCTCCAATGCTTAAAGGAGGCCCATAAAACAGATGGGGACAAACATTTTTGCAGGGCCTGTTCTGATAGGACAAGGGTGTGGTGAGGCACTGGAACAGGTTGCCCAGAGAAGCTGTGGATGCCCCNTGGAACAGGCTGCCCAGAGTAACTGTGAATGCCCCATCCCTGGAAGTGTTCAAGGCCAGGCTGGATGGGGCTTTTAGCAACTTGATCCTAGTGGGAGGTGTGGAACTAGATGATCAGGGGGCATCATGGCAGGCGGGTTGGAACTAGATGATCTTTAAGGTCCCTTCCAACTGTAATCATTCTATGATTCTATAAAAGAGGGTAGTTTAGACTAGACAGAAGGAAGAAATTCTTTACAATAAGGGTAGTGAAGCATTGGAACAGGTTGCCCAGAGAGGTGGTAGATGTCCCATCCCTGGAAACATTCAAGGTCAGGTTGGTCGGGGCTCTGAGCAACCTCATCTAGTTGAGGAAGTCCCTGCTTATTGCTGGAGGGTTGGACTAGGTAACCTTTAAAGGTCCCTTCCAACCCAATCTATTCTATGGTTTTACATAGGTTTCTTTTTTTTTTTGATCTCCAACAGAACCCACATTCCTTAAATCTACCATTTTGTTCAAATCTTATTTATTTTTAAAATAGTAATTAATACATAATATTGTACACTTTTATTGCATTTTCACACTGGCTTGTGTTCAGCTGTTCTCCTTGCTTCAGGCTGGGTTAAAAAAGCATAAGTCTTTCTTTAATTTTGATTTTTTTGGTACTATGATTAAAAAGCATACATGATATTTTATATATTGATATTGTGAATCTGTCCTGTTTAGTATCTCCAGGAAAGTAACACAGGAAAGAAATA
>VXBO01012616.1:0-31515 GCA_013400135.1 Rhinoptilus africanus
TATCTTGTCATTGAGAGCTAAAACATTAGGTAGAACTCAGTGTTCTGGATAACTGCACGCAAGGCACTGTCTCTGTGGTTTGTCTGAGATCAGATCACTTTATATCTGTAAAATTATCTTGTGCAAATGTAAAAAGTGTTTATCATTTATATTTGGAGTACACAAATGGGTCATTTAAAACTATTTCTGTGCAGAATAGATTCTACAAACCAGGGTAGTTATAGGTCATTGAGACAAATAGTTGCAGTGAATGTTTTCCTCTATAAGTTGTACCTGAGAACCTCTCATAAACTTTAAAAGCACCGGCTTTGAGGGATTGCCTATGACAAGCATACTTAAAATAGCAGATAATTTCCTTACAATTCAGCTGAAATAGGACTTGAGAGATTAATATATGAGTTTGTGAGTGATTTTTCGGTCGTTTTGCATAGCATGCCTGCTGTATGTGTTTCAGCATGGCAATACAAGGTCTTTTCAGATCTCAGGTGATGGATGTGGTTCTGTTTGCTTCGATATTTTAAATGTGCCTTTTGCTGGTTTGTCCCCACAGCCACCCCCTCCCTTTGGCTGATCAAGTTGCATCTCCTTATGGTGCCACTGCTCCTGTCCTGCCCATCCTGGGGCTCCCCCGGACTTCTTTGTCCATGGTTCTCCTCTCCTGGAGGCCCGAAACACTGGTCTAATGAGTGTTGAGTAAAGGGAGAAGATGGAGGGAGGGGTTCAGTAAGATGTTTATTACCATAAATGCATAGCTCTGGCCACCTTTCTTGAAAGTTATTATGCAATGCCAAAATAGAAACAGGGTTTTACAGACTCTTCTCATAATAAAATAATTTGCTGTGTAAAAGCACAGGAAGGGGACAAGGCACTTGGTCCCTGTATAGTGAGCCAGGCAGAAGGTATAACGAGAGGATCAACACGTTCTCCTCCTTCATTGCTTTGCCCTCTGGCCAGGGGGTGGATCAGTGCTGGGCTCTTCTACTTGCTCTCCTGGTACAGGCCAGCAAAAGGGCAGGATTTTACAGGTAGAGCAGGGAAGTGCAAGGGGAACGACTTTCCAGGTGTCCCATGCATTGGGGCTGTCCCATGCAGTACAATATTTTGCAAAAGGAAAAATGCAGCCTTCGCGTTTTCAGCGGTCATTTTGTACAATTTCCAAATTTCAGGCAAAGGCAGACTTGTTTTTTATTCCTTCTCTCCCTTTAGAGAGTCAGGATGTACTTTTAAACTGAATCGTCAACAAACACTCTGCAGAACATGGTGCAGGACTGAATGAAGACTTATAGTCTCTAATGTCTGATACAGCCTTTGCCTTAACAGAGCTGCTGCTGTCTGGTTTTCCAATTAGAGTGGCCCTGTCTGTTCTGACATCTCGGCAGGGGAAAACAGATTTATTCATCAGTAGTAGTTGATTTCTGAGCCTGTAAATCTAGCAAGTCTGAGGAAACCGCTTTATTAAAAAGTAATGGCATATCATACCGTCCTTCGGAGTGCACAGTTATTTTATGTTCAAGCTTCTCAACAGTTAAAGGAACTTGGTTTTTTTTCCGTTTTCATAGGGTAATGACCAAGAGAGTCACTTTTGTTGGATTGAAATAATAACTTCATTTACCATTTTCTATTCAGTAATAAATTGATTTGAGGAGGAGAAACTTCAACATGCAGATTATTCCAATGCAAGTATATAGATTTGGTAGTCCTATACTTCAGTGATCGAATGATGAAGAAAAAGTGCTCTGGCAGCTCTTGATTTTTAAGGTTCTGTTTCTATTTATAAATGCTGTTAAGATGGCACAGCCTAAGCAGAAAGACAAATTCAAATCACACTTTTTATGTAATAGTGCTCATTTCTCTAACAATCTGAAATATCTCATTCATCAGTTCTGTTATCTCTTGGCTTGATGAGCACTTAAAGCTGAAACATGTAGCTATCTTAATGTACTCTGAGATATAGTGCATTTGGATGCGTAAATTAGAACCTGCACTAAGACAACCACAAAATTTCTTACTCTGGCACAAGGCATCCTTGACGAGGCTGGACTTTTTTCTGTGTCTTTTTAAGCTAATCAATTTTTGAAACCCCACATATTGCTGGGTTTTATTGGCTTTTTCCCCTCCCTATGCAGTCTGAAGAGAAAAAAAAAAAAAACAAAAACCAAAACTGTCCCAGACGATTTTACCTGCTGAATTGGACATTATAATCAATTTTGTGTGCTTAGCAGGTGTTGCAAATGGATGAGAGAGGGATATTAATGGTAAGATAGTTGTGGAAATGAACAAATCACAAGAGCAATCAATCTCACTTGTGTCTTCCGGGAGGAGTGTACCGCAGGGTTTAGCATGAACATGACAGCTTGACAACTCAAGGTTACTTCACTTTGAGAAGTAAAGCCATGGGCAGCTTGTGGTGCCAAGATGGTAGCACGGAGGGGTAATTGGGGTGGGCTGGAGCCCTGATGGGGGGGTCGGTGGCTGCACAAGGCAGGGTGCCACAGGGGCTCACAGACGGGGAGCCCGCAGCCTCGCAGGGCAGGCCCACAGAGATGCTCCTTCCAAGAACCAGCCTGAGCCTCCTGTGTGTCTGTTTATGCCTCCCTGTCCCTCGCCCTCCCGCTGGGCACTGCCAGTTCAAAGCACCCCACTTTCATCTTAAGGGTAAGGAAGAGTAACATATGGAATTACCTGGGAAAAAAGGTGCAAACACGCTTTTTGGTAAACAGAAGTGAAAAAAAACACCTTAGTTAATATGTCTTTGATAAAAGTAGTTATAGCTTGCACTACAGTCATCTTTGTGGCAGTGGTGGTCATGCCTGTGTTAAGATGTATTTGTTTTCATCAAAGACAGTGAGACCCAACAGATGGAAGAGGAAGATTAAATAACAACAAAAAGCAAACAGAAGCCTTGTCTTAAAGTATATTTTTACATAAGAAACATCAATTTTTTGGGAGAAAAAAACCTTCAGTTCTCTACTGCTACCTGAAAGCATTTATCAGTGCTTTTTGTTTATAAATGTCATGGGGTTTAAGCATCTGTTAAAGCTGATGTAAATAAGATGTTCAGTCAAACTGAAGCCGGGAGAAAGCTGACACCTCTCCTGAGGTCTCCAGGTGATGTGGCTTAGGGACAGGAGGTCCAGCTCCCCATCCTAGCTGGGAGGATCCAGCTGACCTACAGCTGTCCCTGGCATCCGGGGTAAACATGGTCAGTGGCAGTCAGGGCGAAGGCAATGTGTCACCGACTGTGAGGATTTTTGAGAGCATTGAGGTTTTGGCTTAAAATGCCATGCCGTGCAGATGTACAGAACAGCAGCCTATTGTGAAACCAAATGACTTTGGATGGTCAAGGAAGTCACTGCTGGAAGGGTTTTGCATCTGACAGATCTGGTGGAAGTTGTTTGGTTCCTGGTTTTGGCTGGGTTTTTTGACCTGGATTAAAGTTTCCTGAAGCTCAGGCCTTGCATAAACCAGAAGGAGAGGTTAGGCTGTGGCTTCTTGTTACTCTTTTACAGATGCCAAGCTGTAGGTCCAAACGTGACATTCCCACTTTGTGTGGCTGCACCTTTTTTGTTTTTAAATTCATCCATATGGTTTATAAACTTACTTCAAGAAACAATAGCAGCTTCCACTTGCTTTTTAAAGGAAAATAAGATGAAGCCCAATTTCCTGTCTTTAAACTGACAAAAATTTAAGTCCAGCATGAACATGAGCATGAGTTGAACTCTAAAATTTTAAAAGCACCAAGTCAACCATTTGTACAGCATTAGCTGCATCTGCAAGCAATTAATTAATTTAAATTGAACAACGAACCACTCCTTGTAGCTGCACTCCCTGGTTTGTGACAAATTGACTAAGTCAGTCGCATTAATGAGGTGAGCCTGTTGCGGGATATTTCTAATTCCAGAACTAGTGAGGTCTGAAGCTGTTGAATTAGGAGCCGCCATCTTCTGCTCAGAGGTTGTAAAAGCCTCATGGAGGCACCTTTAATTTGAAGGGTTGTAAGATTTTTAGCACAACACTTCAGCCCTTGACAGTGTGGCACAGTGGGCACCTGTGAAGCGAGTGAAATTCAGTAATAAGATGACTACAGTTTCTGGCAACAGTCAGAGGACTGAACTGGTTGCTGCTGTTTGAGAAACTTGTGGTATTTTGAAGCAATTTTTGTTATAAGAACCTGTTTCTTTCTGAAGCTCCTGATACGTTAAGCATGTGTCCAGTCTGCATACAAAAGGGAAGGGGAGGGAAAATCTCCTTTTATAAGAGGCTGTAATATAGTGCAAACTAATAATACATTGTTTTGTTTACCTTAACATTTAAAGATCTTTTTTCAGATGAAGACAGAATCTAAAGGAACTTTGTCAGGTTATAGAGTTATTAGTTTTGTCTCCTCCAGAGAGGGAACAGCAAGAAAATTTGTTTGCCACTGGTTTGCTCGTGGCTAAGAAGGAAGAGCTACATTCCTGTATAACCTTCTGAATTTCCTTTTGCTCCTTTCACATGACCCAAGTGAAATTTGAAGCTTACATGTCCCTGAGCTTTAGGACAAGGAATTACTAATTTTAGTAGTCATAAAACCTTTTTGAACTGTACATTACATAGTCTCTGAGAAAAGGCAAACTATATGGATATGTCTCCTATGCCTATCTGCCTATTTTAATAAGTAATCTATGGATCTATCTGCAGACTCTTCCTAACAGCTAAACCTTGAATGATTAAATTAGTCTATTGCAAACCTCTGGTACACTTAAGGGCTGTTTATTTCCATTTTATGGCCAAAAAAAAGCCCAATAACAAACACACCCAACCTCAAACCTCTGTGTTCATAGTTTTACCTGAAACTGATGTTGAGATAGCCATCTGCCATCCTCTGGTTGAAAGGATGTGAACATTCCTGTAATTAAGATAGCCTGGAGCTTTATAGGCTTTACAGTTTACATACCGGAATTTTGTGGGGGGGAAAAAGGGAAGAAAAGGTGCTTTAATAAAGACACAGAACTGTATTCTGTGTACATGGATATAATTTGTACACATGTAAACACAGGACAATTTAATTTCATATGTTCTAAATAACTGGACTGTAAATAAATGCATCTTTAATGCCCATGCCAGTACTTCTTTGTCCCGAACCAGTTGATTAACACAGCATCAAACCCCTGATACAAGTTCAGAGCTCAGGTTTTTTTTTAAAAGACTGAAGTTCTGATCCTTGACATTGATCTTTTTTGTGTTATGAATAAAAAGTTGGAAATAATGTGAACATTGCTCTTGCATCCATAGTTTCTGCCTTATTGGGTAAACTGAACCATTTTGCTTTAAAACACTGACTCTGAAACTGCTGTACCAGGGGAAACTTTACAAATCAGGGACGATGGAGCTGACATTTGAAGAACTGCACCGTTGTGTCACAAGTTAGGCCAATAGATGTCAATCTAAATCCTACGGAGAAAAGCAAACTAATGAGTCAGAGAAACGTACTGGTGCTGTGTGTTTGCCCTCCAGACCTGAAACATTTTTTGGTTTCAGGGAAAGAATAACTTCAAGAAACTCGACTTGGAATTTAATTTTAGATGTTCTCAAAGATTGTGATGTTTTAAGAGAAGATACTGCTTTTCAGTTACAAAGAAATGTGTTGCAAGTATTGTTGTGCCTGTAAGCAGCTCACTTACTTCCTCCTACCCTCAGAAAAGCCCAAATAGTGCATGAAAAGAGCTAAATTACATGGAACTGTTTTTTCCATTCTGGACTAATAAATGCCTCCTGTCACATTATCTGGAGATATACCTTTTGAGAAGCACATTCATACAGTTTCTGTAATGACGCTTTCTGCCTCTTCTAGAAAAGAGCAATAAAAAAGGGGGAGGGATAGGGGACAGATGCACAAGGCAGACAGTCCCCCCCTGCCTGCCTGCCTCTGGAGCGGGGAGGTGGCAGTGAGTGAAGTGGCCAACATTGGCAGTCTGTGAGCCCAAATGTGCACGCTGGCTCCTTAGTCGTTGCCTTTCCCTGGCCATTACAGCCTCCAGTTGTCCACTGCCTCAGGTTGTCCACTGGAAGCCCTGGCTATGCGTCCTCATCAAATGCATACGGGCTTGCCTGGAAATTGGCCACCCTCCACAGGCAAGATGAAACATATGGGAAAAAAACTGCAAAACCAAAATGAGTGTAGTACTGCTGATCTTCATCGTTGTATCCACTGTATGAGCTAGAAAAAGGGTTACATTCAAAATTTGCTATTGTAGGTAAAGGGTTTTTTTTGTTTGTTTGTTTGTTTTGTATTCTTTTGTGGTACCCTAGAAGCAATTACCTGCTGAATTGCCTCTGACTTTTTCCTTATGGGATGGAATAAATATATTACGATTCTGAAGGTTTTGGGGGTTTGTTTTTGGTTTTTTTTTTTTTTTTATAAAGAAAACACTAACAATAGACACAGTATTTGACCCGTCAGCCTTCTGTCTTGCTACATCTCAGGGTGCCACAAAGCTGGGAATGTATACTTGAGGATTATCACTATGAGTTTATTCCATTTCTAAGGCATTCCCCTCTGAGATGCCCAGAGAAGGGAAGAGTGTTGGTAAGACAGACATGCAGTTCACTCCAGCTTTGTCAGCCGTATGTTCTAACTTGGTTGCATTGATTTAGATTGGAGCTGAGTGGTTTTTGCCAGTATTGAAGACAGCAGACTTCAGGCAGTCCCAGTGGGATTCTAGGTTCACTTTGCTTCCATAGCACTAAACAGTGATGCAAAATAAATGCCAGTAATTGTGCAGATACCAAAGTGCCAACTTGTTTTCCGATAGTCATCATGGCAAGCCTGGGAATTTTATTATAGTATTTTAATTTAACAGAAAGGTCTGTCACAACACCAGCATGGCTAAAATGCCATTTTATTTCTTTTTTAGGAGTGGTCAGAAGCAATCAATGGGTTTTTATTTGGAAAATGTTTACAAAGTAGGAGATGTAAATTTATATGATTCACAGACGTATTGAAAGCCCATGGCATCTCTTAGGTCTTTTTGAATGTGCTTTTTGTATGGACTTGTGCTTTTCTGACAGATTATGCTGGATCATTATAATACATAACAGGTGTTTTCAAAGACCATTTTTAAGAACATTTTTTTGGTAAAACCCTAGCAATATATGAACTTTTCTTAATCAAAGGGTAAGCATAGGTAGCGGCAGGGAAAAAGTAATGCTGAAAGAGAAGTTCTAAGGTGCTCTGATGAGGTTGTTAGTAGGGCTTTGATAGTACCAGCATTTTCAGAGTGATGTTAGAAATGCTAGCAACCAGAACTGTCTGGAGTCAAGAAAAAACCCCATATTTTTTTAAAGATGGTGTGAAAACATAAGTATTTTGAGTAAATGTATAAGATCTGCTACTGTTATTGAAAATAGAAATCAGTGTGTACATATGGCTTTGGCTCTGGTGTTCTCCACTTCTGACTTGATTTTCTTTGATGTCTTTTGATTCTGCAGATCTAGTTTTGAGTGCACCTCGTTCTCAGGTGACTGGCAGAAAACACTTCTGGTCTACTTCAGAACTTGAAGACTTTAGCCTGGTTGTATCTGTGTAATAAATGACATCATGTAAAACCTGATCACAGATCTTATAGAGTTAGATGACAGGATGACAGTATGTTACTCACAGTTCAGATGACTGCAATAGAGAAGGTAATGAGCCATAATGCGATTAGTTTTCATGTTAGAATTTTAATATTGTGTTTTCTACAGCTCTTAAAATATCATGCATTAAACATGTTTCTGAAACCACAGTGAGTTATGTATTCATAGTGTCATTAGAGGAAAACAGTCTGACAACCACATGGAATGATGAAAATCCATCCTACGGCCCCTCTCTATTTTCTTTCATTGAAGTTGTTAAAAGGAAACATAGCAACCTGGAAGGACCTCACATTTAAAAGATATTGTGGTCATACCTCAGAGGTAATAGCTTGATGCTTTGTGCCGCCAGCTGGGTGATAGACATAGCCCATAGCGTCTGGACTTCAGTGTACGAGGAGATAGGTGGCTCTATTCATCAACTGCCTCTGCCTTAAGGGGAAATGATAGCCGGGAGATGCTTTTTTTGTGTGTGACTTTGAGTACTTTGTGGGACCACAGGTAGAAAAGGGCAATTATGTTTGCCTTCTGGGAGAAGATTAAAAATAGGATTTTTGGAATCCTGGAACCAATTTTTCTGGGGGGAAGGGGGGGTATTTTTGAGCCAGTAACGCTTTTCACTGCATATCTTTATCACAGATACCTCAAAAATGTCATGCTTGAGAGCAGAGTGAAAATGATGTCAACAAAAAAATAAAATAAGAAATTACTCTTCCATCAACCCATCCCCTGAAGTCATAGATGGTGTTGATTGTGTCTTATCTTAGCAGCATATACTAGGGAGGTAAATTGCAGTAACAATAGGAGACAGCATATCTGATTCGATTGAGAAACACAGTTTAAAAAACTACCGTATCGCATTTATTTGGATTATTTTTTTTCAAAACTCTGAGCAGTGAGGTGACCTTTTAGTTGATTAATCCCAAACTGGAGATTATTTTTTTGTGAAAGAGAAGCAGCAGACTCAAAAAAAACCCCAAAAAAACCCCCTACCAGTCAGTGAGGATGCAGTGGTTTTCTGGGAGCTGGTCTTATTGGCAGCAGCAGAAGGAAAAATAAAACAAAATAAATTGCTGAGACCCTGCTTTGTTGCTCTTTGCAGAGCCAGGTGCCGCCTTGATGGCCAAAGAAGATGGTGGGGCTGTGTGGTTGGGCTTAACCCTCCATGCAGCTGTAGCGAGGAAGATGCTCATGCTTCCCACCCATTGCACTTTAGCACAGCATCTCCTTGATGTCCCCCCTCTGGCACTGGAGGCTGCTGGGTCCGGGGCACTGCCTGCCCCGGGAGTGGAGGGGGAGAACACCTCCAAGAGAGGCCAAACTCATCACTTTGCAGCAACATGACAGGGTTGCACCTGCTTATTAATGTGATGCCACGGTAGAACAGTTTGTTCCCTGTGTCTGTTAAGAGGATTTTCCTGGTTTACAGTGTCAAAATCCTGCATAATTTCTGCCTTATTTTCATGGAGGTATAATCAGACTTTTTTACTCGGCTACATCCCTGAAGACAGTTCTCTGCTGGTGTTCTCTTAAAATAAACCAGTTCTTTAATGAAACCTCCTGTAATGAACTGCAGTGTCACTGTAATTTTGTTTATGAAAAAATATGAAAGACATCAAGGGAACTACAGTATACGTGTAATGTTATTAAAAGAGGGCCTTCTGCCAACACTGGAAACCACAGTTCAGCTCTTTGAGAAGATGGAATATATTCACATGCAATGGAATTACAGTTCAGTTTACATTTCTTGGAAACTTAGTACTTACATTTATTTTATGACATCTCAGATCTCCTTAAATGTAAATTGAAATAGATCTGCGAGGCTGAGATAATGGAAGATGCTTTCACTGCGGCATGTTATTTTGGTTTGGGTTTCTTTATGGTCTTTTGGCTATTATGATTGTATTAACCATTAGCGCTTGTCTTATTTTACAGGCTGAGCGTTAACTTGATTCTAAATAAGGGGTTCTAAATAAGAAATGTTTAGATTAGCAGAATTATATTGTGATCTTATACAGCTCATAAGAGCATCCTGGTGTATATTGATGACAATAAAGCTGAACAGTGCTTACACTGTTGAACTAAGAATAAAGCAAAACAAAAAATGAGGGATAAAAATTATAAGAATGGCCTGACTGAGGAAAAGTCTTATATAGTTTATAGCCTCATTCTCATATCTTCTGTAGTGTAAAACTTGTGTTTGATTTCTGTAAACTTTTTCTGAGTAATGATTAGGGGATTAGGCTCTGATTTTAGTGGTCTCTCTAAAAAATTTCAGTGGGCTGTAGATGAAAAGATGTCTTGCTGTGATTTTAGCCAAATGTCTGGAATTAAATCTGTATAAATAATTAATTCAAATGTATTTACTAACTGTATCATGCAATAAAAAAGAAAGTAAGAAAGGTCATTTTTTTTAGATCTGACTTTTTTCTTTTCCTACAAAAGTCAGGAATTGGTATCCTTTGAAAAGCTCCTTATGGAAAATCTTTCCAATAATACAACTCATCTAGCTTTCAAGTGTCATTTGGAAATTAAACATGAAGATGCTTTATTTAGAAAACATCAAAACAACCTCTTTCAGGGGAAAAAAAAAAAAAAGCAGCTCCTGTGTTTGGGGGCATGAATCACAAAATTCAATGAAGTCTATGCATATTGACTAACTAGATTAGTAAGTGGGCTTTTTTGCTTTGTTTTTTTGTTGTGTCTTTGAAGTTGCCAGCATGTCCCAGGGTCCCCGTAACTGAGCAGTTTTGATTCAGCTGCCGCTAATGGTACCTGAGCGGGAAGCAGAAGGCACTTCTGTCTGTCTGCCTTTTTTCTCCAGGATGGTGTATGCTGGAGACAGACCGTGTCTGCTGAGGGTTGTGATCAGAGCCTGTTAAAATCACTGGAAGTCTTTCCATTGATTCCAATGGGTTTTAGCTAGTACTTTAAGGAGGGATTAATACCGCTGCCTCTGCTCCTCCTCTCCTAGCCTTTCAGAACAGGGAGAAAAATGGAGATAGGCTTTGGGGAAGGAGCTGTATGAAAAGGGATCTTTGTTTTTCTCAGTGGTTGGGAGGTTGTAGGAAGAAAGTAGAAAAAAAAATCAGTGAATTCTGCTATTTTTTTCTATTTTAGTGCCATACACTTGATGGAATGACTTTGGACCCAAGTAATAACCTTAGCTCTCCCTGCCACTGCCAGGAAGTCATGTGTAACCTGTCCATAACCCAGAGCAGACCACTTTTCCCAGCATCAGGGTGCACCAGCCCTGAGGGTGAGACAGAAAAATTGCAAGATGAAGGGCAAAAGGATGTATACAGTGTTTTCCGAACTTCTTGCTAGAAGCAGCATAGCCTGCAAGCAGCCGAAGGGAAGGAAGACTACCAGGCACAGGTCCTCCCAAAAATGTCTAGCGGGAGGGCAGCCTGGGCTGGTGTTGGGAAATGCTCTAAATAGGTGGGAATGAGACCCTAATTTGGCACAGGGTCAGAGCTGGTGTAACCTCAATGTAAAACTTGTGCTGGTCCCCGTAAATCCTGGCAATCACCCTGCTAACACCTCTAAAGTACAATAGGATGAAACCCTTCTACAGTGCACCGTTATACAAGCACTGGCTGAGAAGTCAGTGAAACAACTCACTGGAGTACTGATTACTCGCATGAATAAAAGGTTACTAAATCAAGGCCATAATTGTCATGCAAGTAGCTTACAGTATGCACAGTGTTTTCCTCTTGGTTTTGGACACGATATTTTTAGTAGTTTTTGGCAGAAACTTCAGTTTAGGATCCAACACTGAGGCTCGCTAAAGAGTTGGATAAGCATCCCCTGTTTATATCTGAAGGCACCTCTGCTCATTGCCTCTGTGTGCAGACATGCTTCGTGGTTTCCATATGCATCTCGTATTCGCATCAGTGGGTTTCTTTTTCATTGTCAACTATTAACACTTTTTATAGAGGAAAACAAACAGAATTTTTTAAAAGAACCATTAAAGGTGCCAAGTAGAGAAGGGACCAGAATGTTGTATGGGATGCTTTGTTCTGGCTGATTAGTATTTAACTGAACTTGTACAGAACTGAATTTGTACAGTTAAATGAGATATAAAACATGTTTTATTGTGCACATATCATACGTCAGAGGAAATTTGTTACCTTTTCCTCTGTTAAAACATTTAAATTGTTTGGAACTGCTAACTTTTTTAGCACAGAGAAGTCATAGAGGAGTATAAATGAAGTGGTGTTTTGAAATGTGGGGTCAGATATATATTTGTGCAGATGTAGTTACTTGGTATGATACTAAAACAAACAATTTGAAATTGTTAATAAGGAAGCTACTGATATTAAAGCTAAAAATCACCAAACATGGCTTTTTAGTAATAAAAACACCAGAGAAGATTAAAATGAAATATAAGCACAATAAGCTGGCACATTGTACTGTTAGTTTATTAATTTTGTTCTCTGTAGCATATGGTAGTTTCATGCAGCTAGGGGCTATGGCCACCTGTTAATACCTCAGAGTACAAAAGAAGAAAGGATTCAGTTGTTCAATGATGAAAAACACAGTGACTTCTATATTCTGATTAAAGGCAATTTTCTGGTTTTAATACCTAGAGTGTATTTTTTTCAAGTATAAGTAACTTTTTAAAATGAAAGCAATGCTGCAGATTTTATGGTGGTGTATTTAGAGGAAATCTGAGTTGTTTTTCCCAAAACCCTCATCAAGGCTTTGGAGAACTTACATTGAAAAACTAGCTAACAGAAACACTTTCCTATCAAAGGAAAATGTACCAGGATTTCTTTGCTGTGTTTTAATAAAAAAAAATTTAATTAAAGAAAAAGTATTGTTTGCAGTAGGTCTCCTGATATAAAATACTAAGATGTAGCTGTGCGTATAACCATACTGTTACTTTATGAGTAACGGTTCAGAGGTTCCAGGAAACACTCCTGGTGCTTGTCCAGAGAAGGGCAATGAGCCATTGTCCCCAGATGGCTCGTGGGTGGCTGGCGGGAGGCAGCGCCTGGGCCACAGCAGGTGGGTCCCCGCCAGTGGCACAAGCTGACTGGCACCACTCGGCAATGGAAATGAAGGGTGGCTTTTCGGTGGCAAGGAGTAAAGTGCTGACTTGCAGTGGCAGCTGTGCCTCTCCACATGCGTTTCTTGTCATCCCTGAGGAAGCCAGGCCCGCTGTACATCAGATGGAGTACGTAAGTTGTTGATGGTATAGCAAAGCTGTGGCTGTCACCTGTCATCCACAGGATAGGAAGGAATTTCCCACTTGCTGTATTTCCTCTCGTTGCGTCTTGGTGAAAATTTGAAAGACAGATGGACCCACCAGAGCCAGTTAGTGGTTTTCTGCCAGTCATTCTCCACTTTGAAAAGAAACATTTGTTGGAAAATCCATGCATTTGGAACCAGTTGTTGCCTCAGATGATGTCTTGTTATATCTTTCACAGAATCATCAAATCATAGAATTGTTAGATTTGGAAGGGACCTTAAAGATCATGTGATTCCACCCCTCCTGCCATGGGCAAGGACACCTCCCACTAGACCAAGTTGCTCAAAGCTCCATCTAATGCGGCATTTAACATCTCCAGGGAGGGGACATCCACAGC
This sequence comes from Rhinoptilus africanus, assembly GCA_013400135.1. Classification (NCBI taxonomy): domain Eukaryota; kingdom Metazoa; phylum Chordata; class Aves; order Charadriiformes; family Glareolidae; genus Rhinoptilus; species Rhinoptilus africanus. The sequence continues at coordinate 13,209 of VXBO01012616.1, forward strand.
TTCCTTGGGCAACCTGTAACTTTGCCCATAGAAAGCCTAGGAGCCTGGAAGGCTTGATTTTTAGTCTAGTATCCCAAGCTCAGATGCAGAAGGAGACACAGCCGTGCTGTAGGATGGGGTGCAGGGAGGGAGGGTGAGAGCGGGGCTGCTCTCACTGGCAAGCAGCCAGAGAGGCAACCAAAGCGGGCAGCTTTACGCATCTCACTTGGTGGAAGCGGCCCAGGGGTGCAGGTGCCTTGGGCAATAGCTCAGCACCGCTGGGTTTATTGGTAACAGATGGCACTTCAAAGTTTGCTGCTTGTTTTGAGTTAAAACTTTGCAGCTGGAGCTCTCTCAGTGCAGAGCTTTGAGATGTTTATTTGTTGGGACCACAGGGCTGGCACTCAAACTAGGCCAAAGTGTGAATCAGAAGTGATCTCCTATCATCATTATACTCCTAAAACAGACTAGATAGCTTTATTTTTTATGGTGGCAGATGTGAAACATACTTTAATTTTGTGTGTTGAATTATTCAGATCAATGTGGACACATTTGTGTATTATTCACTAACAGTTGACACCTTCTTTTCTCTTCTTTCTCTTCCCAATCCTGTTTGGTTTGGGTTTTTTTTTAAGTAGGATTTCTTGTGAATTATTTCCTGAACCAGGGAGATTTAGGGCATGTTACTTCTCAGTCCTATTCAGCTTCCACTAATAAAAGCAAACAATTAGTATTCCTTACTGTATGGTCTCTTGTCCACTGTAAATTAAATGACATCAGCTCACTTTGCACAGGCAACTGCACATCCGTCCTGCATTATTATATTAGCAGAAACAGTATTTTTATGATACATTCAAGGAGAAGCAGTTAGGTATTGCTCAATATGCGCAGCTGGTTGTCTGAAAGAGTTTGACTTGGGCTTAGAGAAACCTGAACTTTGGCCAGTGCTAACTGTGATAACCGTAATCTTACCGAAAATATGTTAAAGCTTCAGCTAAGTGATGAATTTTGACATGGACTGATGATAACAGATAATTAAAGCGATGGCAACGTATTGATGGCAAGAGGTGCTGCAGAGGTTGTAGAGGCAGATGGCCCCAGGGCCACAGTAGCAGAGCGAGGATGGGCTACCTCTTCCCTCAAACTAAATGGCTTGTCCCCTAAACTGAGCCCAGCAGAACAGAAGCGGCTTTTCTTTCTTCTGACTTGCTCTATACTTGATGGGGGAAAAGGGGTGGTTTTCATTTAAAAACAGAAAGGCATTTATGCCTCTCAATTCTCGTTATATAATCTCATACGTGCTCTGCCTACAGCCTCGATTTTTAAAAGAGAATATGCCCAAGTGTGTTCATGCTTTTGTAAAAAATGTTTCAATTTCCAGCTAGGGGAAATCTATTCTAAGACATCTTACACTATATCCATTAGTTAGTTTGGAGCTAGAAAAAATGGTGCAAATGTTATATACAATGTGTAAATATATAGCATAAAAAATGAAATTACCAAAGACTGCAGACTCCGCTTCCCAGGCCAGACCAGAAGTTTTTCGTAGCACAGTGCTGCCTGCTTGACAATTATTAGTGGAAAATCTTTCACAAAAGCAAGTTGGGCACGATGGGCAGTAGGCACCATCATGACACTTGTGCCCTACCTGCACTCAAAGGGTGATGTCCTAGAAGGTGCTGGTCTTGGGTCTGCACTGAGGCTGAGCTGGGGAGGGCTCTCCAGACTCCTGATTATCAAGGACCCTCTAAGCTAGAGGTACTGGTTTGTGCCTTCAATGACATCTTTGCTTTGCTTTTTCAGGTAAAAAGACCACAAAGAATACAAGCAAAAAATTCTTTTTGTTATAGATCTGCTGGTCAATAATTCCCTATTTCCACCGTTTCAGCTGACAAACCCCGTTCACTTCTGTGTGCTCTTCATTGATTTTTCTCTGCATCTGTGGCTGAGCTTAAAGCACTTTTGCCATGTAGTGGGCGTTTGTCAGGCCCCACAGTCCTGGTGGCCAAGTGCAGGTTGTGTTAGCACCCTGTGCATGCAGCTTTTTCCGAGGACAGTTGCCGCAGAAGAGCAATGCAAGCCACCAACTTCCCCTGGGGCTGGGGGCCAGGGCTGCGGTGTGGCAGGCAGGACAGTCCTCCTTGTCCTCTGCCATGAGAGTCATGCTTAGCTGTTTTCAAACATCTTTTTTTTCTCCCAACATAAAGATTCCCAATCTACTCCCCCCCCGCGATTATGCAAATATTTTCATACCTCTGCTCTTCCTTTCCTCTCATCTCTGTGCTTCTATTACAGGTAGTCATGGAAGCACAGAATAGTTTGTGTTGGAAAGGATCTTTAAAAACTGTGGGGAGGGACAACTTTCATTACATCAGGTTGCTCAAAGCTCCATCCAACCTGTCCTTGAACGCTTGTGGGGCATCCACAAGTTGTCTACTGTTACAGTGCCTCACTGTCCTCTGTAAAAAACGTCTTCCTCCTTTCCAATCTAAACCTACCCGCTTTCAGTTTAAAACTGCTGCCCCTTGTCCTGTCACTACAGGCCCTGGTAAAAAGTCTCCTTCTGACTTTGAGTGAAGGGTAGATTCCATAATTCAAAATGTCCTTTTCATTAGCACTCAAATTTCTTCCCTCACGCACTGCTGGAGCTGAGGAGGGCAGCAGCTGTGCGGGAGAACAACCACCACTGTTGGTCTTTTCCCGAAATAGATCCTTCAGAGAAAAGAGTTTCATTATCTTTGTCGTCAACCCCTAGGCAACTGGCAAGTTGCTGTGGGAAGAGACAAATATGGCAGGAAAAGGAGAAATTTTTAAGAAGAGAGATCTTGTAAGTGTTTAAGAGCAGTATGAGAAGGAAGGCAGCAAGCTGTTGGTTTAGGTCCTTGAGGTGCTATGCGTGTGCACATTCAGGAGCTGCACTGAATGGGCTGCGTTGCTATATGCTGACTCAGATTTACCAGCATCTTTACAAGTACGCTTTTGAGATGAAGCATCTCCTTGTGAGTTCTGTTCCTATCGACAGGTATGTTACTAACTGGGAGCTTGCTAACTTTCCAAAGCACAGCTTAGACCAAAGCCTTGGTACTTGTGAAAAATCGTAGTGTTTTCCATTGATAACTTTTTGCTAGTATTTCCCTTTTCCTTACAAACTCTTGCATGTGTTACTTTTGCATTAGTTATTTCTTTTCCAAAAATGCCTAGCAAATAAGTGTACCAATGTCAATCAGTTTATCAGACATTTATTCAGTGATCAGAGTATAGAGCAGGGAAGCTAATGTAAAACTCAGTGCTGCAGATAATTGCCTGGGAACTGTGGTTCTGAAACACCTTGAACCATGTGATCTACTCATATATTCAAAATTAATAAACCCATTTATAACGCTTGTGCTCCTGGTGAATGAGCTGTAGACGAACTATTATTTTAATAATACAGTGAATTAAATGTGAATAATTATAAGAATAATTTGTGCTAATCATAGAAGGTTCATGAATAGAAGGAAGCAAAGTTGACAACTTATTCACTGCAAGTTAGTTGCCTCTCTCTGCTGCTAATTAAGTTCAAGGCTTTGAATAAGTAGTTCTAAGGTGCTTCATTACATGGCAAAGTGTAGCTCAGACCTGACTGGGATGCCTGAGCCCCAGCACGTGAAGGAGGTTCATCATCTGATAGTGCAGGCTCCAGTGTGCTTCCTCCACTCCAAATAAATCTCTGCCTGATTACTGTAATTCACAGCAGGTACTTTATAACAAAGCAAATAACCTTCCAATTATGTGATTGGAAGAAGAGAGAGGACTTGTACAATGCATGGCTTTCAGTGGTTCAGAAAAACCTCACTTTTTTTAAGTCCCAGTTTACATTTGGGTAGGTAATGAACATGAGATCTGTCTTCATTTTTGCATAATTAGGAGGGATCAGGTGAACATATTTTTTCAGAGAGTCTTATTTCTTGTTTTCTTGTTTTCTTTACGGTTGCTTTGTATTTACTTGTTTTTGTTTTAAGGATGATCTTACATATTCTTGATCAGAAGTTACTGGTTGTGGATACACTTGTTGTGTCTCTGGTAAGTGTGTTCCATTCATGAGCAGGGAGCGTAGTAGGTATTAATGCCCTTTTGTCTTTGCCCCCAGTTAAATCCCTAGTCCCTGCAACTTGCTCCTACTATTTTCTAGAGGTAACTTATTTTGCCCATCTAGCATTTTTTTCAGAATATCAGTAAAATCATTGGAGCTCTTTTATAGACACTGAGCAAGTCATTGGTTTTCTGTGACACTGGTCCTGTCAGCATTACTTGTGATAATGTATGTTATCTGTGTGCCTAGGCACACATTAAAATTCAAGTTCCTGCTCCTAAAATGAGACAATCTAGTCTTTGTGGCAAAATATTGCCTAAAATGAGCGTGACTTTTGGGGACAGATTTTGGTTTTTTTTTTAATGATGTGTTATTCTTACATGATCTTGTTCCGTGTTCTGTAGAGCTTCTGACTGTTTTGATCTGTCATAAGTCCATTACAACGTCATTGCATTCAAGTTGCAGATTGAATCCTCACCTGTTTGACATGCTCAGAATGTTCCTGGAGGGGGAAGGAGCAGAGCTACTGGGCAAACCTAGGATGCTTTGTTAGTCTAGGTAAAATCTTGTCAGTCTAGTCAAAGAATTCTTTGTTCAGTCACAATGCCACTAACAGTTATAATAGTATATATAATTAATACTTATACAGTTACTTCTTAGTGTCCACCCTTTTCTCTGCTGTTAGCTCACCTTTCTGCTACCCTTCTGCATCTCAAGGTGGAAGGTTTCAGCCTGGGGAGGTGATATTTAGGGAATCATTGTGCCACTCCCCCTCCAGAAATCCTTTGCTGCAAGGAGCATTGTGTTGCTGTTTAAAGTTTCTTCCCCCTTGTCCCAGGGCATGTGTGGGGTCAGTTTGGGATGTGTGCTACCATGGTTTACACCATGCTTTGTAATCTTGTCTTTTTTAAATATGCTGGCTAGTGACTCTTTATTACACTTAAAACTGGTTTTGCCCAGGCTGCACAAGTCTGATGATGAGTGATACCACTGCTGAGGGATTTATAACCCAGGGGCTGCAGGTGTCTCCCTGCACCCATGTTCTTGGGCCAAAGATGCTTTATTTTACACACAATAATGCCTTGGCTTTACTGTCTACCAGTTACGGAAGTGCATATAACAAGAGGCTCAGGCCCTGGGGAGCCCCCCAGGGGATGGTCCTCCTGAGATCCAGCCTCCAACACCCACTGTGCAGGGTTCAGTCCCTGTTCTGACTTCGCAAAGCCTCCCAAGTCTTCTAGGAGTCTTTATAATGAAGAGACAAATCATAAGAGCTGCCTGTGTAATGAGGCTGGCGGGCAGCTGGGCATGCACACCTCCGCCTTCGCCGCAGTCAGTCGCTGCGTGATTAAGTCGCCCAGGTCTAAGAAGAGTGTTTCTGACAGCATATCTGAGCGCAGCATCTCTTTTCATTCTCTCAACCCCTGGGCATGGTTTTTAATGTTTTCTTTTTTTTTTCTCTGTTGTCTTTTTTTGCATGCTTTTTAAAATTCTAATGTGGTGTCCCCTGGGTCTCTCAGTCATTTGTGAACTGGTATTCCAGGGCAATCTCTATGTGTGTGCATGTATGAGTATGTGTGTATCCAGGAGGGAATGCGAGGAGAAGGAGGGTCTCATTTTTTTTGCTGCTTCCACATCCTATCAAAGATACAGTTCGCATTTGATAGAAGGCTTGATGGGCTTTTGCATGTTCTATGTGTTCATACTGTCATCCATAATATTTTGCATTTCCTTTTAATTTATTTCAGACTTACGTTATTTCTATGATACGTAATAAAATTTCCAAACTTTTTATTCTCTCTGGAGCTCGGAGAAACTTTTAAACTCTCAGTTAATAAAAAAACTCTGCTTAAGTAGAGGCAGCTATGTTAAAAATTGCCCCCAAAATATTATTCTCAGAGTTCTGGAATATCTCATTGTGTTTGTCTCAAGGATGAATCTCTTTCATGGAAGTTTTTATATTGCATTTGAATTAACTGACTGCTATTTGTTCTTAAGAGGATGTATTTTTGGCAATGCTTTGTTTTTGAGGGAATTATTTTTAAAAGATGCCTTTAAGACACTGAAGGTTTACAGCTGTTTTCTGAGAATTTTGTTATGAAAAGAAATCGTTAAGAGAGACTTTTTGCAGAATGTATCAGGCAAGCGAAACCAGGCAAAATGCATGACAACCTCAGCCTCTCTTGAACTTGAAACTTAGGATATTTTTGGTGGAGCCTATAAATCTTTACTTTCCAATGGCAGGTTATTTATTTTTAAGTAGCAGAGGTGAGGCTGAAGGAGAAAACAGTTTAAGAATATAGAAAGACATAATCTATAAGTGCATATCCACAAGTGGAGAAAGGCACACAAAACACTAATGTGTTTTTTACAGTGAGCTAATAGCTTAACCCTCATCTGATACTTTTTATTGAGCCCCAAAAGTGTCCCTTTGTAAGATAACAACATTTTCTGAGTTAGGGCAGAAGAGCTTCGTCTCTGGGATGTCCACATGAGGAGTCTGTCTGAAGTAATTGCTAAGCAGTAAATTCAAATGCAGCCTTACTTTGCACAAAGTCCCCCTTGTAGACCACCGCTAGGATAACTGGAACGGACCGTGGAATTCACTTGGAAGTCGAGTATGCAGCCACAGTTTTAGGCTGCCACAAGAATATTCTAATGATATCCATGCATATGAAAATAGCATTGAAAGGATTTAATTTTGAGATAGCTGCCGGCAAGATCTTAGCACAAGAGCATACATTGCAATTAATATCCTTCAAGCAATTGTGTATGTTTATAACATATCCTGTCATCAAATCACGGTTTGAAATCTGGTAGTAATGCCCTGGAGGGGCCCATTAGTGAAATTTTCTGAACTATATTAAGCTCAGAGGCTTAATAGTCTAGGAATGATATAGGGGAGAGGCAAAGCATTCCTGTAGTAATCCCATCACGCCTTCTCAATGTTTTCTTCTACAGCAAGAGATTAGCTATTGTGCAATAATTGGCAAAGTTGATTATATCAAGAGATATTTCCTGAGCAAGGATTAGATGCAGTCCATTCAAAGACTGATAGACTAGCAGTTTCCCTAGAAAAGAAATTGAAAACTGTCACCAAAAGGAACATATACAGTGGTTCATGACTTCCATTATCCATCACTGAATTGTGACTGGGCTAATGGCTGTGCATTAAGAAGGTCCAAGCTGGTTTATGCAGTTTGTCAATGAGGAAGGAGATATCCTTATCCCTTAGTGGAATAAGCACTGGAGTATTTTTGTGAACTGTAGCTATGTAGAAGATTTCAGTGGACTTAAGCTTTTCCTTATTTCAAGATACACTTAAACTAAGGTACCTAGAAGCCCATTCCAGCACCAGGTATAGCAATTACCCTATTTCTGTCAAATACCATATTGCAACGAGTCCTGAACACTTATCATTTCCTCCCACGCTCCTTGCCTGTATAACTCCACTAAGATGATTCTATAGTTGTGTATGTTTGTGTGTGTGTATATATATTTTTATATGTGTATGTGTATATATGTACCCACATACATATATTGCTTTTACTGTTCACTGTGGGGTTTTTAATCAATCTGTAGGCATGGTTATTTCTAATGGGTGGTTATTCCTTCTACTTTCTCCCTTCCTTCTGCTTCTAATGAAGCTCCCAAGAGAAGGGAAAGGCACACAGTTTTAAATAAAATAAAATATCTTATTATTTCAGTTCCTTTGGTGATGGATGTTGGAAATGCTATTAACCTCTTATTCTCCCATGCCATGAATTGAATTCCACAGCAGAGTGTATGTATTTGATGCATGTTTTGGGACTTCAGACAACTCCACTTCTCTCTATGCTTTCAGGTAGGAAGAAAGGACAAAAATTTAAAATGTTATGTTAATAAACAAGATATTTTGATATAATGACTACATAATTAGTAAAAAAAATTCTGAAGTAATATCAGTGGCAAAAAACAATGCACCTTGAGAATTGGGAAGCAAAGGCTGGTTTCCTCTCTTAATCTATGAATTCTCTGAAGGGAAGAACTTTTTTTGATTCCTTGCAAGATTTTGAAATGATGAATTAAGGACTCCTGTGTCTTACATATCTCACTAGTGTTAGTAACTGGCTTTTCTCCTGAATGTAAAGGTATGAAACTAATATTCAAAATCAATTACAGTTTTGTCAACACTGCATCATGTAGTGAAAAGTATTTTGTTATGCTTTACAGAATTGTCTCTTTGTGTTTCTTTTAAAACTGTGGAAAAGGTAAACTTATTTTGTAACATCTTTTTTTTAATAGACAGTTACCTTTTTTTGCACATGCTGTCTTCAGTAGTTGTCACTTATTAATACATCCAGTTGCTGAACTTGAATCAGGAAAATATCTCATACCAAGAAAAAACTACAGAAAGTAAAAACCCCATAGAAGCCTTCTATTGATAGTTATAAAAATGACATACTGTTTTCCCTCTCACAACAGAAATGAAATGCTGCCTCCATACTGAGACTTTGAATGCTGATATTCAGTTGTGAGAATTTTCCCAGCTACATTATAAACCCTTGAAAGCAGGATATATAGTAAAAAGGTGGAAAGCTCTTTAATTTTTTGTCGTGCAAACATTGCTCTACTAAACCACACAGCACTATTAAATTCAGAGGTGGCTGTAACTACAAAAGAAGAGAATAATACCAGTGATTTAACCTGTGTGGCATTGTTCCCATCAAAGCTTACCAGCAGCATTTTGCCTGAAAGGCAGTGGGGCAGGGGAAATACAGAAATGACTGTGTCCGTGGTGGGGGGGAAGAGCTGGTATGATGTTGTCTGCAGTGTTACTCATTTTCTTGAAGTGGAGCACAGCTCGGTGATGTGTCCAATCCCTTCTTCCTTTAAGAAATGATCGAGTGTCTGAGAGGAGTGTCCAAGGAGACCTTCTGTCTGTGCTGAGTTTCTGTAGGTGTTGGGGAGCAGACTGGGGTGAAGGCTGAGCTCCCAGGGTGACTTGTCAGCAGCCGAGTGATGCAAAATTTTGGCATCCGTAACATACAGTAGCAGAGTCCCATAATTTAGCTACATGTAGTGTGAAGAGGTACTCCTTTCTGCTTGTTTTGAACCAGCCACCTGCTGATTTTCTTTCATTTTTCGTTTCTTTTGTATCCATCTCTTGTGCTAAGAGAGACACTGAAAAATTGTTCCCTGTTCATCTTCTCTAAAGACTCATGATTTAGTACATCTCAGTTGTGTTCAACTGCAGTCTCTCCTATTCCAGGTAACTTAAGTTCACAGAAAATGTCCTGCTGGGTCAGACCAATGGTGCATCCAGCCCAGGATTATTTCTCCAGCAAATGGCAACAGGAGATGAGAGTTCAGGGCGAGCACATGAGCCCGGGTACTTTCTGAGGTTCATTTTCTCATCTTCCCCCAGCATCTGCAATTACTGTATTAAAATTGTTAGAGGCTACATTCTGACCCTATTGCTTTTAGTGTTTGTTGTCCATGAATTTATCTAAACCTATTTTAAATCAGCTGTTAGACATCTACTTCCACAACCTCCTTGGTCAGCAGGATCCAGAAGCTGGTAGGTCACTGGCTGAAGAAATACATTCTTATTGCCTGTTAAATCAATTGGGCATTATATACCCCTAGTTGTGGTCTTGTGAGATTTGGTGAATAGCTTCTTTTTGCAGCTTGTTCACCCCTTCACACTTTTCAAGCCTCAGTCCTACCTGTCCTATCTCCCCTGAGCCTTATCCTGTAAAACTGAAGCATCCCGGCTCTTTGAGTCTCTGCTCGTAAGACAGCAGCTCCAGCCCCTTGGTTGTTCTCAGTTGCTCTTCTCTAACTCCACTGCATCCTCCTGAAGACCAGAAACGCACACAGCCCTTCAGGTAGGGACGCACCACAGGCTTCTGTAGCAGCAAAGCCTGCCCCTCTGATTTGGTCATAGCATACATGGGGTGCCCAGCATTGGGTTGTCTCTTTTCGCCCCCTCCACACACTGAAACAATGATTTTGGAGAACCGTCAGTGATGATGCCAGGACCTCTTCCTGGACTTGTATGTGCCTATTTGGTCCTCAGACCCTCTCAGGGATGGTTTAGACCATTAGTCCCTCAATACGTTGGTTTATGCAAGGCTGTGCTCCTTGCTTGGTTGTGTGCATCCCCTGGGCAATCTCTTCCCCCTTATTAGGTTCAGAAGACCTAACTTGCATGCTCATTTACATTCCCCTCACCTTACCTTGAAGATTCTTCTTGAGTCGTTCTTTATATGGAAGCAATTTCTCCCTAGCTTTCTATTATTTCTGTTGTCCTTACTTTTCCTGCTATATCTTTTTAGCAATAGGGGAAGTAGAACAGCCTGCAGTATTCAAAGTATGAACATCTGAAGACTTTAAATAATACCATAATGATATTTTGTATGGTGCTCTCTATTTCTGTCACAGTAATGGCCAGCATTTGATTTGCTTTTTGACAGCTTCTAAGATGGAGGTGATATTTTCATAGACCTTTTATAACTCCAAGATCTCTTTCCTGAGTGGTAATAACTAGTTCAGAGCCCATGCTGAGTACGTAAAGTTGAGATTTCTTTTTCTCCACATATTCTCGATATTGAATTTCATCTGTCTTTTTTATCGCCTAGTTGACACTCCGGGACTCTTCTGCATCTCTCTGCAGCCAACTTTCATTTTTATTTCCCTGAATACCTTAGCACTATTAGGAAACTTGAAAGTTGCCTCTCTTTGTTAGAGCCATGTAATGATATGATGTACTTTATATGTTGACCAGCACTGGCACTGATCTCTGTGAAACTTGACTAGTGACACACACATTTGAGAGTGCTGAATGCTTTTGTCATTTTTTCCCCTCTTGTCTTTTAACGATTTGGGTTTTTGTGAGAGGAAGTGGATCTCTTATCCCATGACATCTTTGTTTCTTTAAGGTCTTTAATGAGGAACAATATTGAAAAAGTTTTAAACTGTATAAATTAGGTTTCTCTTAACTTTGTGCTCACTGACTCCTTCTAAGAACCCTAACAGATACATGAAACATGGTTTTACTCTGTAAAATCCATTTCCCCACTACTTCGTATCTGTGTCTGTTAATTCTGTTCGTATTATAATTTCTGAAATGAAATCGTGGTACCATGAATCAGACATAATGGGGTTTAGTTCCAGAAGATTTTTTTTTTTAATGGGCTTTGCATTTGGCACCTTTCATCCAGCCGATGTTTAAACACTTTCACATAGTAGCTGAAGTACTTTTTGTGGGTTTTGATGTATTTTGTACTTGAAATATGTATCATCATAAAACCGTTTCAAGTCTGTATTTATGTTTTGGATGAAAAAAATATTTTTTTCAGTTGTGTTGGTAGCCTTGGTAGACTTTGTTACATCTATATTCTGGTCAAGGATATCCTTATGAGAAGATCAATATGGGTATATTTATCAAACTGAGAAAAAAAAAAGTCACTGGAATGAATGCAGAGTGACAGAGTACTTTAATGTGAAATATTTCTTCTGTTTTTAAAAAGAAAAAAACCCCACATCATTACCTGCACTGCACTGATAGGCAATAAATCAGGTGTTTAAATGCAGGCAATTTTAAATGTTCAACAGTGGCTGGAAGTACTGGCTTGGGTGGGTGGTTCTCTCCCAGGGTCTCTGGAAGACCTGTGCCTTTCAGGAGAAGCAAGTATAGGCCTGGCAAATTATCAGGAAGCACCTAAAATAGTATTATATAAATTAAATTTAGACATCTGCAGCTCTCGTAAAAACTTTACAGAGGTTGTAACCAATAGTTTGCTGACCAAATCCCTGTGTTTGATTATATGCACACACATAACAAACGACATCTATATGGGACATGTTACTCTGTCTTCTGTGGATTGATTCATTTTAGGTAATTTTAAATTTAGCCCACTTTCTCCAATATTAATATACCAAGTAGTTTTACTTACATAACACGCTTAATCCATGATTTACTGCATAAAAATAGTTTGAGGTGCGTTTTGCTCATATGGAATTAGGCACTTGGGCGGTATTTAAAAGGATCTATAATAGAAAAGAACGTCAACATTTCTGTTTTCCATATTAATAATAAAGCTGCCCCAGTTCTGGTCTAAATTACATTTTTAAACTTACATGAAATGTTTTTAGAGGAAGCAATTGTCTACACACAGCACACAATCCCTTTGGACTTTTGTCACCCCTCAGGTCTAATCACATAGGCATTAGCATTAGTATACGTACTGCATAAGCAACTAACATGCTCAAAAAAGCCTCCAAGCAACTTGTATTCTTAGGTGCACTGGTGAAATTAAATGTATTAAAACAATTAAGATTTGAAATAACTCCTTACAGAATAGACTTTTTTTAGGTTTTGAAAATCCTTAGTTGGACCTCCTCCATGTTGTTATAATAATTAGGTGCCATTTGATTGATGGTGCTTATCATTAATGATTAAAAAAAAAAAAGTCACCAGTCAGCGTGAATGTGCACTATAAGGTTCTTCCTTTACAACTTTGTCTGTGTTTTCTTTCCCTTGTTGGTTCAGATTCTCAGGTAACTTCAGTTGCAGTAGGTTCACTGCAACCAGACAAATTAGTGAGTACTTATTTCCTGGCCTTCTAAAAATTGCATGCCTTCAAATGGTATGTAGATGTTGTCTCCAGAAAAGCTACATGAATATTAATGTAATTTATGCAGTGATAATGGCTCTTACAAATTTCAGTCTGTAGGTGACTTTGGGTCCTTAACCCATCTTTTTGATCTCCTTTCTGTACTCTGACTACTGATTTATTAGCCGTGGAGCCATTTTGAAAATCCTGAAAAATGCACAAACCACTCTGTGCTTTTCTCTGAAATAAGTTACCTTTTTAAGATTTATTTTTTTTTTAGTAAGAGTTTGCCATTCTGTTTTCTTGATGAATAGAATGGGTAACTTGCCCGATAAAACCTACCAAATTTGCAAGAGAAGTTGATTTTTCATTTTATTCTCTACCAGAAGGGAGAAAATTATGCACGCTTTCCACTTAAAGGTCAGGCACTACCTAAAGTACTTGACAAAGCCTGTTATTTAACCAAAGCACTTTAGTTCACCAGTGTAATATATCAAGAATCGAGTGCCACATATTTTGTGTGATAAGATAGAGTGCCTCCCTTAATTTATGGAAAACATGATAGATAGATAGATGATAGATAGATAGATAGATAGATAGATAGATAGATAGATAGATAGATAGATAGATAGATAGATAGATAGATAGGACAGTCTTTTGAAAGGACACAGAGTACCTGCTGTTGCCAAACTGGAAATGAAGTACATCTCTTGTACTTAGCAGTAAATAGAAAGACTATAAGAAGGAGGAAGGATTTTAAATGCAGAAAAACAGAATACTTTTTTTGAGGTTTTGAATTAGTTTTTTTTCCTGATATGTTAGAATTACTAATTAAACACTGCACTAAGGAAATATTGTAGTAGATCTTTAGTGTTACTGTTTTAATCACATGAAAATATTTTAACAGTCTGTATATTAAATGTGTAATCTCCTTCATCTCAAAATGCTGAGAATCCTACGTATTTGAATTTACCTGAGATTGGACTACTTTCTTTTGAGCCTAACATATAACTTGTTTTTTAGAAAGGTGTTTCTAACCCCAGCAGAATACAAATAAGAAAAGCATCAATATCATTAAATTTAGGAAGGAATTTCCTGATTGAACCAGATTCTGTCACAGGACAATAATCTTGAGCACTTTTTCAAAAATTATTTTTATTTCTACAGAGTCAATTACCTCTTTTTAGTGGAAAAAATTTCCTAGTGATACTATTAGTAAGAATTTATAGGCAGTTCTTTGTAAAGCAGTCTCATCCTGGCTTTGAGCCCTCCTGATCAGCATTGGCCAGTTTGGCAAGGAATAGGTTTGCAGCGCTAGTGGTATCCAGTATGTCTTTTGCTTTAAGTAAAATTTTCTTTGATTTTATTTTCTGTGGATTTATTTTTACATTCTTTTAACACATTTTTTGTGTTTAGCGTCCTATTTTTTAATCGTAGTTCACTTGCGGCAGCATCATTTTGCAATCATCTTGACATTTGTAATGTCAGCTCTGCAGACTTGCATTAACCTCATTTTGCCATCATTTTGATGTACTAACCTGCATATAGACCCGTACAGAAATAATTTAACATTCATACTAGTGTGTGTGGTAATGTCTCATTAGACTTGAACTAACAGAATTTTGTCATCATAATTTGCTGTCATAATAACCCAGTCTTCGCAGATTTAATGTGACAGTCTTTTGCCGCTGTAACTAAGTCTTTGAGCAATTGTCATCCAGGGGGACTTAAAGTGAAATCAATGTAATTAAAACACAGACCCTTAATAGTCCTATACTTTAAGCAGTTTGTCACATATCTTAAACAATAATGAATCATGCTAGTGTTTAGCACTTCTATGTGGGAAAGAAACAAGCAGAAGTTGAGTGATGAGTGACTGGCAGAACTGATAATAGAATTTAGGTCTCCAGATTGTCAGTATACTCCTGTATCCATTGAGCTGCTCTCCTTTCACAATGCAATTAATTTTGTTTATGAGATGAATTCAAACTTGAACTGTATGTGACAGGTCGTATTAACTAATCTGTAATTCTTGTTTCAGAGAATTACAGAAATACAGAGGTAAGTGGGATTAGATTTCTTCTGCAAGGGCTGAGATCAAATACACTATGTTACCCTTGAAAGAATTTTTTAAACTTTTCCTTACAAGCTTCCACTTACAAGGGTTTGATGACCTCTGTGTGTAGATGTTTTCATATAAGTAACCCGGGACTCTCACAATTTTCTCCTAATACCAAAGCTAAATTAAATTTACTGAAATGATGTCCCTCTCCTCGGCATACATGAAAAATAACAGAGCATTGTCATGTTTAGATGCAGAAAAGCAGTAGTTATGTACTCGTTTGCCTTTCCTTTCCAGACTAAACATGTTGACTTTCCCTCAGTCTTTCTTCCCAAAGAAAACTAGCTGTTTGGATATTTGTGATGCTAAGTGCTCTCCAATTTGTCTGTGGCTTTCATAAAGTGTGGTGTCAGAACTGGACACAGTTGAAACGTTGACTAGAGCAGAATAAAGCTAAGGGAGTATGTGATGGGGTGACAGGGATACTGTGTAGGCGGCTGGCACTTGAATTGTGTTTCCCTAAAGAAATATGTGTTTATGTTAGTGGCTAACACATTTGCTATGCAAAATGACCTTGAATTGTCTTTGTCAGAGCTGATGCATCTTGCCTGCAAACCTAGGTGAATTCTTTGTCTCGTACGTATGGATTGTTGACTCTGATTCACAATTACCTCTTAGCTCCTTATTGATATTCTTTGCAATCAGCTTGGTATTTTTCCTCTGCTCCTTACATATTGTATTTGCTTTTGTTTTTTAAATACCTGCTTCTCTTCTAAGTTAAATTTGTTTTTGTTTGCTGTTGTTTGCATTTAGCCAGAGGAACTTCTTTTCTTCATAATGACATGTAGGTACCTAGACACTGTTTTCAAACATCTTCCAATTATCATTCACATTGCTCTGTTTAACTTCTTTCTCCTTACTGAGGACAGTTTATAATTGTTTTCAACTTTGTGAAATTGGTTCCTTTTAAAAGATTTATATGGATGTGTATATATATATATATATGCACACACATAACATACCATCACCAGCACTTGCTGTGCGTGCACTCAGTCTCTCTGTGACATACATGCTTGTGAATGTGCATGTCTGCATAAAATTTTCTTAGAATTTCACTATTTACATATGATACAAGCAATAAGTCATTATTACTTAGATTTAGGCATTCGCTCATGGTGGAGTCTGGGATCGGTTCCTCTGTAATATTGATGATGATGCCGAATACAGACTTCCCTTGGGTGAGCTTTCAGAATTGGGTAAATTTCAGACACGTTTTGCACCCACGCTGATAACATAACTGCACCAGAGGGACTTCTGTTGAACTGGGGGACCTTATGTAATGTGGTGCATGTCACTTCTGTTCTGTGTGTCCAGATTTTCTTCCTGAGGATATTGAGAAGACGGGGAGAAGAGGGGAAGTTTGATCTTGACCTTTCATGGCCTGGACACACAACCAAGGGTAGGCCAAGCAAAGAGAAAGCCAGAGCCAGGCACTCCCTTACTCCTTACCCCTGGCTCCCAGCTGCCAGCACCACCACTACCACCATGACAGCAGTTTGGGGTAGGAGCCTATTTTAGGTACTCAGATACTCTCTGGAGGAGGATTCTCTCTGTAGGTTACATGGGTTGCTTATGGTGATTGGACTGAGTTACATGCCTAAATCTAGAGAAGGGAATATTAGTTAATAAGATGTTCTCTCTTCTGGTCATCTGAGACTCTCTGGAGAGATTAAGAACAGATATTTTATAGGCATAAATGAGTAATTCTAATTCATCTTTATTACTTGGTCTCCTACTATGTATATATCAGTAATTAAAATCTTCTTCCTCTTCTCTTCTTTAATATTAGTTTTTATATAATTTGCTATCCCTTTTTACACTTTCCTTTTGATGGCTCAGTATATCTTCTGAGTAGTCTGGTCCAACTGACTCCAGTAAAGATTGATTTCATTTCTGCTGAGGTGAAAGTTTCTGAAAGTAGGAGAAATGACAGGGCTTGAGAGTAAAGATCTGCAAAGCACTAACATTATGCATATAGGAAATGGAGGCTGCAAATACTGCTCTGCTAAATCTGCTTGGGACCTTGCCCCAAAGAGATTTAAAGGTAAAAAGGCCTGGTTGTATTTTAGCTGAAGTTTTCCAAACCGGATAGTGAATACTTCTTGTTTTCTGAGTGTTACTTGTTATGGTGAACTAGTAAGTGAGCCCAGCCCTTCTTTGTGCTAGATGCTCTCTGAAAAAGAGAAACCCCTATTCCACAGCCACTATTTCATGAAGGAGATAGCTTACTTAGGGAGAGCACACACACAGTAATTAATATGCTGGTTCATATGCTAGAGCATGTTTTCAAACATGTTTCATTATATAGAAATATATTGAATGGAAATGGGATGTTTTTTTAACAGCCCCTTGCATATGAGAGGGATTTGCCTTAATCATATTGACTGCTAATTTTCTGACTATAAACTTATATTTATATCTTCCACTCTGGGAGTCAACACCGACTACTTCCTTCAGAATTTAGAGCAAGGGATTTTTTTTTTCTTTTACATTCTGGTCTGTAGATCAAATAATCATATAGAGAAAAAAAACCCCAAATTTGCAACTTGTACTAAAACCCTTTACAGTGTATTCCTTTTTGAAGTAAAAATAGGCTAAGAAACAAAAGAAAGTTCTTCAGGTGCTCACATTGGAAAGATTTTCTTTTTTTCTTTTTCTTTCTTGCTGATTTCACAGGAAAATCAAAAGCTGTCTATTTACTTCTGTTCTGATAAAGCTGTTTAAGATTTGTTTTTTCTCTGTTGCTGGCATGCAAGTGGTTTGGGTTTGGTTGTTGTTTTTTTCATAACAGGAAGTGAATAATAAGAAGACTCAGAGCCAATATACCACCAGGGCAAAATCCCATGCTGTGTATTATGCTTAAAAGATTCCCATCCCAGTACTCCTTTCACATCAGTCCCATAGTCCCTAGGGGCCAGCACTTCTTCCCACACAGATAGATGTGATAGATTTGCAAACACTGGCAAGAGCACAGAGGCATCTTGTTATGAGCCTAATGGTTGAACTGAGCGACAGGATTGGATTGCCTTTATGGTTTTTTTTAGGTCAGCTTTGGCAGGGAGTTAAAAACAGGGTGGAATAAAGGTTGAAATGTTTCTGAAATTATAATCAAAATGTCATGTGTCTTAAGTTTATGCTATAAGCGCTCTGCCTGATGTTGAGTTGTATTGGCAAACAACATGTGCCACTGGGATGTTTAAAAAGTCATAAGAGGTTTGTAAATCAGTTCTACACGGCATGCTACCTATTTGTTATTTTCTTGTTTTATCTGTTAACGGGAAAGGAGATGCTGTCTGTGTTAGATGATATAAATGGCAATATACTGTGCTTTCTTTTGTTGAGGGTTTGTTTGGTGCTTGTATCATAGTAAATTACAGTGAGATGGAAGATTTGTTACTCTGTGGAGGTTGTTAACATGATGTTCTCATTTGATTTATTTATGTTGAATTGGGGACCTCTCCTCCCGTATAAATTATTCTAGCTACTGTAATATTAGTTTCCTATGTCAAACTCATAATTTTCCAATCATGTCTT
>VXBO01012616.1:31550-68808 GCA_013400135.1 Rhinoptilus africanus
CCCCCCCCCCCCTCCTTCAACAGAGAATTCCTGAATTTCATTGTAGCCTTTTAATATGGTACAGGAGGGCAAGAGTTAGAGACTTGAGAACTTGGTTCCCATGTCCAGTCTAAAGTCTGACCATTATCTTCAAGTCTTAACCTCCCTCTGTTTTAGTTTGCTGAGACAATAAACTTGGCTGACAAATTTGGATGTTGAAATCCATTTCTTCTCTAAGGGCTCGCTGACGTATGCTGAATCCAATCTCCTAAATGGTCCCTAAACAGGCAGTTTATTGTTGGGCCTTGTTTTCAGATTGCTACTGGCCTCTTCGGCATTTTCTCCAGCTCTGCGTTACTGTCACGCTTGTACCATTAGAAAGGAGATATTTTCAACTTGATCAATACTTGGGTTTTGAAAGGAATTCTCAAGCGGGAAAATAAACAGGGTCTGTATGAAGTGCTTGTTAATGGGTAGCTGAAAATCACCCTGACCATTACAGTGAAGACGACATTTTTTTTTCATTTAACTCATTACTGACTGCGAAAGAGAAAGGCAGCATTAAACTAGAGCTGCCAGAAGTCATTTAAAAAAAAATATACATTTTCATCATTGCAAATTTTCTATATTTTCCAGCCTCTCCCTGACTTTGAAGCTTGCTCCTTTCCCCTCTTCTAGCACAGGCTCTGTAGTCTCAGAGCACTGAGGAGTGCTGCTGCAGGTCAGAGCCTGCTACTCGCAGCATCTAGAAGGAAGAAAGAGGCAGATGGCCCCTGACTACCAGCGTTTTTTTAGCGATCATTAATTACTTGACATAGATCTACTGGAGGCTGTGACTTGCTCTCTGCTGCTGAAGAGAACCAGAGCTTTAATGCTGGTTCAGACCTAAAAAAAAGACACAAACCTGGTGTGTCAAAATGATAAACCGGTTTCAGGTTATACGTGCAATATTAATGACACCATGCTGTCCAGGAGGCACTGACAGATGCATGTAAAACTTCTTGTCAGTAAAGCTGTTGTTTCTCAGTGTTAACCAATTACAGCATTCATAGCTGCTGAAAATAGTATTTGATTTTTAAGAGCCCCTCAATTTTCTCTACACCCCCCACCCAAACAAAAAACCAACAAAAAAACCCTCCTAAAAATCCACAAAAAACTAAAAAACACAGTAGATTTGAACACTCACTTTTGTTATTTCTCTGTATGCCCCAACAATTTGTGACTCCTTTACCACTGACTGGAGGAATTTCAATAGGAGGAAGGGACAATGTTAGTAGGCTGAAGGTTTCTGCACTCCTGTGAATGGACTGGTTGATCTCTTGAGACACAAGAGTTTTGAACTCCCTCAGCAAGAAGGGAGGAAGCAAATATGGATTTCCTGCATCTGGAGGATTGTTTAATTTGCAAGCCATTATAAATATTACCACCATGCACTTCTTTGAGCCATGTTTTAGAAGAAAGTAATGAGTAGCATTGCATTTCTTGCAGATCCTGATCTGGGTATTCTCTTTGTCAGAGAGGATGAATACATCACATGAATTTTGTGGATTATGATGGGAGTTAGGTGTAAAACAGACTGCAGAAATCTTTTGAGATGAAGGCCCTCTTGTCATTCAGAAACAGGGATTTAGGCACCTGGGAAGTTTTAAAGAAAAAGTTTAAGTCACCTTGAATGGAAGCCAGGAGGATGGCAGTTCTAGCATTAGACGCCTACCTTCAAGATAACTTTCCCTTGTAGTCTGTAAGTACATTACTGGGCCTCAGTTATTGACAGCATGTGCTATCAAGGGTGACCTTAAATATTTTAAAACAGAACTTTTGCACAATAAGCAGTTCCTTTCCTGAGTTTACTTGGTCTCCTTCTCCCTCAAATAATAAAAATGCTGGTGCTGTCACAGCGTGCTCTGCTCTGCTTCGGATTATTTTCTACATCAGTTCATGACTCGCAGTTCCTGTGGGCTGCAAATTAATCCTTAGGAGTCTGTTGGCGTGTACTGTACATCCAGGTTCTCCAGGGTATTAATTTGACTATCGATGTAGAAAATGCCAGTTGCTGTAAGGGTATATTATGCACTGCATTTTTGTGTTTATTTTTCTGTATAATTCAGGAATTTACTTATAAACTTGTAATCACCATGACTAGACAGTTTAACCTTTAAAACTGAATAATAACATTTTTCAGTTTTTAGGGATAGATTTTAAAAAATGAAGTAATGAACCAGCATAAAAGTGTTTTTTCAAATGAAGCCATGACTTAATAGCATGATTCTTTATGATCTATGTCTAAAGGCCATATATACTGTACAAAGTATATACTCTAGAAATCAGCCTTATAAAACTCTGGGTTTGGGTGGAGGGTGTCACAGTCCTATTCGCAAGTACTGTGTGGATGCCTCCTTTTCCTTCCCTTATAACCTAAGGAGGCCTGGGACCGAATGCAGGGGGAGAGCATGAGTTTAGGTCCCACCTGTTTGGGACCAGCAGCTTTGGGGATTTGGGAGTGAAGGGATGTTCCTGTGATTAGGAAGAGGCAGTGACAGGCAGCTTGTGTGCGGTCCTGCCTCTGCTTCTTCTGCAGGCTTTTTCTGGGCTGTGTATAGCAGTAGTACCGCCTGGTTTTGTTAGGAGTGGAAAGGTCAATTGTAAGTCAATAGCTTATTCTTTTTTTTTTTTTAAAAAAAAAAAAAAAAAAAGAAAGCAGCTACCACTGCTTTATCACAACCTGTGTTAGTATTTACACACTTAGTTTGGTGACAGCACTATTTTGGGGGTTGTTTATTTTTTCCCCTGCTTTGGAGACAGCTTGCAATCCCAAAAATCTAGGCTGGGAGAGAACAGACGAATATAGGAGGGTTTACTGCTCCTCTCCCAAAAAGAGACGATCCTGTCTGGGGACAGGCTGGGGGTCATTTCCTGGGAAATGGGAAGGGGGAAAATCTGTTTCATGGGTCTCTCAGGGGAACTGCACAAAGGGAGAAGTAAATGTCTTCACCCTGCTCTGTAGCGCTAAGTGCTCCTTGGAAAGACGTAACACATAATTTAAATCTATTGCACATGCCACCTTGGACGCAGAGCCTTATATGTCGAGAGCATGGGCTGTCCTATTATGGGAAATCAACTTTGTTTTGAGGGAAGCACAAGTATTGCTTCTGCGCAGGTCCTGGAATTTGAAACATTTGGGGGCCTCCAAAGAGCACTGGCATTAGTTACCATGCTGGCTGAGTGGAAGTGAGGATCCCTGCTTCTCCCTGCCCGGGACGCAGACCCTGCCGGCAGCCAGCCCGCAGCTGCATCCCACCGGGCTGCTTTCTGCTCTCTCCTCCGCAGAGCTGCTGGGGCTTGTGCGGGGGGACACATCTATCGCGATGGAGGGACAAGCCTAATTCGGCAAAAGCTACTGGAGCAGCAAAGTTGGAATACACTTTGCCAAGAAATATTTGCTGTTGTTCTCTTTTTCCTCTTTTTTTTGGTGGAGAAATTTCATGTCTGCTCACATGCTTTGGTATGAGGAAGTGGAAGATGATTGTAAGTATGAACAGACTGACATAATTTATCACAATATTCACTTTGACAGAGCAGTGTAGTGCTACGCAGCCCACTAACAGCATGCCTTTTTAAATGTTTACTTTCCAAGTCTAAAGAAGGAGAGCACCGGGGGGGGTAAATAAAGAGAATTTTTTTGCCGCTGTTAAGGGGGTAATATCCTGTACATTACATATAGAAGAAGTGCTCCAGAAACAGTACTCAGCTCTCCTTTGAATAAAAAGAATCCCTTTCTTCCTGAGGTTCACCACTTATTAAAGCATGGGGTTAAAAAAGAAAGAACTGAGAGGAACAGACCAACACATTTGAAAAAAAAAATCTTGTCATTATTCTAATAATTTGGCAACACATCAAAGGATTCATCAGCTGCTTTGAACTTTAATGACATGTGCAGTTTCACTGCCTAATATTAACTTACGGAGTAAGAGAGCTCTTCTCTGGCCACTGAACTGTTTGGTAACAACCGAGTGAGGGGGTGTCAGTTTTGCTCTAAGTGAGCAGCAGCTGAGCTCTCCCATGCGCTTCCCAGAAAAGAACAGGCATGTTTTCCAGACTTCAGCTTGTTTGTTAGTTTACAGCTCTCCTTTCTGTGCAATACGAAGAAAAAACAGAGGATGCCAAGAGTAAGAGAATGCAGACAGACAAGAATGAAAGAATGACAGAGTTTAAAAATCCATGTACCATTCTCCCAGATGATCGATCTTCTTCCTCCCCCACCCAAGCTCCCAAAACAAATTGTGCTGGGCAAAAAAAATGTGCCAGTTTTATCCAGACTTGATCTATGGTCCCTGCCCCCACTTTTATAATATATTTTGACTCTTCCACTTTCTAACTTAGTCCTGTATATGTATAATAATAGATTTCACATTTTTCTCTATTTTTCTGATCATGAAAGCCATGGGAATGTATACACACTGTCATTTTCCCCCATAACATACAATGGACTGTATGGTCACTAACTTCTGATGAAGCTTCCTGAAAATAATGGTAGATTTTGTTGCATTTAACAGGAAAGAAGCTTAAACCAGAAAATTTCAGAGTGCAGGTGCAGTCTTATGCCATAGTTTGCTTTCCCTTTTTTCAAGATGAATTCAAATTGTTTTCTCTTGTGCAGTAAATAAGACTTAACTATTAAATTTCCAGACAGTTTTGTACTGCTAGGAGAAGTCCTGCAGTGGTAAGACCCTTTACTTATTGGACACAGTCTGACAGTTCAAGAAGGGGTAGAATAATGAATCATCATCATGTATCAAATGATTAGGAGACAGATTGCTTCACTTCTGAAAATATTGAGAGTGGGTCTGGGAAGAAGAAATGCGGATTTCTCTCAAGGGGTTTTACTCCTGGTTGGCAAGAGGAAGATGGCACGCTCTAGAGCAAACCATGTAGTGCCCAACCTTTTTCATCAGTCCTCTTTGGAGAGGAATAAGGAGGATTTGTTGTCTTCGTTTCTCTGTATGCTCCATGGGAGTCACAATATCAGCCCAGACTGCTCGTCCTCAGCCTTGAGGAGGAGATTGTGCTGCAAGGAAAGCCAGACAGGTGTTTTCTAAGTAAGGGGGAAAGATCTTTGCTGCTTAGCTCAAAAGTTATAATTGCACTCTGAAGATGTAGTAGGTGAAAGAAAGAAAAAAATAGCTGTGTTAGAGCTTTTGAAAAATATGAATAGAAAACCAGAGTTGCATCTAGCAGATGAATAGCATTCATGACAAGAGCCATTAAATCACTTGCTAAATTATGTCACGTAACTATGTTCATATCTAAAATGAAAGGGAGCTATCCTTGCGCTTCTTGGGAATTATTTATCTGAATTGATTTCCTCACCTGTATCCTCGCTCTTTTAAAGGGCATGGCATTTTTCTCTATATAATTTTGTATAATATTGTCAGGATTTTTTATAGTTGTGTTTCAATAAGAAAGGAAAAAGTCATATCTGCACTTTGTGACAAAGCATGTCCAAAATAACGCTCTCATATTTATCCCCAGCCTTCATTTAGGACATGTCACTTCTCCTACTTGTTGCTTGTGCTTGCTTTGCATCTTTCCCTACATTGTATGAAAACTTTTTGCTCTTAGAGGTGACAACAGTTGCTTACACCTCTGCATTATTTTTTAAATCCATTCTTTCTCTTTTCCTGTCTTTTCCCCTCTCCAACCTTCCATCCACCTCTGCATTCACCTCTTCCCTTTTCTCTTCTGCTCTCTCCCATGCCACAGCAGTAGAGGTGGGTTTTCTGTTTCCTGCTTTCTCTCACTTCTGCTGAAAATGACCTTTCTGAAAACATAAGGTATTTATTCACTGCCAAGAGCTTTACTTTCCTTTCTGAGCTGTTCAGTGTTTATTTCTGCCTGAGTTAGACTGGAAACTCCTTGGGGCAGCAACTGTCTCTTCCTAGATTTCTGCAGAGTCTTTGACAATGACACCTAAATAATAAAGTGGCAGGGAAATGAGATACCATAAATTTCATTTTGTTTTAATTAAGATGAGATTACTGTGAACTTTATCTCAGAAGCCACCCTCCCTAGGGTATTCAATATGATATGCTGTATTTCTTCTTCTAGCAGATATAATCCTCTTTCTGCGTACTTAGTCTGACATGGAACCAAATTCTGCTTGCAGTTGCACACAGGCTTCCTCTTTCTCTGCTTGGATTTGCACAAAGTAGTGACTAAAAATAGAATTAATCATCAGACCAGAGCCAGTGGAGAAAAGAAACTAATTCTGCCTGAAATTGGGTGGCCACAAGGGGTCTCTTACCAGTTAACATGGCTTTACTGTAGTGGGGATCCGTCTAGGTTCATGGTTTAGCTCAGGTCATAAGTGTATTTCTGGGGCCGATTCCCAGATGTTCGCGCTTATAACCGTGCATTGGCGTGCATCCCAGAGGACACACCCTGCATCCCTGTGGGAGGAAGCTGAACTTGGAGATATGCACTGGGTTTGGCTGATGGGCACAAACTCTCAGTGGGTGTGCGGGGCACCAGGGTCACACTCAAGCCCTTCTGAACCGAGCTTGGTGATGCACACACACCTTAGGGGGAGCACTGGGTTGGCAGTGCTAACCCCTTCACATGACAGTCTCTCCTGTTGGTCTGTGTGATTTGCTGTGGCCTAAGACAACTCAGAGAGATGATGGCAGCAAATTTCTTTGGATCTTGGATGCTCGTAAAGTCCCTTCCCAGCCAGTGCAGGAGGGTTCCTCGTCCTGCCTGCTCCTGTCCAGTGTCTACTCCCTCTCGCCTGGTCTCCAGGCTGCCCAGGGGCATTGCAGCTGGCTGTGGCTCTTTCCAGGATGGTTATTGAGCAGGGGACTGCATTCAAGGAATAGTAGTCTGACAACATGTTATGCACAAAACTGATGATCCTGTGAAAATGAAACCCCTTGCTTTTATTTATTTTTTTTTTCCACAGGAAAATATTCAGTTATATTACTAATAGAATATAGTTCCTGATCAGATAGAGTGAAAAGGTACAATATTTGTAGAAAAAGGTTAACCCTTGACTAATGCTATGAAATTATTTGATCCTCAGAATTGTCCGAGAGGTTAAGCATTTTTAAATGATCGCCAGATGGAACAGGATTAAGCTCATATATTTTTGTCATGGATTACTGTTAGACAAAATCACATTGAATGGGATTGTGAACCAAGCAGCCTTGATTTGAAAAGGCTGACTTGTTGATTTTCACTGTACATTTTCAATTAAATGTTACCCCAAAGCTTAATTATCCTTTAGGAGGATAACCATTGTACTGTGCTATAGCTAACTGCTGGAAAAAGACACCTCAATAAATTTAGCAGAACTTTATAACATCACGTTGCTGTCGAGGAGGATGCACTTGTGATAATACCATATCACTGTCAGGGGAAGCAGAACAGCACCGGGAATTTTAAATAATTGTGCCTTATCAAAGACTGAGCTTTGTGGAAAGCAGAAATAATGGTTAGCGGAGCGTGGCTTTGTAGAACGGTTTGCCAACTGGGCTGCACCAGGGAACATGCTCCTTCATCTTCCCAGAAAAACACATGTGGAGCAAAGGAGTTGTTTACTTGTGTTTGGAGTACTCGCTGCAGAGACCAGAGACTTCCCTTCTGGGTTACTTGCCACATGCGCAACAAATAGGAACATTTTTAATGATGTGTTTTGAAGCACAGATAGGCTGGATTTTAAGAAAGCCGTAATCTTTCTTGGTTCTAGTGGCAAGACCTATTTTAATCTTTGAGTATTATTTAGAGCATGAGGCTGATAATATTTTCCTCATCCTTTCTCTCTCCAATTCTGTTTTTTCTAAATAATCCGTATCTATATGATTAAATTTTTATCAGTTGCTTATTTTTTTATTCCTAAAGAAGAAATATAGTTTGTAAGTACTGCAAGCATATGTAGAAGAAAGAAATAATATTATTGAGCAAAAGTATATATTCTTGTTATTTTTAATATGTTCATAAAATATAATAATTAAGATGGCACAATTACACATAATTTCCTTCTTAAAACATTTTAAAAGTTAAAAATTAGCATAATTCTAGTCATAAAAAATATACAGTAGTAAAAATTTCCTCATAGAAAGCATTACAGAAGTATGTTAATCCTAAGGGTGGTTTTGTTTTCTGCAGTATTTTTCTATTAAGTATTTTAATGGTAATCTAAATGATTACTTTTTAAAAAAAGCTTAAAACTCTTCAGTGTGTAGAGATGACCTAAATGGTGACTCAGAATATCACATTTTGCTTACCTTGCCTTTGCTATAAGATTTTGGAAGATCCCTGGGGAGCTAGTGGGATTATGAGCACCACAGAGAGAGAAAGTTATAGTCAGACTAATCAAACCCTTTGTACCTGTTTCTTTTAACCACTTTATTCCTCCAGCTCTCAGTAAACTCTGAGAAACCTGTGGGTCTCGCCCTCCAGAAATGTCCTAGTAAAACCAGCTAAACCAGTACTTGATAGTCTTAATGTAATCTTAGAAAGAAAATGGGCAAAACTGTACCTGTAATGTGTGCTGGACTAGGTACTTGGCATTGTTCTGCTAGACGCCTTATAACCTATATTTCTTATAAAGTGTGGAAGTTGTTATCACTTGTTCAAAGTCAATTATGATGACTGCAGGAGTGTGCCCATGAGCTAGGAAAGCCCATGCAGGAGCTTCCCTGTCTGCCCCACCGGTGCTTGCCATGTTCTAAAATTGGCACCCGCCCGCGTGGCTGACTGTCTGCGTGCACGCACGCTGTTTTTTACGGGAAATTATCCCTGGGTAAGGCTTTTAATTTTGTGTGGCACAGAGAATCAAAGGAATTTAAAGGGTGATTGGAATTTGACATTTCTGCCTTTTTATTCTGAAAGATACTTTGATTAAAGTGTTGGAAGGCTCAGCTAATGGAGGCGTTGCTGCTATTTCAGATATACAGGGTATGAGATTTGAAGGCAAGCCAAATCACAATGAGATGGAATAATGATGTCCTTGGTTTATTTTTCACTTGGTACGTTCAGGTTTTGATTGGATTCTGAGCGAGGCTACAGTTTTCTCTCCCAGAAAGCAGTGCCAGTCCTTGGAGGCTAGCAGCTTGTTATCAAAGCAGAAGTGTTTTCTTGTGAAGGTCATGGACTGCAGTGGCAGAAGAAAGGGAGAAAAACCAAAGGGCCGAGGGGGAAGGGAAAGAGGAAAGAAAGAAGGATTTCCTTATTGGTCCTAACCAGGTACAAGCTTCTTATAAGAAACATTTCTGCAGCGAGACCTATTACTACCTTGACCTGTCTAGCACTCTGCTGATGCTGTATATATCAAAAGAATTGTGAAGAAGTTTTGAGTTCTCTGTCCATCTGTCCTCCCTCGCAACCCTATTGTCACACACAAATACTTCAATAGTTCCCTTCACCTTGGTCTCCCATTCTTTTTTTTTTAAATATATTTTAAAGATTTTTTTTTTTTAAAGACTGTCCATGAATTACTTCTCTCTGAACAAAGCTTAGAGCTTCCCAACTGTTGCTGAGGTGGTAGAAAATTAATGCAGGGCCTGTGTTTTCTAAAAGCTGAATAACATTATATAGTTAGCATTACTGGAGGTGTTAAAGAGCACTTCATGGAGTTCATGGATGATGGATGCTGAAAATAAGTGGACAGAAGCCCGCAACAGATTCTGACGTAAATGGCTGATGTTGAAGATGGGAATAACTGAGCAGGTTTGTGCCCATTTCTTCAATAAGGAGAAAAATGTAGTTAGACATAAAGTTTTCCTGTGTCATTCTTGGTCCTGGAAACTATGAGCCAGCTCCCAAGCACTTCCTGGTTGTCTAACCCATCCCAGAGCTGATGAACTCATAGGAAAGGAAAGCGTGAAGACGTCTGTTTGGGGCTGGGGTGGAGCAAGGGGGACAGAGGTGCTCCTTGCTGCGGAGAAACCCAAGTGGGGACTACCTTGGAGGCAGTGATCCTACCCAGCTTAAAAGAGGCTCATTAGGACCGCCCATCAAAACAAAGGGGCAGAGGAAATTCAGAAGGTACTAACCTGTGATGGACTGATGGTGAATTTGTGGACATGATAGGTACAGCCTTACTGATTC
This sequence comes from Rhinoptilus africanus, assembly GCA_013400135.1. Lineage (NCBI taxonomy): Eukaryota > Metazoa > Chordata > Aves > Charadriiformes > Glareolidae > Rhinoptilus > Rhinoptilus africanus. The sequence continues at coordinate 41,634 of VXBO01012616.1, forward strand.
GAACAAACTTGGTTTATTCTTTTTTTTTGTTCTTGCTTTCAGTGAAGAATGTTAGCAGTCCAGAAGGAATTAATACTTTGCACTAGATTTCAGTGGGACAAAAATATTTCTTTTGTTCATTTGACTTTATTTACTGTCAACCTTCTCTTATCATGTGATTTAGGACATATTTTACGCTTACACCCTGCCCCACCCTTCTAAGCCCTGCAAGCAGTGCTGAAAATAGAAATCAGTATATTTTTACACTAAACTCTAAGGACACATTTATAAATGCTTGGTCAACTGATGGTTACTCACACTCTAAAAATGCAGAAGTTCCAGATTGAAGTGTTTGCTCTGCTTATATTCTCTGTTTACAGACAAGAAAGTTTCAGTTGCAATGGATGTTGAATGGAAACCAAAGGTGAAGCCAAGTAACTTTTCACAAAAAGAAATTCTTGTTTTCTCGCCAACATGAGAACAACTCCTTTTATAGTAGTCTGTAAAGGACAAGCACGTTATAGGGTTGATTCTCTCTCTTATGTTCTTCCTAATAATTAAATAAAACAGTTCTGAAAGCTCTAACAAGGGCAAGGAGGTAAACTTAAAACTATGAAATAAATGGTGAATTTCAGAAACGGTTATCTAACAGTAGAGTGTATAACATTTAATGGAAAAAAAACCCTTTATAAACATATAAAATCATCACAAATCTGAATTTTAATTTTTTTCCTTTTGTTGTTTAAAGTTCCATGATACCTACATCCTTGCATACAGGATTGCTCAGTGATACTAGTGTAGATTTAAAAGATGTTGCTTGAATCACTCCCTCTATCTTTCTAGAGAGCATATAAGTTAAATTTGTACTTAATTGTAACAAATTACTCTGTTAGGAGTAAAAGAGATCCCCAGTGAAGTGGTGTTTCTGACCCGATTACCTGATTGATGTAAAGCTTTAGAGAATATAAGTTGGGGTGCATTTTTGCCTTGTGAAAGGAAATCTATTGGACTGTGTTCTTCATCTCTATTTCCTGTTCAAAACAAGGCATGTCTATTCAGAATCAATTCAGAATTACTGCTAATTTTAGCACAGTTGCTAATTTAATAATGGTTTTCAACTGTTACAGCTAAAAACCATAGTTGGAAATATTTTATGTTTTGAAACAAACTGAATGATGGTAAATGTTTACCGTTTCGTCTTGTAAGGAAAAGCCCTTTTTTCGTAGGGAATAGCAGCTGAATTGTGAAGCCCAAACTCTTTCTATTGGTACTGCCGTCGGCTCCCTTATTTTCTCTTTAGTCCTTTTGCCACTTTCACACTTTCCCTTTTCTTCGAGTCATGCACATCCATTGCTCTCTTGCTTTAGCTACTTTAAATAAGCTCTTTCCTCCTGCAAGAAGGCTTGCTAATTTTTGCATATTATCTTAAGCTGACTTAACAGTCGTTTTGCCAAGTCTTCCCAGCTGCTGCTACTGCGGAATTGATTCATTTTGCTCTTGATGTGTTGCAGGCAAATGTGAAGCAAAGTTTACTTGACCAGTAATCCTCCCCTTAACTGAAAGGAGGACATTCGAACAAGGACTTGTTCCTAATGCAGCCAGAGTTTTTTCCCTAAATCTACCTACTGTAGACGCAAAGTTTTATTGCTTCTCATCTGGGAAACTCTTATCTAGGAAGTGAAAAATGTCTTAGCTCTAAATAGTAACCAAGGAATCCATTTTTTTCCTGGTGCAATAAGTCAGTCCGTAGAGGGTTTTTTTGATGGACTATGAGTTCCTAAGAGGTGTTGTGTCTGTCTTGGAGTCCTTCCAGAAACTGTTGCTCAGCCTATAAACCGATGAAATTTCACAGACTCACAGAGCAGCTGAGGTTGGAAGGCGCCTCTGGAGATCATCTACTCTAATTCCCTGCTCAGAACATGGTCAGCGAGAGCAGGCTGCTCAGGGCAATATCGATTTGGATTTTAAATATCCCCAAGGATGGAGACTCCACAGTTGTTTGGACGGCCTGTTCCTGCATCTTACCATCCTCACACTAATTTTTTTTTTCTTATGTTGCTATGGAATTTCCTCTGTTTCATTTTGTGCCCATTGTTTCTCAGCCTGTCAGTAGGCACCAAAGAGAAGAGTCTGGCTCTGTCTTATCTGGTCCCTCCCACTGAGTATTTATAGCTATTGATAAGATCCCCCTGAACCTTCTCAGCTTCCAGCTTCTCAGCTTCTCTCAATCTTTCCTCATCTGAGAGTTGGTCCAATCACTTAATCATTTTTGTGACCCTTTTATGGCTTTGCTCCAGTATGTCCATGTTTCTCTCATACCAGGGAGCTCAGCACAGGACTCAGAACTCCATCTTTTCTGACCAGGTTAAGCAGAGAGGAAGGACCACCTCCCTTGACCTGCTGGCGATACTCTGCCAAATGCAGCGCAGGATACCTTTAGTCTTTTCATAGAATCATAGAATGATAGGGTTGGAAGGGACCTCTGGGGATCATCTAGTCCAACCCCCGGCCAGAGCAGGGTCACCCAGAGCAGGTTGCACAGGAACCCATCCAGGTAGGTTTTGAATGTCTCCAGAGACAGAGACTCCACCACCTCCCTGGGCAGCCTGTACCAGTGCTCTGCCACCCTCAAGGTAAAGAAGTTCCTCCTCATGTTTAGGTGGAACTTCCTGTGACAAGTTTGTGCCCATTAGCTCCTGTCCTGTCACTGGACACCACTGAAAAGAGCCTGGCCCCATCCTCCTGACACTCACCCTTTAAGTATTTATAGGCACTGATAAGGTCCCCCCTCAGACGTCTCTTTTCCAGACTAAAGAGACCCAATTCCCTCAGCCTTTCTNAACTGGACTCCACGCCCCTAATCATGACCCTCTGAGCTCTGTCTTGCAACCACTTTTCTATCCACCTTGCTGTCCATTCATCTAACCCACTCTTCTTAAGCTTCCCTATGAGGGAAGCTCCCTATGCTGTGGGAGACTGTGTTGAATGCCTTGCTTAAGTCAAGGTAGACCACATCTACCGCTCTCCCTTCATCTGTCCATCCAGTCATGCCATCATAGAAGGCCATCAGATTAGTCAGGCATGATTTCCCCTTAGTGAATCCATGTTTTCTGCCAGAAGGGCACACTGCTGGTGCATGCCCAACTTGGTGTCCACCAGGACCTTTCCAGCTGGTAGAACCGTAGCATATACTTGTTCATGGGGTGGTTCCTCCCCATGTGCAGGACTTTGCAGTTAAACTTGTTGAACTGCATGAAGCTCCTGTCAGATCTCCAGCTGGACTTTGTACAACCAGTCCCAACCTTTGAGCCCAGCCGTTCAGGTGGTATTCAGTGCAACTCACTGCCCACTTACCTAGTCCATGCAGGTTTTTATGAGAATATTATAGGAGACAGTGTTGAAAGCCTTGCTAAAGTCAAGATAAGCAACATCCACTGCTCTCCCCCCAGTCACCTCCTTGTAAAAGACTGTCACGTTGCTCAGGCATCTTTTCCCCTTTGTAAACCCATGCTGACTACTCCTAGGCACCTTCTTGCCCTTCATATGTTGGAAAATGTTTTTGAGGATGGTTTACAGATTTCTAAGAAGATTTGCTAGATCACCTTCCCAGGTTATCCAGATACTCCTCCTTGCCCTTCTTGATAATGAGTGCCATTTGCTTTCTTCCCAGTCCTCAGGAACCTCCTACAATCATAAAGACCTTTGTCAAATAATCAATAGTCATTTCTCAGTGCTTTTGTTTGCCAGCAGTCTTTCTGACTAGTGTGGAGGGTGGCTGAAAAGAGACTTTTGGGGTCTTTTATGTCTCTTTTGATGCCAGTTTTTTTTGTATGGCACACACACAAACATAAAAACTGTCCATATTTGCCTGTGTGCCCATATTATAAATAGCTGCAAATCAATTTAGAGCTAGTCTGTAAGGATGTATTCATTTGAACTCTCTAGTTTTTCTGAACATCCATTTACTGCAACTGTAACTCCATCTAATTAAATTAATATTTAGTGTAGAATGTCCAATATTTGTTCAAAGTCTGCCCAAGTTCAAAATCCGTTAAATACATAACACCAAGCCTGCAGCAGTATCCGTAAATTTTTTTTGACAGTTGATTAAAAATTAGAAGCTAGCAAAGTGTCTTAGGTGGTATTGTAAAATATTTTGAAGACTCATTGGAAATTTACTCTGGGTGCAAAAATGAATAAAAAGCCTGAAAGACCTTTAGTTTAAATAGGTATAAGCATGTTGAATTTTTAGTTCTGATACCTTTAATTAAAAAAGGAAATCAAAGTCTTTTAAAATGTTTGCTGCCTTCCAAATGAATGCTGCTATCCAGTGTACGGTCAGTGTATCTTTCTCATAGAAGAAGAGCGGTTAGCTTTGCTACTTTAATCCTTTAGATGTAGATAAATTCTGTTTGTTACATCTTTATCTGTCTTATCTTTTGGTAGTTTTCATTATCATCTTCTATTACCATGATAATTTCAGTATATTTCCCGATTACCTGATTATTTTAGAGTCACAACAAACAAAAAAATGCAATAAAAAATGTTAATTATTTTTCCAGACCCTATTTTTTTGTACCATCTAAGATATAAGCCCTATTTTTAAATGTATATTCACTTGTTAAAGTTCAGCAAATAAAGAATTGGCTGCTTCTTGAACGGTTAAACAGCATAGCTTGCAATTATATGAATTTGTAGCACAAATAAATGCTGTCTGCGTGATAACACAATCTTCTCAAAGTCAGTTTGTTTGGCATTATTTCACTTGGAATTTTTTGAAATTTAGCATAAGATGTTTGAAGTGAGATATTTGAAATGTTGGCTTATAATCAGAAATCATTCAGTCCCATTCTAGTGGGAAGGGCTCCCAGTTGGGAACCTGTTGGAAACCTGAGGACTCTTGATTTGGAAACTTATAAGATGTACTTCAATGTAACAGCTTTTCATTAAGACAGAGTGTATTTTTGAACCAAAAGGAAAATACACCTTTCGTGACACAGCTTCCATTATTCCTTAAATAAATCCCACTTCTTTGAAAGTTATATTCTATTTCAGTTTTACATCATATAATTTGTATCCTCTCTATTTTATTTTATTCTAATCCTTTATATTCTAAGTTACATCCTCTGTAGCCTATTTCTTGGTCTGCAGGTAAACCCTGAGGCCTTTTCTTAATAAACACCAGAGATTATTTTTTTTTTTCTATAATGATGTAATTCTGTATTTTCTACATTGTAAAAGTCCCTAGATTTTTTTCATTTTCAAGTTCTTTTGGTGAGAATACATTCCTGGGGAGTTATTGTACCTGAGTTCAGAACATACTAAGAGTTTTCAATGTACTTGCTATTCCATATTGTCTACGGCATGCAGTTTGAAATGAAAAAGAATATGTCAACAGTTTACTCTGTATATATGTAACACAGTCAGTGGGTCTACAAGCATTAATTGAATATTAATTGCCAATATGCCATGCAAAATTCCGAGGCCCAGATGGTATTATGAATTTATAATCATGTAAACAAAAACCTAGTTATTTTTTTAGTTGATGAACTTGAATATTGAAATTAGATTGGCAGAAGAGAGCAAGAATGTATTTTCTGTATGAAGAGAGAAGTTGTCATTGCTGTGTCCAGGGCTGAACTCACAGCTGGAAAAAAGACATTAGAAAGAGGAAAGTCCTAAAAGCGAGTTTGGGAAACTTCAAGCACCTTATATGACGGTTGTGACAGTTATAAGCTATTACAGTAGTTGTCAAAAGATCTAGTTATTCTGAAGCATATCATAGGGTCCTTGATAACATGATAGGTAAGGGAATGAAAATATTTTAATAATTCCAGCATTAACTCATGAACAAGATGCATATCGACTCCTACACCCATGTATCAATTAGAGGCAGTCTTTCTAAAAGGGCGTATATGAGGAAAAAAAAAGAGAAATAACTACAAGTTGGTATATGCTGCTATACAGTTGACTCTACCGTAATTCAGAAGCACTCATAATCTAACTTTCACATAATCTAAGTTGAATGAATGTATAAATCATTATAATTATTCATACAGTATAACAACAGAAAGTACTATTTGCGGGAAATTGTATGCACACTTCAATTAAGCTATAATATAAATGCAGTTTAAAATCTAACTGTGGATTAAGTGTAACACTCAAGCCTGACTTCATGCAGAGAAATCCTCTTATGGGGCCCTAACTATTAACAATATCATTATAATTTTTAACAGGCAAAAATGTCAGTGCTGTAAGTTTGTCAGTATTGCACCACAAAATGAGTGAATCCCTCGTTTCCCTTTTTTCTTGGGATTAAAGTAGTAAGCACCTTAGGTTTCCTTAGGCACAGAGCCTTTCTGCCACAAGATTTGTCTACAGAGACAGAGTTACTGACAGTAGAGGATTTAGCTGTCAATGCAGTCTAAACACTAGCGGGGCAGCTACATCCACCTATGTCTCCACTTTGCTTCATCATTTATTCATGCATTCACATCTTCTCACACGTAGAATAAAAGAAACATATTTATATATTTACAGAACAATTACAATAATTTGTTTTGTAAATTATGCAATTACATTTGTTTGGATGATATGAATGTTATGGTAAATGGTGAATGCCTGAAGAGCTGTTGGAGATGGTAGGAACTGGTGGAAAAGCAGAAATGGGAAGGCTGTATGAAGCCACACAGGGATGTGGAGCAGAAGAAGGGAAGCAATCAGCCAATACATAGCTGGGGGGGGTTCAAGGAAGGACATGAGATGCATGACAGCACATAATGCACGCCTGCGAGGAGCATACGTGAGAATGTAAGATGGAGAAAACCTTAAAGAAAGATGAGTAGGAATAGCAGGTATGGGAGGTTATTTTAGCAGTCTTTGCTTCCTGTCTGCATCTTTGTGTCACCATGCCTTCTCACACTGGTTGGCAGGTAGGTTTGCAAGACCTTGCTGCTGGAGCTACAGCTTTCACAGAGTGAGTGTGATAACAAGGCTGAGCAAACACAGGTTTTTCACTCAGAGCCCTTTCCAGTTCTCTTCGCCTTCCCTCCACCACAGGTCTGTTTTATGTCACTTCAGTATGTCTCCCTATAATCTAAATCATCTTGTTCTGTGTGTAGAATAAACCACATGATTCGTTGATGCAGCATGGCATAAATTACAAATTATGCAGAAATTGTGATAGGTCTAATTAATCACAGCCTAAGTTAATTTAGACCTTACTTGTAATGTATCTAGTTCCAATTTAGTTTTTGTACCTAATTGGGACATCTATATTACACATCTTTGACTTTAACTGGGTTTGTGGATAGGCAGGACTTGGTATGAGTTTGTTTATTCTCACTGGACCTCAGAGAGGCCTCCACAGACCAGAAGGAGTCTCTGGGTGGCACCTGTGCTCTTACGGATGATGCCTTCAGGTCTCTGGTGTGGGACACATCCTCCTTCTGCACTGGAGGCTGAAAGCCACAAAGGGAGTGCAGATGCTCAGATTTGGGCTGAGGCTGCAGCCTGACAAACCCACGTACTTTTAAAGAGAGACTTATTCATTGGAGGCTTGAGGGAGGGAAGAGAGGAATGCTGCAGTTTTGTTCCTTTTTTCGGACAGCTTCCTCATTACTGCTAAGAATGGTCCCAGCAGTTACGTTGCTAGGTTTGACCGCGAATTATCAGTGAGATACGCTGATCCCTTATTCCTGTCTGAAAGGGTCTTATTCCCTTACTGCTTTAGAAAACTAACACCAGAACAGAACAAAACAAAAGAAAAAAATCCTCTCTGGAGCCTTAATCATCAGGCAACAAACAGGAGTTACCGTGGATTTTATTTCCATGGTGTCGATAATATTACCTCTTGATCTGTGAAAATGGCTGTTGTCACCTATAATACTTTACTGTTTATCTCCAAAAAACAGAAGTCTCGCTGCATGGTGAAACTCCTTTGAGCCAAGAAAAACAAGCTAAGTGCTCCCCGTGACAGGGTGTGAAAGTCTGACTGCTCCTCATCTTCTTCCTCAATAAGAGGTTTTCAGACTTTTGAGTGTCTTCAACTGTGAGGCAATTGTGTTCTCTAGTAAATCTCTTCTCCCAGAATCATTCCCTCGAACTGACTGTATATATTTAATCCCCTCTTGATCCTTGACAGGAACTCCTGACTCTTTTCCTTAGGGATCTTCAGTTTCTCTTGATATGTTTTCAGTATTCTTTTTTGCTGGTTACTTGGATACTGAGGAAACAGGTGATAGAGAAAAATAGAAATTTCTCCTGGGAACCCAATTCACATTCTCAGCTGGGTAAAAAAAGTGTTTCAATAATATTAGGAAAAACAATGCCTGTATTTTCCTGTGTGTTGAAAACATTGTATAGTGTATTTTCCTAAAGAACGCAGGAATTAATACTGTTTTCATATTTAATGTATACCACATTTAGTGTTACAATGCTATGAAATATTAATAACCTTTTAAGTCTTTTCCTTTGGCCATTTACCATGAAACATGACTGACAGCAGCTTCTCTGGTTTATTAATTCATATGCTTAAGTTGAGTGCAACAATATAGTCTTCAAAGATTTCTTTTTATATCAACTTTGACTTAAATCATACTGTGAAGAGTATCTGTGATGATTTTCTCTCTTTTCTGTCTTGGAGTTTGCGGAGTGGTTGACCTCATTGCCTGTACAAAATTAGTATTATTTGCCTCCCATTGGATTCTTGCAACTCTGCACTGCATTTCCTCTTGGGAGCCCACAGGTCTGTTGGGGACAAGATGTGGGAATTTGCCAGTCTACTCTTGGTTAATAGTATACATATATAAAAATAAGTTTGTTTTCTCCATAATGGTACTTAGTTATTTGGCCCTAAGATGTCAATGTGATGTTATTCCTTCTGCCTTTTTTTTCTCATGGCTTATTCGCCTGTGTTTCTCTTTTGTACTTTGATAATATAGAAGATTCTGGATCTAGGGTAGAAGCCTTTTGCCCTTCTTTGTAGCTACCCTACTCAAAAGGTATTGATATATTATTTTTGCAATTATTAATTATAAATTGTGCAATTATTAATTGCACAAATAATAATTTCTCTGATTTAGAACATCAAACTTGATAGAGATTTGTGGAGAGGTCATGTGTAGCTCAATCAGCAGCTGATTCAAAGATGCACTTGCTAAGCATGGATTCACCATTTTCCTGTTAATGAAGACATGCTTTGTTCAAAATTTGGGGAGTGGTTTCAAGGACTAGGTTAGAAATATGTTATTATTGCTTAAACATGCTACGTAATTCCATTTTTGTGGCTAAAGCTTAACTTTGTCACTCAAGTTTCCCTGACCAATGTTTGAGTTTGCTTTAGACATCTTCAGAGAATTTAGGTAATTCTTCACTGTTTTAATAATATACTGTGGACATATATATGATTTGAATATATAAGAGAGAAATTACTTCAATATAGGATGCTCTCTTCCTTTTACTTACAGCTAGGCCCATAGTTAATTACAAATTGAGAAAGGCCCAAAATTCTCTCATTACAAAAATGTAGGAAATGCACTGAGTGCAAAACTGTATTCTCCCTAGTGATAAAAGTTAAAACTACTGTACTAATTAGCCATGAAAAGGCTAAGAGGGGGATCTAATTGCTGTCTTCAGCTACCTAATAGGTAGTTAAGGAGAAAATTAAGTCAGACTCTTCTTGGAGGTGTACAGGGAAAGGATGAAACAGGTTTCTAAAATGAAAATTTTTACCATGTTTGTCACCAGTTGAGCACCAGAGGAGAGTGCCCAGGGGGGTTGTAGATTCTCCTTTCTTGGAAGTGTTCAAAACTCAGCTGGACACAGCCTTTAGCTACTTGATCTAACTCAAGGGGAAACTGCTTTGAGCACAGTGTTGGGCTAGATGGCCTCCCTTGCAACACATATTAATCTGTAATTCTGCATTTGCTTTACAAAGAATGTCCTAAGCCTATTTCATTTAGAATAGAGATACAGCTCAATGGATTTTTTTAAGAAAAAAAAAAATTCTTGGAAACTATTATTTATTTTACGTGATTATTCTGTTTTCCACAACCTGTGGACCTCTGGTGTTTCTTCCTTACTCCTCGAGCCTTCTTTTGGGACTACTCTACCAATCCTATTTGGTGTTTAAATTTATTTCAGTGAGGTGCCTTGCTAGCTGGGTGTTTCCTCAGTGGAAACGTTCCAGACTGTAGTCTCCTGTAATCATTAGATTTTCAGTGCTTTTCAATGATACATAGAAATAACAATACTTTCCCTACCCAATCATACAATCAAGAATGAGCCTTAACAAGTTTGGGTCTATGTTATCTAATGGTATGTAGGGCAGAAGGCTCTTTTTCTTGTTGTTGCACAGTAATAGTGCTCGAATCTCTGCATAGCTGTTTGTCTCAATCTGCGCGCCTTGCATGGACCTCCTCGATATAGTTTCCACTGAACAGGAGTAAAACAGATTTGACCTGGATTAACTGGAGCATAGACTCCTAATGAGTCAGATGGATGAACATTCCTGTTTGGTGGAACTCATACTTAAAGTATTTGCCACAAAAATGTCAGCAGTTGCCTTGGTTTTCTCCTCAATAAAAGAAATATTTTTAATCCTGGTCTAGAGTAGTTAAGTAATGACTTCTGTGAGGCATTTCCTTTGGAAAAACCTTATCTTGACGTCATTTTGAATTTCCCAGGGAGGATCCAAAGCTGTAATGATGAATGAGGTTTATCCCTGTGACTTAGTCTGGAGACAGCATCTGTTGTCTAGCCCTGAGCTAGATAAAGCATCCAAAGAAGAACCTTACCCTAACACTTTGCTTTAAGTAGGAAGTATGGAGGCTTTCATTTCATTCACATCCCTGTGCAGAAAGCAGGGAAAGGGCAGAGAAACTGCTCTTGGGTACTCATCAGGTGATAATTTGTAGAATACAGCGCTGAAGATCCCAACAGTTCAGAGTCCAAGTGTAGAAAACTTTCCCAGTTCTCCAGACTCCTCTGTCTGGGAAATAAGGGAGTGCAGTGGTCCCTGCCTGGCCAGCACAGTGAAACACTATCCTGACACTGCGCCTTAGACAAAATGTCGACGTGCTGTGTGCAGCTTTAATAGATGACATTTTCAGTGCAACTCCTTTGTCACCGCCCCTCCTACCGTCTCATTCAACTTCAGAGAGCTTTCCCATGGACTGACAGACCTTTTGCAAAAGACGTGAGGATGGGACAGCCACCGCATACTTGTCAGCTGCCCTAACCCAACTCTGCTGCGTGTTTGTGCTCGTGCCAGTTTCTGCCTTGCAAGAGGAACAGGGAAGCGCTTATGAAATACCCTTGTGTTCATTTTGAATAGGTACAGATACATAGAAAAGCAAGGAAATAAGCTTGAAAGACTGTGTGTGTTAGGGAGGAAGATTACATGCAAAAGGAATTGTGTTCTCCTATTCTCCTACTTAAATACTAAAAGGGAACAAGCCCTATCTCTGTTACCCAACATAGAAATTTCTGTAAATTCACTGGCAAACTGTAGACGATACATAAAGACCGTGTAACTTAATAGCTGCTCTTCCAAATTCTTTTTTGACCTTTCGGCTATAAAAGGCAATTCCTTAGAGTTTCCAAAGGTACAGTTCATTGCTCTTTGGTTTAGTGTTACAGAGCAACTATAGTAAGTAATAGACCTTATTACTGTTACTTTTTTCTCTTCACAAAACCATTATACACCTCTTTGACCTTTACAATAAAAAGTGCAAATACAGTTCAGCAAATGTTTCCAGCATTAATTTCTGTTATTCAGAATTACAAATAAGTGAGTCTTAATCCATATGGACTGTATAAAGCCTGTTTTATTCCTTTTTGCTTTACTTTTGTTTTGATAGTTTTTCTCAGTTGCCCTTCATACAGTATCCTCCCTTGTTCTTAGTCCTTTTCAGAGTTTTTCCTCAATTTGTGACCAAATAGACCAGAAAAGTATTTTTTTTACACCATGGGATTATTTGCCAAAAAAAATAAAAAAATCCCTGTAAATAATAAAAAAAAAATCCCTGTAAATCACAATAAGTCAACCATGTAAAGTTGATATTTTCAGTTTCCTACTGCTCTGGGCAGCCTATTATCCTTTTCTTCATTTACAAACTTAAAACCTGAAGGTTTTTTTGTTTAGTCTTTTTTTCCACTATTTAAGCCTGGTTGCTTAAAAAGGGATGTATTACTATGTAGCACATGTCTATGAAAAGCAGACCATCACCAAATTAATGATAAAGCGGGAAGAATCATAAATATTTTTGTCGTTAGGAGAACAAAACAATTTACCCTTCAGGGATGTGACTTTAGTTAAGGCATTGCTTAGCTAGTTTCCTTAGTTTAACTTCAGAAAAAAAAAATACCCTTTTCCAAAATCATCAAATATCTTATCACAAAATCATAGGAATTGCTAAATACAAATGCTGCATATCACTATACTCTCACACACAGGTTTTATTTCTGCTTGTGGGTGAAGTTACTTATGAGAATATATAGATTGGTTTTAAAGTTAGGAGTAGGGTATCCATTGCTGTCATTATCTATTATTTTTCCTGAAGGCGAGAGGAGGGTGTATTTTGTAAAGAAGTCAGACAACACACGAAATCAACGCCTCCGTGGGTTGTTTTTAATTATTTTGTTCAAATAAGGTCTTGAATATTTTGGACAAGAACAGTTAGAATTGCAGTCACGGCAGTGGTGGTTTGTCACTTAACTCTTGCTCTGACACAAAGTTTTCTGCAGTCTATAAAGTATCCTTTGCTGATGTACATGAATATAATTCATTTGACTTTAATTGAGGATCTGAGCCAGGCTTTGATCTCTTTTTAGAACTTGTCCAACTTTTCCCTTTATGGCCAACAATGTAGTACCAGATTTCTGCTAGCTGAATACATGCACTATATATATAAAAAGTAACTAATGACCTTTAAATAGTTACCAGTGGGCAATTTTTAACTCCTTACAATAGTTTGAAACTATCTGGATGCCCTGTCCTTGCTGCAGCATGCAGCACATTAACATTCCAGAGCCCACAAGGACATTTACTATGAATTGCCACAGTGTTTCCCTCCGTGGCAGCTATCAAGCCTTTCACATAGTAGCTGAGAGCAACTCTACAGCGCAACGACAGTAAGGAGCACTCGCAAACTGCTGTTGTGAGTAATATACCAGAAAAATGATTTCAGTGATTGTATCCTGCCAAAAAAAAAAAAAAAAAAAAAAAAAAAAAAAAAAAAAAAAAAACAAACAAAAACCCCCAAAACAACAGGTACCCTGGAATCCACAGAGTTCCCATTATCGACTGGTGAAATACATTGCAAATGGCAATAGCTGCCTTAAATTTCAACACGCACGCTGCCTACATCAAAGTACAAAATAAAGGTTGCAGACTAACATTTGGAAGAATGGGGAAACAGGCCTATTTCCTGACATAATAGTGTTGAAACCAATGTCGCACAGAATGGAACTTCACACTGGGAAATCATTTTTTCTACAAATACAAAGCTGTTAAACCGTCATTGGGAATGACGGGCTTGTTAAGTGGGAGGCCAAAAAGCCACAGTATAGAAATTGAGTGTGGCGGTATATAGGCTCCATACGTACACATTTTGCTGAGCCCATGGAATGGCAGAACAGTGAATATGTTACTTCCTTCCAATTTTATTTATATATATTTGTTTTCTACACACATCGCCTATATTAAGCCTAAATGATGCCATATTATGGAATACAACATAAAAGGAGATATTTTGAATAAGTAATATAGGAAAAAAATAGCTACTTCTTCAAAATGTCAAAAAAAAAAAAATTGACCTAAACTTTCCATAGGCATAAATATTTTCTAAGAGTTGCTTGAATTTATTGAGGAAAAATATCAATAGGAGGCCATAAATTTGGTTTGGTATTAAAAAATATAAAACTTATATTTATTTTTTGTTAGTCTGCTTTCAAGAAGATTCACCAAAGAGTAGAGGATTTTATTTTGTAAAAGGGATTAATTTTGTTTCATTTGTTTCGTTGTGCATTTTCAAGCACAAGCAGAGTAGGCTTTCACCAGCCAAGTGACTGCATGTTGGAGGACGATAGACAATGTTTACTTGAAGTGATGGTTGGTGTAAGAATAGCAGCTGAAATTGTAATGGACATAAAGAGATCATATATCAGCTTCTCTAACAGGAATAAATGTTAACTTTTTCAGGATTGATATTTGTGGCTGAACAAAAGCAGTGCATGCTTATGAGCCTGTATGACACTACCGGGTTGATCAGGGAGCTGATATTTTCAATGGGAGTTTCTGTAGGTATCAGGGCTAAATTACTCCCTGTTTTGGCTGATATTTCTTTTTGGCCAGTTCTGGTACTTCAGGGATGTTTTTGATAGGAAGTGTGATGCTCAGTAAATGTGACAGAATTGAGAAGATTTCAGTATGTTCCTTCAGACTTGAGGCCAGACACTTGGTTATCATGGAAGACCGTGAAATCTCCTTTCCCTTGCCAGGGCCAATCTTTGCTGGGGAGAGGGTGCTGCCTCTGTGACAAAATGCCATGATCTACCACCTCCTCATGTACTGTGGACCGCTGCGGTGACTGTATTTTTTGTTGATATTTGTGCTAGCTTACAGAAAACATGTTGTGAAATGGCTGTAAACTACAGCAAGGCCTTAAAAAAAAAATCTCTAAATCAGAAAGTGTTTTACTGTATTTTTTCCTGTATGCTGACTGTGCAGTATGTAGGTGAAGCCGATCTTACTACTGCTTAGAGCACATGCATTGCCCTTGTTCACAAGCACAGTGAAAACTTTGTGAGCTCCTGTGCTAGGGATGGTTCACATCACGCTTCTCTAACCCCAGGAGAGACAGATCAGCAGTAGCCTCGTAGCTGAAACTGTAGCAATAGCAGGACCGTGGGCAAGAGACTATCCTGCTCACAGGCACCATCTGAAGAAATGCATGAGCATTTGGGGCTCAGTTTGAGGTTTAACATGCGGTCAAAGCAGTATTTCTCTGGAAAACCCCAAGTTTAAATTGAAGCTGATGGCTACGTCTGGTGAAATTTACCAAACTGTTATTGCTGGTTTGTGATGTGTAAAAATAGACACAAAGATCAGAGATAATTTCCTAGTCCCCTGTGATAGACATGAGAGTCTGATTCTCTGTAGATGAAAGATTAGTGCACTAACAGAGTCATTTAGGTTCAAATAATCACAGTATTCCATGTGGCCCCTTTGTGTTGCTTTCGTATTAGAGTGGCGTCTTCCTTAAAAGCTTTCAGTGCAACCTTGAAGGGAACAAAGTCAAGTAATTCTTCTGTGCCCCTTTCTTGTCAAAAAGGGCGAGTGAAGAAGTGACCTTTTAACAATGCAGCATTGAAGAATGTATTTTGTATGAACTTTTTTTTTGTTGTTAATAAAACAGCCCTGTCCCATAGAAGACACAATAAAGCAAGTGGCTACGAAGAGCCAGCGCAAGTGCAACACAGCACAAAATTCCAACTAATAGAAATACATTGAGTTTTTTATTCTGAAAGGTAGGTTTTTCCTCTTCAGACAGTTAGTGAATAGACATATTACGATGAGCTTGTGCGTTTAACCTGTGTGGAGGTTTATCAAGAGAGTAGAGAACCTCAGGTTTGTGGAAAGACTTGTAGTATATGTTTCAGTGGAAAACATGCAAAACTGATCTCAGGAAAAGTTTGGCTGTTTGCAATTAGGTCAGGGGTGCTTTTTTGTATTTTATGTGAGACCAATCTTATCAGATCCAAAGCCCACATCCTGGCCCCACATCCAGGCTCTGATACTTGCTGATCATGGAGGTAGGGAATAAGAGTGGGCCAAGTGGTAACTCTTAGAGATATCTCTGAAGTTAGCCTTGCCATGCAAACCCAGTACGCTCATAAAATTAACTTAAACCAATTTGAATTTTTCTATTCAGCATTGCTATATTGCTTGTAAGCTAGTTGAGGGATGAAAAAAGTCTTATGAAAAATCAGCTTGATAAAAATTTTTGAAAGAGTATTATTGTTGCTTTCTGTGCCAGAATTGGTAATTACTCACTCCGCAGCAAAAATTTAATCTCTTTTTTTTTTTCTAGTTTTTCTGTTATTTGCCGCATGAAAACAGAATAATAGATAAGAAACTTAAATTAACATGTAACCATGAGTTAAAGCAATGATTGATAGGAAACTAGAGTTAGGATCTCCACCTTTCAGGGTAACAGTAGCTGACTTAATTTTCAATCAGGTCTGTTATGAAGGATTTCTGTTGATGCTGGTCTGAGGCTTGCTGGAGTCTGATATATACCCAATAGATTATTTCTCTCTAATAAGTAATTTGCACTAGGGATAAAATCCTAAGTAAAGAGAACCTGAAGATGCATGGCGTAATGTTTGCCTGGTGTGGTTCCTCTGCTGTACTGTTCTTCACGGCTGCCATGTGCAGATTACAGTGGAAGATTCAGGTACAAGCTTTCAGATGTGAGTGAAAAAGAAGCATCATTAGCTAGAAATGAAAAGAAACATTGAAAAAGATAGGTAGAAAATAACAACAATTAACTTTAGTTTGACAAGTGCAAAGATGATGCATTTCAGTGTGCAAATGTTGGCTGTTCCAAGCCTTACAGGTGTTCCATGGATGGAGAAAATCCATCACAACTGATAGCTTATAAAAAATACTAAAAAAAAAATACAAACAAATAAAATAGCTGAATATATCATTAAAAGCCATGAGGGTTTTTTTCCTCAAAATTTAACACAGTAAAATGTCACAGTGCATGTGTGTGAGTTCTGGTTCTGGTTTAATGACTAAACACCTAAGTGTGATTGTATAAATAGTAGAAGGCATCATTTTTTAAACTGTCAATTTTCTCCTTTTGGTGGGAAAAAAGATTCAGTATGACTTGTAGAGTACCATACAGTGGAATCTGAAGGGTAAAAATAATTTCTATTTTATTATAACTATTAATTAATTTGCTCAGAAAATATTTTAAATTTTAAAGTTTAAGATAACATAGCTGAAGTTACCTCATTTCTGGTAGACCACATGAAATTTGATCAAGTGCAATGAAGCCTAATAGAAATTATTAAAGGTTAATTTCTAGCAAAGGACTAAGGCATTTTTCTTGCAATGGTATTTATTTGCAATTAAACTTGCAATATATTTATGTGAGGAGGGATACTGAGGGGAGGTGAGAACAACAATGTGCAGAATTAATGTCAAGCTGGAAAAGTGGAAGAACAAGGTATCCTAAAACTGATGTTATTTAGTTGTAAAACAATTGTAAAAAGATTAATATGTCCTGGGTGATCTTGAGACTTTAATTTAAACTCGGTGGGGCAGGGGGGAAGGGGAGACATGTAAAATAGGGAACAGTTGTGTTATGTTAGGAAGACAAATGGATTAAAAAATAGGTCTTTTCCATCTGTATGGTCTGTCATTCATTTCTGCCTGTTGCTGATAAGGAGAGCTTGGCCAAATGGTGATGCCAGTTACACGAGTGTAAATCCATGACTTGAGGGTAAATGAGAACAGAATCTGGCTGCTCTCCCTATCTCTTTCTCTCTCCCCCACTGTCAGCTTCTCTGAATAGTTTTTTTTTAATTTACTTTTACCTTTTTTCTTTCTCATCATTCCCTTTGCCTTTATTTTGCTTTGGTTTGCAAGATAATGTATAGATCTCTGCCTTGTTACTGGCCTCTGAATCGCACAGATCTGTTGCCTTTTTGCTCTACTGTCCAATGAATCCTGAAAGTTAAACGAACACACAGGGAAGGCAGAATAATATCTTAATCTGTCAAAATCCTCTCTCCTGTTGGTTTTTGTGATCATCTCTGTGTACATGTGCCTTCATTGTTCATAGTAATTTTTGACAGTTGTTCATGATTGACAGTAGTAGCAAGGACAATGTGCTGGGACATTATCATGATAGTCAGTGGAAATCTGTCATGCTGTCTTCGTAGCTTTAACCTGCAGCGAGTGAGAGGATCTGGAAAATAAAGATTGGTCTCCTTCACTGAACATCTTGTGTTTATTATTTTTTGCACCATTCTTTTTACTTATTTTTTTTATAATATTCCTCAGTTTCTCTTTTCAATCTTTCCTTTCTTTTCTTAAAATGCTTGTCCTTCCTTGTTTTCCTCTATGTACACTGCTCTTGGAAAATTTTCCTGCTCTTACTGATCTCATTTATGCTTTCTTTTCTCATTCTTGGATTTCCTTAGGCTATGATTTTTTTCTGCCTCCACAGTCACATCAGAGAAAGGTGTTTTGGAAGGTCACTTTGTGACCCCGGTGTAGGAAAACAGTGAAAACTTCTGTTTTCTCCTTCTTTCTCCTAGTTCTGCAAGCCTGTTTCTAAGTCATCCCCAACAGACACATGGGCGTACTGTAGGGACCAGGACATGGGCACATGCTCCTGCCCAAGAACCTAAGGGATACATGGGGACCTGAGGTCAGTTCTCAGACTAGCCAAGTGCCAAAGGAAAGCTGGTGCCTCTGCCCTTGGTGGAGTCAAGATCTCAACTCAAGCGCTCTTTGAAGCAAGTGAAGCGTTTCAGTGTAACTCAGGAACTTCATTTAATAGTTTAACCACTCTTTTAGCTTTCTGTAAATAGGGTAAGGAATGAAAATAAGACCTTCAGTGCAAGTGACTTGCACACTAATGAGATCTGCAAGACAACAAGAGATAGTACAATAGTTCACCATTCCTTTGTAAAATGCCCAAAGGTTCTACCCAAGCAATAAATTAAATTTATCTGTTAAATCAAAGTCTTTTTAAAAATTAAATGCAAAGGACATTTTTAGTAGCTTTTTTATTATCACAGAGATACTTTTATAGTGCACTGTGAATGTTTTTTTTTTCTTCAATGTCACTGAACTTCATTTGATTCAGACCAGATTTGGTAAAAATTAATTCTTCTTCAGGCTGGTATACTGTACAGTGAGATCTAGCCTAAATATATTTCAAGGTAGATATTTTTTATTAGTACACTTACATCCATTTCACCTAATTTTGGCTACCTAAAAATTAATCATCTGCATTGCGACTGTAGTCAGAGGACAAAGAACGGCAGATCTGAAGGGTGAACCATATCACCTATGTCTTAAATACCAAGGGAGAGATAAATCCTTCTCTAAAGGCACCTTTCCTTCTTGCCTGAATATAGCATGGACCTAAGCAACTATTTTAACCTGCAGTCATAATTCTGAGCTGGCTAATTTACTCCTAAATTCTCGTGCTTGTCATAGTCTATAAGGTGGGAAGAGTAGGACAAGGTCTGTGATAAGACCTAGGTAAAAAACTGTCTGGATGACTGTGCCAGAAAGTGGTGGTAAATGGAATTAAATCCAGTTGATGTCCAGTCACAAGTGGTGTCCCCCAGGGTTCTGTGCTGGGGCTGGTTCTCTTTAATATCTTTATCAATGATCTGGACGAGGGGATCGAATGCACCCTCAGTAAGTTTGCAGATGACACTAAACTAGGCGGGAGTGTTGATCTGCTGGAGGGTAGGTTGGCTCTGCAGAGGGATCTGGACAGGCTGGATCGATGGGCTGAGGCCAATGGCATGAGGTTCAACAAGGCCAAGTGCTGGGTCCTGCACTCGGGTCACAACAACCCCAAGCAGCGCTACAGGCTCGGGGCGGAGTGGCTGGAAAGCTGCCCAGCAGAAAGGGACCTGGGGGTGTTGGTGGACAGCCAGCTGGATATGAGCCAGCAGTGTGCCCAGGTGGGCAAGAAGGCCAACAGCATCCTGGCCTGTATCAGGAATAGTGTGGTGAGCCGGACTAGGGAAGTGATCATCCCCCTGTACTCGGCACTGGTGAGGCCCCACCTCGAGTACTGCGTTCAGTTTTGGGCCCCTCACTACAAGAAGGACATTGAGGTGTTGGAACGTGTCCAGAGGAGGACTACGAAGCTGGTGAGGGGTCTGGAGGACAAACCTTATGAGGAACGACTGAGGGAACTGGGGTTGTTTAGCCTGGAGAAGAGGAGGCTGAGGGGAGACCTCATCACCCTCTACAACTACCTGAAAGGAGGTTGTAGAGAGATGGGGGCTGACCTCTTCTCCCTGGTGACAAGGGATAGGACAAGAGGAAATGGGTTCAAGTTATGTCAGGGCAGGTTTAGATCGGATATCAGGAAACATTTTTTCACTGAAAGGGTTATTAAACATTGGAATAAGCTGCCCCGGGAGGTGGTGGATTCACCATCCGTGGAGGTGTTTAAGAAAAGGGTAGATGTGGTACTTAGGGACATGGTTTAGAAGTGTTTTTTTGTCAGGGTAGGTTGATGGTTGGACTTGATGATCTTAAAGGTCCCTTCCAACCTCACTGATTCTATGATTCTGAGATTCTATTCTAAGAGTTGTACCAAAGTCTTGGACCACAGTCAGTAACTTCATGTGTGCTGACATTTCCTGGTCTGTTAGTCTGTCCCTCTTGCACCATTTTAAACAATTGTTAAGAACAATCAGCTCCTAGATGGTATAAATCACAGGTGACTGATTTTTCCTTTTCCAAAGATTTTTCTATGCTTTTATCTTGTTTACCTTCTATAATGTGTGTGGGAAAAAAAAAAATCTTTTTATTATTAATGCAGAAAGAGTATTTTTTTTGTAAGAGGCAGTTAGTCTCCATTACATGTAATTGACCAATTACTGTGTCAACGCATAAAGTAAAAATATGACCCATTTTGATATTTCCTACTGATACTACATGCATTTATTACATGTGCTAAATGAATTACTCATTTTCCATCAGGGCAGGAGACTAGGGAAGATGAAAAGGTCTCTTTTGTTTATCAAATCTTGTGGGTATGTTTATTTATAGATGTGAAATAAAGACACTTTAATATATTTGTCTTATTTCTTTTTAGCAAATTTAAAATTTTAATTTCTTAGGGCTGTATTTCTTAATCTCAGACCGCTGGGGTTTTGTTGCTTGTTTTACATTATCCCTTCCTATACGTAGGAGGGGAGTTAAACATGAAGCATATTCCCATGAAAAATTTAAGGGAAATATCATCTCAACAGATTTTGCTGGCTGAAATTCCACCTTACCTGAGAGCACCAGTGTTTCAGATTATAATTTTGTCTTAATGGACATTTTTAAACTACAAGACCACTTTAGGGTATTGCTTCTCTGTAATTAGCAACATTTATCATCTCTTATTTTAAAAATCAGTAGATGAATAAAAACATTAATTCAGTACATAAGCAAGGATTTGACTTTTTATTGAAAATGCAAATATGAGTTCTGACATCTTATTATTTGAGAAAGTGTATCTTAATAACTAGACTTGTATGAACATTTCCAGTACTTTGGTTGCATGATCTTAATAAGATAAAATATAAGCAAACAAATATAAATAAAATATTGATCTCATAAATTTAAGATACCATATTATATGGACAGAAAATAATGTGTAAAATTTGTGAAAAGAAAATATACTCATATTACATAACACTGGGTTGTAGGGGATTTTTCTTGTGTTTATAAATGAGAAGAAACTCTAGAAGTAGTATCCAAGATCTGCCATGTTACGTGACAATTCAGGTTCAGTTGTTTGCTATTTTTCTGTGGATCCCAAGTTGTGAGTTCAAGTTTTGCTCATGAAAATGACATATTTGGCCTGCTGCAGTGACATGTATCTTGTCATAAGGTTGGGCAGACTTATTCCTCTCCGGTATGTTTGTTGGCTTCAGACAATTTCTTTGCGTAACAAAGTTTTGCTTAGACCATTGGATTAGAGTTAGTGCTCAGTCTAGGGTGTAGAAGAAATATGAATAAATTTTTCTAAAATCTTCAGTATTAGTGGAAAGAGAAATTTTCAACTTTTTTTTTTTTTCTTCATATAAGTGCTGCTCATGAATTTTCTTATTTGAAGATGAAATTATGGCTTTTCCTGTTCTCCTGTGGGGGGCCTAAGGAACTGGTGACATTTTTTGCATATAGCAAGAGAGGCAAAGTGTGCTGACTATATTTGCTCAACATGAACTTTTTATGAAAAAAAAGTTAGTGATGTAAAATGCTCTAGAAAGCTTTAAGACGTAAGTATAAAGGGATGCATTGTATCTGGACTAAAATCAGACACAAGTGAAGAATTTGATTCTTCTTTCACTCTGTTAACTCCAAAAACTAGAGATAAAAAGGAGGTTAGTCCTCAAAGTCCTGCAGGGTCGACTCTGGTATCTGAGAGCATAGACAGAATCCATGGCTGTCACAGTTTCCTTTTTCACGTGACAGTGTAGGTAGCAGCATTCAAATCATGTTCACTAGGAAAATCACCAGTACTCTACGGGTTTCTGAAGAGATCACCCCAGAAATGCGCTTTATGCTATTATGATGAGTAGGCCATAAACAGTATGTTTTGTGATGCCCTGAATTTAGTGGCAGAGCACCATGCCGTGCTTTCCACCTGCTTTCCCAAGCCTCTTATCTGCTTTACCCCCACCCAGCAGAGTGACTGGAACAGGTCACCTGGGTTAAACATGGGCTTGGAAACTTTTTGAAAGAGTTTGTTGTCTCTGTCCTTGGTTTTATGTCCTATTTTCTTTTAAAAATTGTTGATGCTAAGTGCCTATGATACTCAGGTAGCTTCCTCTAATAGGAGCGCATGCATTTTGGAGGTGCTTTTCATACATTAAACACAACACTGTATACCTGGCACAGGATGTCCCCATTGCACTTCTACACGAACCTATTATTTTTCTTCAAGTTTATGCATAGTAAAAATCTCCATTTTCTAGTAAATAGGTTTGTGTAACCAGATCTCTGTGTTTTACTGGCATTAACTGGGATACTTTCTGACAGTGAGAAGTGCAGAGAAAACTAGAAGAAGGATGGAGCCAGAGCTTTCCTTGCCCTCACAGGTGACATGCTGAAGTCAGGTTTGATACAAATTGACATGGCAACGTAGGGGACTCACACAGCCTCTGTGTCTGTTTGCTGTCATCAGCCTGATATTTCTTAAAAGGACTGAATTTCACCTAGACAAGACACTGTCTTCCACTCTGATGATGCTAGGGAGTATTCAGTTATTACGTTTACATGAATTTGAGTTTGCAGCTGTCTTTTCTAATCTGATTCACGTTGCACACAAATAGTATTTCCTGTATCGGAGAAAGGATGGCAGCACTGAACCTGTAAAATACCCACAGAGAGCTAGCATAAAAAGGCCCATTGAAGTCAGTGACAAATTTCAAGAAGTCAGCGGTGAGGTAGTCACTAATTTAAGTGTGCCGAAATTTCCATTAATTTTTAAGTAAAATAAATCAACCAAAAAAAGAAACCTCTTACCCCATTTCTGCATAAGTTCTGTTCTCCAAATCATGGTAACTGATATCAAAAGACTCCAAATCCTTACAATTTTTGCCTCCCTTCTATGCTGCCCTGTGTGCCTAAGGCACTTGCTATTTGTAAGGCATCAGCCTCCAAAAAATAAAGCACAAAATATGCCAACCTGTTGGAATAGGACCAATTGTTTTTCAAATGTTTATTTTAAAAGTATTTTAGAAATAGGTAGTAAATAATTTAAATACAATTTTAAAAGAACACCATCTGTCTGTTACTTGTGAATGTGGTGCTAAACTCATGCTTTTTTGAGACATTGGAAAGAGTAATTTTCCATTGATAGACAATGTGAATTGTATCAGTTTTAACAATTGAAAGAGCTTGGTTATGCCAGTTGACAAAAAAATTCTAGGATAAATATTTCCTTAATCAGTGATACTATTTTGATATAACATCAATTTTTGGATTATTTTTGAGTTTTAATATGCAGTTTAGCTAGTAGGAGGTCAGAAGAAGGACAAATAAACCTTTAAGCATTGTGTTGATCTGAGCTAGCATTGCCTTCTGCTCCCTGCAGTAATCATGGCAAACAGATATTCTTTTTATTCTAAATAAAACAAATCATGCCAGTTAATAAATTTTTCATGCACAGACAGCTGGGTCAAATGGGAACTCCCACTTGAGAGAGAATTGGAGGAAAAGAATTGAACTTTCAGAAGGAAAAGTGGAAAGAAAAACAATTCCTTTTTGTTAGGACTATTTGGGTAATGATTGGGTGGGATTTTTCTTTTTGCTTTTACAGTTTTATATCATTATTTAGTCTGTGATTATTATTGTGAAAATGTTGCTTTCTTGTACACAAGTCTTGAAACCAGAATAGAAATTTAAATAAATGGGAAGTGATTTTGTGTAACGATCTCTTCTGGTGATGACTTTTATCATGGTCACTGAGCCTGTATCTGATAACTATGCTTTATGTGAGATTTAGGCTAAAAGGCCTAATAGAAGTTAACCTCAGACTAAGCCTTGTCCTTGCTCACAGTACAAGTTTTTTGAATATGAAACACTGTGGATTAAAATGTCTATGCAGGATTCAGTGTGGCATCGCGTGTGGTGCTGGTTATGATTCTGTATGCAGGTGCTGTGGTCGATGAGGTTGATGAACAATAACTGCATATGCAAGTATCCAGGGAAGCGCAAAATTTCTAAGCAATTTACTCTCATGTGCTCTGTTCAGAAATTCGGCTCTCAAATTACATCTAATGAGCAACAATGGGTGCCTTTGTGGGTATGAATAAAGGGATCAGAGAGGAATTTACATCACCCATCTTCAGACATTATTTGAATCCCTAGATTGGGATACCCGGCTCCCTATGAAGTTAATGGAGGAGAAGACTTTCCAGCCCAAGCCCACATCTAGAAGATGCAACAGGTTTATGAGATGGCACAACACAGTAGGTGGTGGTCCTCTGGCTCCCTGGCCATGCAGACAGGGGATATAGCTGCCTTGTGTGCACCATGGTCCCCACAAAGCCTGGCGTCCTGGCTCCTTCCTCCTGGAAAGATGGATGCGTTGAAAGGAAAAGAGAGGTGATACACTCTTGGGGCTCACTCTCAGACAGATTTGAGATCTGCTTGGCATGCTCAAAGGAACTCCAGGCTTGGGAAATATTTCTTAGTTCCTATAGTTGAGGTATAGTTTGAATTATCCCCTTTACACCCTATTTAGTGGACAACAAGATTATTCTCAGAGAAGTCATATGTGGGAATCGTAAACTAAAATTGAATAAAAAATTTCTATCATAATAAAGCATGGCGTGTTATGAGACTTCTTCAGTATGATTTGGAATAATTAATTGTCCAAGCAGACGGTATGACAAAGGCCTGATATCATAAAGATTGGCAACAGAACATTGTGTCTGTTAATGTCAGTAGGGTGGGCAACTAGGAGATTATATTTAGAGATATTTAAAACAGATTGTAAGTGCAGATGCAGGAATAGTCATTATTTAGTTATGAACACCAGTTGCAGTACAATTTCCTTATATAGCAAATAGTCCTGCAATCAAATTCTGCCCTTCTTCTTCCCTCAGGTAGAAGTTTTTGTAAAACCATGTGAAAAATGTAAGGTAAGAAATGACTTGTAGAAGAGCTGTTGGTTGTGAAGAAGGGAATACATTCTTAAATGTTCATTTATTCCATTATATTTTGGAGTGTTTTCATTGTTCAGTTTTCTGTTATGCTTTTAATCACTGGAAAGACCATTTTCAAATATTAGAAACATGGACTTATGGAATGATTTAGATTGGAAGAGGTCTCTTTAGGTGATCTAGTTGAGATCGAGCTTCAGGGTCTTGCACCCTCAACTTCTGTGTATCTTCAGGGACGGAGATCCCACTACCTCTCTGGGCAGTCTGTGCCAGTGTTTGACTATCCTCATGGTGAAAACTGGGTTATTTTTATAACTGCAGTGCCCTGTGTTCCAGCTTGTGCTTGCTGGCTCTCAGTTTAAGAATTTTGTGATAGACAGGTCCTCAAGGAAAGTAAAACTCCATTCTCCTTCTTCCTCCAGCCCAGGAAAATCTGTTGATCTAAGCCATACAGGGTAATTTTCAAATGGAAAAGTTGCTGCGATTGAAGGCAAAGGGGTCAGCCAGGAAAATCAAATTTATAGTGTGGAAACCAATGCCTTTTCAGCAACAGATCTCATAACAGACTTCAGGCCCACAGCGGTCATGCTGTCATCTTTCAAGAAACTTCATAACTGTAAATTTTAAATGATGACTTTATTGTAAATCACAGACACACAAGATTAACTTCCATAACCCAATGGCAATGTGTTTGTAGACTTATGGAAGAGCTAAGACAAAGCAAGTTAGGACATCCATCTGTGATTTGCCATTCCTTAAGGAAAGGTCCACCTGGGAGGGACAGACACCAGCCAAGCCATGGCTGAAGCTGGCTGAAGTGAGAGAGTCTCTCCTCAGCAGCACAGGTCCCCCAGCTGAGGACGTATTACCCAAGCTGGCATGCGCAACCATAGTGCAAAATAGAAATGTGGTTTTTGCTTATGCTGAAGTGCCCATACCATTCTCTAGTTGACGTGGCTAGCAATAGGAATTAAGATGTGTCAGCGTATGCTATGAGCCCGAGTGCAGGCTCTCTGGGCACATAGCAGATGCAAAAAAATCATGGTTTTAGTTGTATTGTGGCCCTCTCTGTTGGCTTGGTGCAGAGACGCCGTTCATTTCTTCAGATACCACTGGAGGAGCAAAAGGGAAAGAGGATTTTGGTTGCTACACAGTGCTGTCTGATCAGATGTTCTTGGTGAAAGGAGTAATGAAAATAATCGCCTTTTAATAATTCTGAGCATTCATTACCAGCTATAAAAATGTTTTTAGTTGTAAATTTGAAAATACTGCATTGGATTTAGAGGGGATATTATAAATTATCTGTTCTTCCAAGATTAAATCGGTAAGAAAATATTGAAAGGTCAGTTGACTAATATCATTAGTTATATATTATGAGTAATGAACTAAAAGTAATTTAATAGGACCAAAGATTTCTTTTTTCAGTTTTTATGTATGTGTCTGTGTATTAGCCATGGATGTGTGTGTGTCTGTAGTAAACCTAATCGCATTGTCCATATAAACTTAAGTTGAGTGAACAATGCACTTGAATTAGCACTTTTTTCCTGCTCTTTCCTGTATGCCTCTTTACAAAAGAGTTTGGTTGTCATATTGTGTGCCTTCAACTTGGCAGAGGCGTAAAGTTTTGAGGGGGATCAACAGCATATTCATTTATTTCAACTGGTTAGCTGTAAAATATCTCCTATGCAGTGGATGAAATTATGCAGAACAGTTTTAGGCAAGAAACAAGTTATGTGTGTACGCCCCTCCTCCCCCC
>VXBO01012616.1:78629-120772 GCA_013400135.1 Rhinoptilus africanus
TTTGTCAGGGCAGGTTAATGGTTGGACTTGATGATCTTAAAGGTCCCTTCCAACCTCACCAATTCTATGATTCTATAACTGAGAACTAACAAGCTCATCTCATGAGTGGCAGAACTATCCTTTCTTCACAAGAAGGTTCTCCGACACTTTCAGGTGCCAGAAGTGTTAGTCTTATCAGTTCTTTGAAAACCAGGCCTGCATTATTTATTTCCTTAAGAGTGTTTGAGGCATTCCATTGAAGGTTTGGAGGGCCTTCTGCCCCTCGTCAGGAAGTTTACGGTCCGTCTCTTACAACAGTCTAGTTGTTAATGATACTCATATTGCTCTATCTGAAATGAAATTAAAATATATCACCTGATATACCTATTTATTGCATTTCTCTCCCTCTCTCTCTCTCTCTCTTTTCCTTTTTTTTTTTTTTTTGTAGCCACCTTTCACTGGTAACTCTTGGATCTGCCCTTAAGGCACTCAAATAGCTCTTGATTCCACCGCATATAGCAGAAATTCCGCATTCTTTTATTCTTCATATTCTGCTACTGAATTTCAGTCCATTTCTATTAACATCATCCTGAACATTGCCCAGCTCCTTTGTGTCTGATATTTCAATCTCTCTCTGTCTTGAAAATAAGGCTCAATTTTTTTGGTCATCGTTTTACTTTTTTTTGCATAAACTGTTTGTGCAGAGGTCATTAATGCCTTCTATCACAGGACCACTTTTTAAAAACATGACTCAAGTAACTTGACTATCAGCAAGTGATTCCCTTTCATCATACTAATTGACATTTCTCCTTGTTCTTACTAGCCTTGTGATTCTTTAATGAATTCATATTTTTCTCAAGCTTGACTTCCATTAAACTTACCTTTTTTGTAGCCTTCCACTGGTGAATTCTAGTTAGCCAGAGCTTAGGTACTTGAGGCACTGTCAAATGCTGACATTCAGAGAGACTAAATCCATTTCATTTCTTTGTCTAGAAGTTCAGTTATCTTTTCAGGGGAAGATATCAGGTTAATCTAGTGCAATCTTCTTTTCGCAAACTCATGATTCATTTTGTTCCATTTTCCATTTACCTCTGTATTTGAAAGCCTAAAACCAAGGCTATATAACAAAACAAATTCAATAAGAAAAATGAAGTGGAGAAATAACTTCAGATTGTGCATATCTGCAACTGAAACGTAAGACCTTGGATATTGTAAATTCAGTCTTCTTCTAAATGTATATCACATCCCATATGTGCTATAATACAACAGTTAAACTAAGGCATAGCTTTAATCTCGCATTCCCTTTGATTCCCATGGTATACAGAACAGACAGAGAAGCCAAGTTAATGCTGTTCTTTTTTACCCTTTCAGTAAGTAGGATGTGGGGGCATTATAGATTTTGTAGTTAATTTGTGTCTCAGCATAGTCGTTTATCTGTCTTTATTTCTAGCACTCATACAGGAGTGATAAGCATTTTCCTATTGATAAGGGTGGCTTTAGAGTATTTGCCATGTTAGTGCTCAGTGAGTCACTCCTAAATATGGCTTCTATCAAATGGATCTCAACCAAATATATTTGAACGAAATATTAAGAATGTTTATGAAGATAAAAGTTAAGGAATCAAAATACTTCACAGATTTTTAACTGTGTTGCCAGTATCTGTTTAAAAACATTGATACAGAACTTTGCTGGTATTTTTTTCTGCTTCCCTTGCCTGGTACTACCGTTTGTGCTAATGAGGAAAAAAAATGACACTATGGCAACATTAGCCCGAGGCTAAGTGGCTTTGTGAAGAAAAAAAAGAAAAACAAGCTGGTTGAAAAAGAAAATCATCAATATAAAAAGAGTTCTTTTTCCCCTGGTTGGTAAAACACAAAAAGATTTTGTGGAAGTGCAACTGTTTCAACAAGGTTTGAGAGATAGGAGAGCTTCCAAGGTCCAAGGTGCTCCAGTCTCTGCTAGGAAGGAGAAAGCGGACTCTGGTTGAATGAACTGAAACTTTTCATTTTGATAAGTCTACATATTGCTATTTCACAGAAGTCAATTAGGAAGATACTGGTTTAATTCCAATAAAAATGTAAATAAATAAATTAACTGCTAACCATCATTCTGTTCAGCACTAAGTGCTCAGGCTTTATAGAGAGGAACAGCAGTTTTTTCCCCCTCTTGTTCTTTAAGGCAAGTACTGAAAGTCGGTTAATGCTGACAGCCTGCCAAAGTTGCTTAAAAACCTGTTTAATATATGCCCTAGTTTGAAGAAGAAAGTGAGCTGTCAGTGCCTGCTATTTTCTTTTTTTTTTTTTTTTCCTCTCTGCTCCTGGTCAATACTTGATAGCTCTTGGGAAGAGAGAAGCTTTTAGATGCTAATATTATTTAATGCTTGGTGTATTTACTTCAGTAAGTCTTGTCCAGAAGTGGGTGGGATTTTTGACAGCTACAGTGCAGTAAGCATTGATCTACTTAAAAGGGCATAATTTGATATTCTTGGAGATTTTTGAGGAAGTTTGTTTCCAGTTAAAATGCCGTTCTCCTTTCCATTTGTTATTCGATGTCAGTTTAGCACAGAGCACTGTGTACAGACTACAAGGACACAGCAGAGTCTGTTGTATGGAGAGTGATAGCCTGTGGTTCACGTACAAGTTGGAAGGCAAAGGATATACCAAAAATGGGGAAAAAGGAAAAAAGAAAAAAAAAAATATTTCTCTACAGAGGGATCTGTGCAATTATGCAATTCATTAGTCTGCTTGGGTGCTCTGACGCTGTGTTAATTTCGGTAACAAGACAAGCAGCATGTGTGTGAGTACATTAATGATCAATTCCTGTTCCCACTGAATTAGAGTGTTTCCTGAAGGTCACAAATCTCTACCCTGCCTGTGCCAACACAGGTAAAAAACAGAGAAACCCAGGGGTGACTGGAGCTGGCAGCAGCAGGGCATGGCCCTGCCCTGTGTGCCCAGGTCGTTCTCCCTCTCCTCAGCATATGCCTCCCATGCTCCAGCCCCTTCTGCCACCCTTCCCCAGCAAGAGAAGGAGGAAAAAAATATCCGCTGAAGGGTGGGATGGGGGAACAGTGAGCAAAAAGAGAGAAAAGCATGAACTGGATTTTATTACTCCTCAGTACAGCTTTCAAGCAGAAAGTTAAAACTGAGGAGATGGTTGGAGCAGTATGTCAGGATTGCAGCGGTTGTGATTGGAAACTTTCTTCACACCTTTTTGACCTACTTAGTAGTGAAGATTTATGTGGCCATTCACAGCTAGAATCTCATCTTGTCTTTAAAGAATAAAATGTAAGATTGCCCTCTTTACTTTTAGACGTTCTTGTTATTGTAGATCAATGAAAAGGCAAAAAAAAAAAAACCGCTCTGAAATGTTTGTGTATGATTATCAATTTATCAAGTGGTCTTACAGCTACCTCTGCTTGCTTTCTACTTGTCTAAAGATGGTTTGCCATCTTAAAAACTGCCCACAGAGAAGTAAACAGTTCTTCTGTTTCATCAGAATCACTGAATGGTTTGGGTTGGAAGAGACCTTAAAGACCATTTAGTTCCAACCCCTTGCCCTGGGCAGGGACATCTCCCACTAGACCAGGCTGCTCAAAGCCCCATCCAGCCTGGCCTTGAACACTTCCAGGGAAGGGGCATCCACAGCTTCTCCGGGCAACCTGTTCTAGTGCCTCATCACCCTCACAGTAAAGAATTTCTTCCTAATATCTAATCTAAATCTACCCTCTATCAGTTTAAAACCATTACCCCTCATCCTATCACTCCACTCCCTGATAAAGAGTCCCTCCCCATCTTTCCTGTAGGTCCCCTTTAAGTACTGTTCAATTTCTATAAAAAACAGTTCATACTTTACAGTGCATACTTCAAAAAACCCCAAACAATTTTAGGCACATCTTAAATCCCAATTGTACAATTCTTTGCACATATATTTAACTTTAAGCTCAAAATGAACATTTGACTGAAGCTCCTTATGGTAGTTATTTTATTTGTACTGTTTGTGGGGGAGACATTTTAACACTCACATTTGGTGAGTCATTACCACCTTTCGTAGAGGATTCATAAAGATACATCCAAGAGTAAGCAACGTTTGACAAAGATGGTATCATTAGAAATAGTTCATAAAAAACAATGTCTCA
This sequence comes from Rhinoptilus africanus, assembly GCA_013400135.1. Lineage (NCBI taxonomy): Eukaryota > Metazoa > Chordata > Aves > Charadriiformes > Glareolidae > Rhinoptilus > Rhinoptilus africanus. The sequence goes on from VXBO01012616.1 coordinate 82,747, forward strand.
CAGTAAAGTTTCATAGTTATGATTTTTGGAGATTTTTCTGTTTTTAAATGTGTTTCTGACAGTTTAACAACCATAAAATGCTAGGTCTTAATCTAGATCTGTGAAAATGTCTCAAAAAATGTGAGATTTTTAAAAATTATATTCAAATTCAACCTGAAGAGTAAATGGACATCTATCAATTTTAGGTTGTTTAGGCACTATGTAATTACTGTTCTGTTAATTCATTTTACATACAGAGAAGTAAAGACATGAGCCGAAGTCAAATGAAAACTAATGGAGCTGATTTCTTAGGGTTCAAAGGGACCATTAAGATTACACTGACTTCTTTCTAACGCTTCTTGTAGGGTTTGTACCACAGCCATGATTTTAAGCTAGACTTACAGCTTTTTTTTTCAGAAATCTATCAAATCATGACTTAAAGATCTGGAGGAGACACCAAAACCAGAAATATTTTTTTGTCATTGTTCACAGGTGAAAAATTGCACTTGCTATTCTGAACTTGTCCAGCTCCATCTTCCTATCATCATAAACTTTATTTTGCTGGATTGAGAGCTGCCCACGATAACTGATTTCTTTCAACATGGATATTTTCAGGCAGTAATTTCCTCTTAACCTTCTCTTAATGGCCTGGGTAAAATAGCAATCAATCAAAAATGGTCAAAATAAGACAGGTTTCCAACTTTGTCCTTTGCCATGAATGAAGTTCAGCTAGGCCAGGGGTGCACAGCCTGTAATTTTAAAGATGGCTTTCACTTTTTAATGAATCTGTTCCAGTTGCTGACTGATACTTTTTCCCCATTGTGTGATAAAAATTCAGTCAGTCTTTGTCACAGGACTGTGTTTATCCAGTTGTATGATCAGAGAGCATATTTGTTCATGCATGGGAATGATTACATTTTTCCTTACGTGATGCCTCCCCCATGTGAATGAATGTGGAATCCCCATATCATTTCAGGTGTGTCTGTTTTAAAAAGCTCTGATCTTTGCAATTACAGTTAGAAAATGGTGTTACTGTGTTACTTCTCCATGTGGAAAAAAAGAAAAGGACTTGTGCAGAAAACCAGAAAAATTTGATCTTTGTGTTATTCTCATAATCAGTTATTCTGAAAATGTGGAAACAACTTAAAAATACTGCATGAGGCAATCATTGAATGTATCTGTATGTTCGTCAGTTTTAGATAAGTACCAATCCCTGATTTCCAAACATGTCTCTGAAAGGAGACTGCAAACTGAAGAATGTTTGACCAAGTTCATATTGATTTTATTTATAAAACTCCCTACTGGCTTCCACAGCACAGGATCAAATTCTCAGTGATTATGAAAATCATTTAATTCATTACTATTCGCATTGTTCCTTACATTTCATATCTTTTTAAAGATAACTAGTCTTCAATGAATTGGGACTAATTATTCTTCTTAAAATCTTAAGTAGAACCATTGTTTGATATTTTCACAAACCTATTTTCTTGTGGTATAAAAATAACTGTTCCCATCCTCTGGATAGGCAAAAAAAAAAAGATGGGAAGAGTAAAAAGAGAAAACATGCTTTTATCGCTGTATTATTACTTTTTATTTAGAGACAGAAAACACTGGAGATTAGCTGCTGGTTGTGCTCTTTCATTAACCTTTCTGAGCCTGGATTCAGGTCCAGTGTCTGCATTACTTTTTGTGTAATTACAACTGAAGTAATGGTTATTTTAGTTCATTTTACAATCCACATCTTAGCTGTTACATCAGTTTGTGTTATCATACTCAACATTTGCAACTTGTTTTCTCCATGCAGACTCAGGACTGTTTAATTAATTGGGATCAAACCTGTAGATCTCTGGCAAGCATCCTAAAGGAAATTATTGTGTAATCCCTGTGATGTTTTGGAGGTGAGGAGTAAACGGGGGGAGCAGTGGGACAGTATTCGATTGAGCTCTGTAACTCATTCTGTTTGGAAACCTTGTATTTATTGGTCCTTCAAGCAATTATCAGGAAGTTTGAGAAAGCATTTCAATTTACACTAATCTTAATGGTCAGTTTAATTGAATTAAGCCTTATCAGGGAGATGTATGTTAAGAAGGTTTTGTTTTACTGCAGACTGGAACATTGCTGTAAATGTGATCGTGTAAGATTTCACAAGCCAAGCACTATGGGGCTTTGTACCTAAGTGAGATGACACAGAATAAAAATGATTATGAAAAGTTGGGATTCAGTACCAACTTAGTGTTCCAGATGGGTCAGTAATACTCTGCTGGAGAAGTGCTATTTAATACTTTTCAGATGTTTATAATTTGGGGCTTGGATTGGTTTATTTTTGCTTTAGTGTTTGGTTTGGGGTTTGTTTTTTTGTTTTTTTTGTTTTGGGTGTTTGTTTTATTTACACTTCCTTGGAACAGTATATAGTTGTGGGATCAGAGTATGGTGCTGGTCAGTGAAAACCAGAATATATTCTGAAGCAAGTGCACATTTCCTGAATGTAAACAGATGGGTTTGTTGTTATAGTAGCATCTTTTCCCTTCTTTAATAAATAAGTTTGACTGAATAAGCTTTACTAAAAACAGAATACAAATGTTAGTTCTAATTTTCTTGTATACAAGCTCATTTTTATTTCAGTATAGACAGATCATACAATGTGAATGTAAAATGGGCAGGACTTTCAGGAAAATGAATAAAATCAGAAGACAAGGAGGAAAAACAAAGGCCAAAAAGCAGGAAAGGAATTAAGGGGTCTGTATTTCCAAAGAAATGCAGAAAAAAAAAAGTTATACACAGAAGGTTAGGGAAAATCTGATGTACTTTAGTTGATTCAAGTGTACTGGACTTACAGCTCACTTGTCTTTCCTGAATGGTGCAAGGAGCTCTGGCAATGAGGTCTGGTCTTCAAGGCTTTCCAAGGACATATACTTCCCAAGCCTCTTCAAGGCTTCCCAAGCCCATCTTCGTGAGGGGTCTGGTTTAAAACTCAACTTGCCAAGGCCATTCAGTTGAAAGCAAAGACTGATGTAATCTGAGAGTGCCCAAATACCCTGGTCCTTATCTTAGTTGTCATAAGAAAGAAACTAGAAAAAGGAAGGAGTAGCATGTGAAGGATGAAGCAGCACAGATCTTTTGAGGAGTCAGGAGGCTGAGGTGGTGGTTTCATTTAGAAGCTGCCCCAGATGCTTCTTGGTAGTGTTGAAAGGGAAAAATAAATGTAACTGGACCAAAAGTTTAGGAAGAAAATGCAGTGCAGGAGAAGAGAGCAACAGTAAGGTCCACCCTGCAGAAGTCTGGGAAACTCTGCTAGAGACCTTTGCCGCTGGTGGAGGAGGCATGTGGCAACAGAAAAACCTCACAAGAGAAAGCAGGGACTGGAATATCTTGTAATAATTCTTATTATATACTTGCCTGATGACGTCATCCAAACTCCATGCAAACATGCAGGATTACAGCAGATCAGGACTATAAAATGCAGTGAAACTGTGGTTTACAAAACTACAAAAATCACTAAATCCAGCAGACAATATTTGTATCTTATGTTTTTCTGACAGTTGTAGATAAGGTTGGCTTTTTCGGTAGTTCAGTACCCTGAGAATTCCAGCTGGCCTTTGAGAGTGGCTTTGCATGGAGATAAGAATTTAATAGTGTTTCTTTTACTTTATCACAACGCCAGCTGACAATTGGACAAGTTTCCATACATTACTCTATACCTGATAATATCTTCATGTTTTATGTGCAAATTTTAAATTCAATATATGTATGGTCTTCCAGGGCAGAAACCGCTTTTTATCTCCATTCAACCAAGGAGTCATCATACTGCTACAGTAATGGCAGTCCTTGAATATTCCTGAGAAACTGAGTCAGGATGCATGTAATTATAATGGTGGAGTAATTTTGGAAGGAATTAGGATCTAACAGATCTATGTTACACCTTAAATTTTAGGTATAGTACTCCTGAAAACACCCCTGTCTCCAAAGATTTATTTCTCGTGTATTTATACATTAGTTTTCAGACAGATTACAGTGGGCAGTGCAGTAATGGCTCTCTAACACATAACACTTGCCATCCTCCAACTTGGGAATGGATAAAGAACTTTGTAACAGAAAATTAATTTTGGGGGGGTTTATGCTTTATTATAAAAGTGTGGCAAAACTTCCTCATTTTGATTTCCTGACCTAATGAGGCAGTCCTTTGCCATCACAAATAAGACGGTAGGTTCAGTAGGTTGAATAGACATGTTTGGGTTAGGCTTGCATACAGTATCATCAGGCAGTCCAAGCTGTGAATGTGTAAAGGAATTGAAAATGCAAAAATTACAGCCACCTGATGTAAGGACATACATTTTTGGGTCATTTGAAATGTTTTCAGGGACTGTAAGTATGATACAGCAGTAATGAACTTCTATTTTCCTTTCGTATCTTCCTTTTTGGAAAAAAAGAAAAAAGTCAAATTATTACTATAGCCTGTAACTTTTAAGAAAACATTGTTTTAAAATCTGTGTGCTTCCTTGGCAGGCTGTTATCACTTGATAACACTGACAAGAAAAAGCATAAGACAGAAGTAGAAAAACAGGGGAGCACGTTGATGAAAATAGAATTTTGTGGTTCAAAAATGTATACACACCCAACACACCCACCCTGAAACCCTGAAATGTTAGGATATATTAAAATGCTGTGTATCTACACACGCATATATATAAAGTATACAAAAGTGTGAGAAAATACATGAAAATACAGATGAGCTTTATTTGTACACATTTATAGGAAGGTGTACAGACATGCTCTGAGTGCTCAGCAAGGCCTCTTGAGCACAGTGGCAATGAACAGCTATCTTCCTCCATAATGTGACACTAAACAGAGCAGATGTTGACTCTTGATCTTGAAGCAAAATCAATTTCCAGTGGAGTTTTGCCTTTGACCTCGGCGGAATCAGGATTTTGCCTGTGATTTTATCAATTTATTCTTTCTGAAAGCCTCTGTGGTTTTTGGTGAGGTTTTTTTTTTTTTTTTCCCCTCTGCTCTAGCTATTCTTTTTCTAATCCCAGATTATCAAAAATCACTTCAGCCTGAGGGAAATGTGAATCTCTCTGTATAAAGCTCATTCGGTGGTAACAGCTCTCAATTATAGAAGAATATAACAGTTGTCCTTGCAGAAGCCTCCTTCTCACAAGAATTTCGTAAGGACTACTTATATTCTGTATAAACTCTGATTTTTCTTGCAAAAACATGCAAGTTTCTCTCCTGCATTCCAAATTACTGAGGGACATAAAGGTAAATAAGATCTCTGCTTTGATATCAAACCACCTATGTGGTTTTTTATATTTCAATGGCCAAGTTCCCCAGGAACACAGTTTCTCAGTGTTTATATAGTTATATGGCACAGCTGCTCCATATAACACCACCTTTCCTCAAGTCAGCCCCTGCTGGGTAGTGGGGGGCAGAGAGGCTTCAGTGATATGAGAGGAAGGAAAAGACTGTGGAAGGCACAACACAATGAGAAGCTGGTGAAGGCATTTGGGGAGGGTGGGAGAGATGGTCCCTGAGCTCTTTGGGCAGCTCTTCCAACCCATGAGGTGGATGGAAGTTTGAGACCAAGAGCTGGTGTCCATACAGTAGAGCTCTCCAAAGCTAGGGGTCTCATATCGGGGAAGAGTCCAAAGCTAAGCTGTGGTCTATGATTTTAAGACATGCTTTCCTCATCAGATGATTTGACATGAAGGGTTGTGTGTGACAGGAGCTTTATGAAAGTGACAAAAGTAAGTGAACCCTCTCGCCCTTAGTCCAGATTACTAACAGATTCCTTCAAAAAGAAATTCCCTCCTTTATCAAAAAAACACTTAATTTTTTAATAGCTGTAACTCTGCCGAGGTGTAAGGGAACCTAAGCAATGGTGCTTAAACATTTGAGGGCATTTTTGCATACATGCGCTAATGATCTCAGTCAAGACTGCACCTATAAGCAAATGTACCCCTCCTGAGGAGCTTAAGAAACAAGAACAGAAAAGCTCCTTGTAAATGCCAAACAACCATAAATGATGAAAAGTAACCATTCCCGTGAATTAGTATTTTAACAAACTCTTAGCTAGATGAGGCCTGTCCTTACATTCCTGTGGTGCAGACATACAGATTAAAGACGGAAGCAACTACCCTTTGTAGTGCACGTCTGCCCTTTCACAGAATGATGGAAAATAATTTCTGTAAGGAGTAGTAGATTGCATTGAAAATTGCTATTTCTTCTTCCTGACTGAAATTAAGAAATCTAGCAATGTTCTCTCACTTGTGCTAGACTCTTCTATAGTCTCTTACCATTATTTTATTGTGAATTATTAATTTATGTAACTAAGTGGGTTTACACTTTTTTTTTCCTCTTTTTAATTTCTTGCCTGATTTTCATGCTTATGTCAAATTTGTCAAAGTTTTGAAGGTCTTAGGACCAGACACTGTTTCTACAGTACCTGTTTCTCCAAGATAGGGATGTGACAGAGGCCTCCGTGTTATCAGAGTTACAAAGAGTAAACGTCTGTGTCATGTGGAGATGATCATAGCATCCCCATTTGTAATTACTTACTAACGTTGTTCTGTGTTATGCTAGTGCTGGAATAAGCTTGTCATCGTACACATGTTCAGTCATGCAGAGTTTCTGCTGAATTTTGTTTGGAAAACAGGTGAAGGAAGGAAAGAAAACATGCAACTTGGTCTGCTCATAAAGGAGGCTTGAAACTGCATCTCTGAGCCTTCCAGAAGTGCAGCAACATGCTATTCTGCCATGAGATGTGCTCAGACCTGCTGTGGGCACTGAGGCATTCCTCATGCTGTAAATGGCATGGAGAATGTGCCTAGATGCTCTATTTCTTGTGCATTCAATTAAAAACTTCCTAGTTGCTGTCTTTCTTTCCATGACTGAGTAGTTCAAATGGCTTCATGTAACAGGTTTAACTGAAAGCTATTCTTAAGTAACTTTCTAGGCTGTTGTCCTAAAAGATTCTAAGTCTTGATTTGGAGTACAACCCTGAATAGGACATGAAATGACCTTTAGTTTCAGTTCAATGGACTGTACAGTGAACAAAGAGAGGCTGAGTATGTTTCTTTAGGCGACAAAACCCAGCACAGCAAAGTTAAGTTCAAGCTGGAGCCTACTTGAATTTGTTTTATTTTTATGTGCTTGCAGCTGAAGTGGAGAAATGTTTAGTTAATTGAACAGACCTGCTTATGAATATGTCTAGTATATACGCTGCAGCCTTTCAACTCCATGTGGTAGTTCCACTGTGAAAAGCGGAGTGGGTTATAGAAAATATACACTGCTCCATAGGAGAAGAACGTATTTCTCTGAACATTCTGTGTTTTGGGATAGCACAAAAGGAGATGTATCTGACATGCTACCATTTCTATCATGTGAAATCAATACCTTCATGGTTTTGGTTTTTTGTTTTTTTCTTTTAGTCTGGATTTCTAGAGTTCTACTTCTTTTTTCTACTACTGTCTAATTTTGTTCTTTAATAAAGAACATAACTGATAAATTAGGGGTTTTGCTGCAGGGATGAAAACAGGCTTGCCAGAGATAAGCCTGGGGGCAGCACATAAACTTTTGAGGGATGATTTGATAGTGAGATCCTTTGGTTTGCCATCTCAGTGGAGGTAGGGGATGGAGATCCATATGGCAGCAAAGGTGCAAAGGTTATTGATGTGTTAGAAACCATGGAAGCACCTGAGAACCGTCACATACATAGTAGAGCCTCTCCCTGTGACAAGGTGGAGGGATCAATAGCCCAACTGAAGCACACCTATACCAATGGGCATCTACAGCATGGGCAACAAACAGGAGGAGTTGGATGCCGTTGTGCAGCAGGAAAATGATTATATAGTCACCTCCACAGAAATATGGTGGGATGACTCGCACAACTGGAGTGCTGCAACAGATAGCTATAAACTCTTGAGAAGTTCATCACCCTGGTTTGTATCAGAAATAGAGTGACCAACAGGACTAGGGAACTGATTGTCCCCCATACTCAGCCCTGGTAAGGCAGCGTCTCAAATACTATGTTCAATTTTAGGCCACTCACTACAAGAAAGACATTGAAGTGCTGGAGTGTGTCCAAAGAGCAATGTAGCTGGTGAAGAATCTAGAGCACAAGTCTTTGAGGAGTGGCTGAGGGAACTGGGGTTCTTTAGCCTGAAGAAGAGGAGGCTGAAGAGATAGACCTTTTCACTCTCTACAGCTACCTGAAAGAAGGTTGTAGAGAGGTAAGTGCTGGTCTTTTCTCCCAAGTAACAAGCAATAGGACAAGAGGAAGTGGCCTCAAGTTGCACCAGGGGAGGTTTAGACTGGATATTAGGGAAAATTCCTTCACCGAAAGGGTTGTCAAGTGCTGTAACAGACTGCCTAAGGAGGTGGTGGAGTCACCATCCTTGGAGGTATTTAAAAGCTGTGTAGGTGTGGTGCTTAAGGATGTGGACTTGTCAGTGCTAGGGTAACTGTTGGACTTGATGACTTTAAAGGTCTTTTTCAACCTAAAGGATTCTTTGATTTAATGATAACCGGTAATCAACTAGGTAAATAACCTTTGTATTTAACATTTGTATTGTATGTTTTTGGCAAAAAAAAAAAATCTTGAGAAAGAAACAAATTCCTACTAATGAACTCTATTGAGGTGTTAGCAGGACCATGAAGCTGGAGCTTTCCAGCAACGATGATGCTACTCTAAGTACAGAATGCAAGGGGAGGGAAGAGTTGTGGTTGACCTTGGTAAATGTGGGAGAAGGTACTTTAAGTTCAGAGTGTACAGTAATATTCAGGCTGCCTGTTCCTTCAGAAGCATCTCTGTACCAGGCTTCTGTGCTGAAAACAGAGATGAATGGTCATTAGGTTTTGTTAAGAAGCTGCTATATACTTTGTGATTTTAATTTTTTTTTTTTTTTTCTGGATTGTGTCTGCTATCAAATTAATACTGTAAATTATCTTTTTTAATCTACACAGATTCCAAGGTTTATGATAATTCCCAGTTTTTCACTGACCACAAAAGCCAGGTCCGCTTAGTTAATAAAATCGCCAGATCATAGAGATCTTCAAAATGCTTAAATACAGTACCACACTAACCTGGAACAGAGTGGTCCTAAGTATTTACTATCTCCACATCTCCTGCCTCTTAGCTGTCATGATTTTATGCTGCACTGTGCCTGACAGACCACATGCTCTACAGCCCAGTTGAAATACCAGTGTAAATCTTTCCTCGATCAATGCTTTGCCCACTGCTTTCTCTTGACAAATGTTTTTTAAAACTAGCCTGTTAGCTAGTAAATGAACCTTTGAATTTATTCTGATCTAGTCTCTAAACTTGGATTAGAAAAGTTTTATGGGAGAATAACAGTTAATAATGTAATAATCAGGTTAACTGGAATAATCAGGACAAAAACATACAGAAAAGAGGAAAACTATTTTGTCTGTGTCTTCTCTCCCCCCCCCCAGCTCAAGTTATTAAAAAAAAATAAAATATCAAAAACCAACCAAAAACCCAAACAACCCTTTCAGGCTTAGAGAAAGCAGGTTTGTTGAAAGACAGCAGGTGGTGTTGTTTACGGTAATGTGTGTTGTACTTATCCTTCCCCTCTTCTTTTAGTTAAAAAAAAAAAAAAAAAAAAAAAAAAGAGGGGAAGGGAATCATTCCTCTTCTATTTTATTTGCTGACTTGAATTAAGGAAGAACATACTGCAGACAGAAATATACTGTCATATATGAAAGAAACATAAGCTAATTTTAGGGAAGGGATACACAAAGAAGACCGCATTGAAAAGCGGCTACTGATTGATGAAGCAGGTAGCCTTTTTTTTTTCTTGTGACTTTAATCCTATTTGAGTAGGATTGTAAAAGCAGGAAGAATAATCTCTCTCACACACAGCTGTGCACTGTACTCCAGCATTTGAACACAAAGCAGACAGAAACACAAGTGTTTCCAAAATCTTACCCCCTTGCCCTGCTTCCCTGGAGCACCTCAGCTCTGCTGCTGCAGCCTGCGCTCCAGAAATTCCGCTAAAAGGAGGGCCGCTACTGCTGGGGAAACTAAGATTACTGATTAGGAGAGAACATAATCAGGTAGATTGAGCCTGTGTAGGGAGAAACCATTCCAGGGAGGGAGGGAGGGAGGGAGGGAGTGCAGCACACGCCGGCTGCCTACCTTGGGAGAGTACCTCGCTGTTGTTTAAGAAAACAAAAGTGGCCGTAATTCTCCTGTTGGCTTCTGAGAAGAGGGTGCTCTTTTTGTGCCTACGAGGATGGAGGGTGATTGCGTGCCTGCGTTACCTGCACCTGGCAATGAGTCTCCCTCCAGCTTTCTCCTACTTCGGAGAATGTGTTAGAGAGAAGTACCCACAGGGAAATCAACTAACCGCTTCCCCACGAAGGTAGCAAGACACTGCGGTGCCGGCAATGTCTGGGGATGCCTCGGGTGAGTACCGGCTGTAAATGAATACAAGGAATATACAAAAGAGCGAAGAGCAGCAGCAATGCAACCCTAAAGACGGCATTTAGGTCAGTTGGCTGCCTCCCGGGATATCCGTGGCTGGCTGGGGCGCTGCCTGCTGCGTAGATGGGGCTGCAGGAGGTTCCTCTGAAAGGACTCCAAAGTTAAGGGCAAACAGGGCTCCTGGGAAGGGACTGACCCTGTCGCAGTGCCAACCCCATTTTGCCAGATATCCACGCCTTGCATAACTTTATTTTTAAATCTAGTTCAAAACTAGTTGAAGAGTATCAACAGGATGTTGATACAGAAGGGAAAACAAACAAACTTTGGCATGCAGTAAGTCTTTGATTAGGTTAAACAGATTATTTTTTTTTCCATTTCCAATGGATGGTGCAGTGTGTTCAAACGGCAATACTTAGTGTTTGCAGAGTTGCAGATAATAGATGCTAGTTGACCAAAGTGGATTTACTTGTTTTACTAAATGAGCTCCTCATTATAGAGACAGAAGAAAGATGTAAAGTTTACTGCAAAAAAATTTGGACATAGTCAAATGAGTTACTCAACTGATGATATAGAAATAGCTTGGAAACTGGGCCATCGGGCAAAAACAACCTTGCATTCAGTCTAGGGTAATTGCATAGACTTGTCTGCAGAGGATTGATTCTCTAACTAAAGTAGCTAAAGTAACTTCGTATCTTTGAAGCCATTTGGAAATAAATCTTGAGAGAATATTTGGCTGTGTGTACGTAATATACATATTTTGCCTCCACTGGGGGTAAAAAAATGAACACTAGCTTCTGTTATAAATAGATACCTTGATGGATTGTAAGAAGTTTTGTTCTGTTCTTCCTCCTAAAAATGGAGGGAGAATATGTATTTTTTCTGAAGCAAGCAATATTTTTTATGTCTCATGCAGGAAAAACCCAAAGATCTTTGCAGTGGTTCAAAACTGAAGTATCTTCAGGGTATTTCAAAATGAATTTTACTTTCTCTTCCTATTTTTTGCATCCTTTCCTAACTTGGCCATATAAAATAATGGTTGCTCCATCATAAGGATGTGTATCATTATCATATTAGCTGGTTTTATAAATCAGTCTTTATTGGAGTGATTAAAATACTATTTCCTGTTATTAAATGGCTTTATTAATCTTCTTTCTTAAAGAAAAAGATGCTTTGTTTTTATTTCTATTTCAACATTTTTGCTTTATTCATAAGACACATTTCTCTGGAAACAACAGAGGCCAGTTAATGGTTTATGAGTTCAAGCTGAGCTGAATATAGCTAAGCTCTGTCTTGCTTGACATTTCATCAAAAGCTGTGTTGATTTGCAATGTTTACGGACCTATTTATTGAACCTTCACAGCTTGAACTATGCCACCGAGCTTGTTGACATTGCTGAGTTTATCTCTTGGTGCTTGTGCAATCTCAGAAGAAAAGTTTAGAGCAAATGAGTTATAACAAACTTGTCACAGTTCATAAAATATGCAGTTAGGACAATGGAGTTGATCTTCTTGTTCATTGACCACGATACATTAGAGAAATCTGAGTAGGCCAACGCAATCTTATCTGGGTAGGTGAGCGTGTGTCCTTCTCTGTGATATTAACTTTCAGATTTGATTGTAGCATCTTATGGGCTTTAAAAAGCAACTCATAAACAGAACAAATATTTTCAGTTCATAAGGCTATTCATATTTGAAAACAAAATTCAACTGTTTTGCAGCATGAAATAACATGATTATCTTACCTCTGTATAGATCTTATTTTGTGAGGAGTGATGTAACAAATGAGCAAAGAGCAAATTGAATCAGAGTCTCATAAATACCATAAATAATCATTCAACTTTTAACAGTGAGAGCATCCAATGCTCCATGCTGCTCTCCAGAACATCCTGTCTGCATAACCCCTATTTTTAGCCAATAAAATAAGATATATCTTGCTATATAATCTACTACTATTACTGAATCAATAGTGCACATTATCATGGTTTCAGACACTTCTCTATGTAACTTGAACAGAAATAGATCAAAGGTAGTGCACCTACCTGGCATCTCTGCAAAAGCAACAGAAAACTATGTGCTGTTCATTCAACAAGAGTAAAATGGATAGTTTAAGGAGTCAGGGATTCTTTTTTTCTTCTCTTTTTCTTTTCAAGTTGCAGGGGAAGCTGTTTTCCCATGTGAGCATTTTCATAGCTGCCATTAACTTAGTTAACATAGTTGTTCATTCTCCTTTTAGAACTATGGGTACGCAGCCAGTTATAAACATCCCAAAGGGAAATTGGATATTTAAAAGAAAAAAAGTTGGATAATTTTTCCATGTAGTTCAATGGTCTTTGATTGGGCTCTTGGTTCCTTGTCAACAATGAATGAATAAAAAGTTTATGCTTTTCAAATAAAAAAGTAATTGCTTATTGATTGTTGAATGCAAATTGTGTTTGAAGGGTACAATATGAAAAAAAAATAAAAGATAGGAATATGCTGGGGGAGGGAATATTTTCTTTGGTTAACTATTGCTATGTAATGTAGCCTCCTGAATTATCTGGATGGACTTACTAGGCTCAAATATCTAGACAATAGAGAGCAATAATCTCTTTCAACAAGCAAGTACAGGCAAGAAATTAACTTCGGTGTCTTGTTTCCTCAACTGCCTGTGCATTAACAGATCAGCCTCCTAACTTAAATGCTTGAATTTGGATAGTAAGAAAGCCACGATATATTTATTAGAACCTTTACATGAATAACTTAAAAGTTGTTGGCATCTGCTTAAAACACATTTATGTAAGGAGGTACAGAAGATACCTATCAGCTCTCATAGTTACATGCAACTTTTTAACTCTATGGAAAATGAAACATACTTTGGAGAGAGCATTTAAATTAGCAAGGATTCATTGTCAGAAATTCTAAAGTAAATGTTCTATTTGCATGGGGGAGGGTCATCTGAAGTCAAGTCTGGGGACTTGACTTCTGTAGCAACATCCTGTGGTCTGTTTTCCTTTTTATGTGAGAATTCACCAAGAAAAAAAGGCTCTAAATGTCTTCAGTCTGTGCTGACTCCTGTACAGTGACATTGCTCAGTGTTGTATATGTAAAAGATTCTTGATTTAACACTTGTTAGATGTAGGACCAATTTTTCCTGCCTGAAGTTAAGTTATACTATTTTAGTAAATAAAGGCACAAAATCTGGTTTGTACAGTATTTAAAATATAAACATTTCAGGCAGAGGCTACTTTTCCTGATTGGTCTGTGTTGTCTAGATCAATAGACACCAAGCCACCTACTTGCTAGTAGGAAGTGAAAACATTATGAATAATGCAACATACAACTTGAAAAAAGAATATCTGTATCAAAATCATGGTTCAGGTAAACTGATAACAATAGGATGGACTATGAAAACTTGACTCTAACGTGTAAAATGAGTATAAGGCTTTCCAGGGTTGTAACAAGGCAAGCTTGTTGTGAATCTTCTGCTGTGTAGTGCAAGCATATAAGATTTGTTTCTTCCTTTGATTAATTTATTTTTGAAACTTCTTTTTTTCCAGTTTACTCATTTTTGCTAATCTTTGCCCTGTGTGACCTTAAATAAAGACATGCTTCTCTCTTATACATGGTCTGCTTGAAGACTTTACATAACTGTGCTGTAACAATGTCATGATGTTGAGATGTGGGGGTTTTTTTCATTGTTAAGAACCATGGTCAGTGGAAGATCTCTTGTTAAAGTACTTCAAGATAGAGTCTAGTTCAATAAAAAAAATGCTTTGCTCTCACTTTTTTCCATTGGTCTGGTAAAACCTGTTGATTTTGAGAACACAAATGTAAAGCCTCTTTGTTCATTCAGGATTTTGTTCTGAGAAGGTAGTGCTAGGTCACAGGATGCTATGTTTAGAGTGGGGTTTCTAGGTTAATCTCTACATTTACAATATCAGCTAATTTTTTTTATATGTTTTATGTGTGCTTCTTCAATGAAACAAAATAACAAGAAAAGATGCTTACATCAATGAAGAGATAAAAGCCCATGCCTGTTAGGATTATTGTTTGTTTGTGGTTTGTTTGTTTGGGTTTTTTTTTAAATCTGTGGATGTCCGGAGATACTCAGAAACAATGAGGATTAAGCAAAATGCTCTTTGTTAGAATTAATTGTGGCCTGGAAAAGGCTGAAGGTACACATATATGTAGGGAAGAGGGTGTGAATTTGTTTGTTGGTTTGATTAATGAAGTGTCACCTGAAGCGGGGAGTATTGGTAATTACTGGAGGCCTTTTAGTCCTGGTCATAGGTGACTTGCAGCTCATCCATGGTTAGAATTACTGTCTTTCTAAACAATCCAGTTAATTCAGATGCTATGCACTTACCATTTACCTATGCGCTACGTATTGTGTATTCATTGGCTCTTCTAGATTCAAAGCTTTAAGCAAAAATATTAATCTTATTAGTTCCTTGTTAAAATAGTCTTTGTCTAGTAACACTAATCAGACTGATGTCCACTGACTTTTTCTTCAGCTTAGGACTCAAACAAGCTCCAGGCAGCTGATCTGCAAAGCTGTAAATTGGGTGGCCGTGTCAGTAGCTAGTCCTGCCCTTTCCTCTCTCCCCTTGTCCTCCTCCCTGCCCTTTCCCCAACAAGGGCTGGCACTGTCTGGGTCGTGGTGTCGGAGGATGGTCCTCAATTGCCAACAAGGTACAGTCACCTGCATCCAAGTCACTCTAGTCCGTGGTTTGTGATAGACTTTTGTTGCCTTGCACAATTGAGTTGAGAACTGCCCAGAAATCCCCTGGAGTTATTTGAGTCCTCCCAGCTTTTACACTGTTGGCAACAAAACCTACTGCCTCTCCGATGTTGGGACTTCTCCAGCAACAAAATTAAATTTTTTATTAGTGATGAGAAGAAAATAAATTACTTTATCCTTCACCTTTTGAAAGGGGAAACTAAATCTTGATTGTACTTCTGAGAACCTTTTAAGTCAGTTTGCTCAGCTTTCTTAGAGAATTGAAGACTTGAAGACTCTGCAGCCATATCAAGTTACTTTATCTTTTGTGGCTTTTCCTTTGCCTAGATGGCTGACTTTTTCTGAACAGTAAGTTCCCCAACTTACTAGAGTCATATTTTCTCATTTTGATGAAACTTCCACAATCTCAGAGAGCTTTACTGCATAACTAATTCAAACCTTGTCAGTGTGCTGCCTTGCACTTAGCTGTAGATGTGTCAACAGAGGGCTGTGATGAAAGGAGACCCAAGTTCAAAAATGTCATTAAGATCACTATGGGGTATGTTAGCAGAAGTGTGACAGTACAGTCCTTGGAACATTTACATTTAAATTCTTAACTATTTATGAAGCGTAGCAGGAAAAATTTTGTAACTGGAGTGATGTAACTTGAAATTTAATCCTGGGAAGTTCTGAGCAAGTTCTTTTGGGTCAACCAATGGAATTTGTCTAGATTTCTAGATTTTTGTACTTCAACTGCATTTATACAATTGATTTCCCCTTTTTTGCCTTATAGCAAAAAGAATCAGGGAGATAAATACCACTTGAGGTAAATCCTCTGTTGTGATCATTTGAATTATTAAAATACTTGTGAAGGATTGGCATTGACAAGTAGGAAGTTCCATCTCCCCTTAAAAACACTGTAGATGTTCTGGTGTTTTCTAGTAAGAGTTGGCAAGTTATCTGATCTATTTTATAGAAGCAGTAGAAGTAACTTAAAAAATGGTAAAACTTCTTTTGGTTTTAAGAGGTTTCTTCCTCCATTCTTTGGAAAAGAGTAAAAAGAGGATTTATTGACAGATTGAAAAAAGAAAAATGAATACAATTTATAGAGTTTTAGTAGCATGGCAAAATTGTATCATGAACATGGATTAACAGCACACCATCAGAAAGCTATACCTCCTCTCAAGTCAGCTCTCCTGAGACCTTCCTGGAGTGCAGTCTCTGCTTTTGGGATTCCCCATAGACACAGACATACTGGAGCAAGTCCAGATCAGGGCTGTCAGGATGGCTGGGGGCTGGACACAAGGCATGGAGGAGGTGAGTTTGCTAACCTTTCAGAATAAGTCTGTGTGAGAGGGATGACCATCTACAACTACCTGGCTGGAGATTTGTAGAGAAGAAGCAGACACTTCTTAGAGGTGCATGGAAATGGGACAAGAGGCAAGGGATGTGAGTTGGAGGAAAGGAAACTCAGCTCAGGTAGAAGGAAAATTTGTTCTCAGTGGTTGGTCACTGTAATGGATCGTATGGGGACGTTGTGGGATCTCCATTGCTGGAGACGGTCAAAACACAACTGAATACAGCACTGAACAATCTGTTCTTGCAGCTTTCTCTGGCTATGGATTTTGGACAAGGGGACATCAGGAAGTCCCTTACAGCCTCAACTGTTCTGAAGTTCTAGCTATAACGTTTGTATGAAAACCTTAACACTGCACAGTACTTTTTGTTAAAATATCATTTGGGCTTTTTTTGATGAATGCAGATTCTTAGAGCAAGAAATATCTCTTTAGGAATCAGATCTGCTCCTGGACTGAGGGAAGAAAATTGTTGATAGGAAAATCAGTCTGAAAATCAAATATCTCTGGCTAAATCTTCTTATGATGCTTTCATGCTTATTTTTTTTTTTTAAAGAAGCCAGTGACATTTGAGTCAGACGAATTTTGAAGCAAAATTTTCCAGAGTTGGGGAAAAAAGGAAAAATAATTATAAATTATTTTTCAAATTCCGTGATTGACTACTATTGCCGCTTTGCACAGCTAGCAAATTTAGATTACATCAGATTGTAAAGAACAGAGGACTGAGCGTGTGTCAGTGTGCAATAAATCTTTATGTACAAGGGCAGACATCATTGATCTGTATTATTTTGAACCTTTGAAGCTTAATCCAGGTCAGTATCCCGAGCAGAGCAAAATGCAATCATTTTGTAAGAGAAATGCTTTTAAAGAAATCTGGTACCAAAGTCTCCAGCTTTTAATTTTTGTTTCTTAGCAGATGCTCCTTAGTCTACCTAATTGCATTATAATAGCTTTATGCTGCACCAGATGCTAAAGGGATAACATTTTTCTTTCCTAGATAGCAATGCAGTATCTATGTTTGGAGTTACGTTTTGTGGTTGTCCCTGTGTTAAGCTATGCTACAAGCAAACTGTGGGTACTGGATTCTGATTTTATATTAAATAAAACCAAATCCTTTTGAATCTCCTTGAGAAATAGAAATGAAAGACCTCTCTAATTGACAGAATTTTGTTAGTGACTTAATTTATAAGTATTTCAACCTTTGTTTTAAGAGCAGAAGTAATTATTTACATCCTTTAATTCCAAGTGTTTGCTACAATGCACTAACTTGTTTCCTTTCTTATTTGTCTGTCTTTATTAAGTTGTTCCTTCTATAAGCATGGCTAGACCTATGCAGTGGTCTAATTTGTTATGTTGAATGGAATAAGGTTTTATGAGAAGGAAGAAATTTGTCTTTATGGGTAATTGCAGGGGCAAAAAAAGGAAGAGGAGGCTATGATCAGATTATGAGTTTCCTCAGCCACCCTTGCCAGGATCTTATTTAAAAAAAAAAAAAAAAAAAGGAAGAGAAAAAAAAAAAGGAAAGAAGAAAGAGTTAAGAGTGCCATTGCATTTTCAGTCAGTGCAAATTTACTGTTACTGAAGAAGTCTTCTTCCTTTCATAATGTGATTGTTCTATATGCCCTGATTGGGAACAAAATAACTTCATAGCAGCTCGCTTTAAAATCTTGAAAGGAATATTTAAATCTGAAAATGGAAAACTAATTTTTACTAAATGGAATTCTTAAATTAATAATCACCTGCTATTAAAATAATATCAGTAGATAGCATCTCAGCCATCTTATTTTTTTATAACTTATTACATAGATCATGCAAAGTATAATTTATTAATAGTTGTATTGCTTTCTTTTGTGTAGAAGTAGTGCACTAGAATAATTCATTATTACGTTTAAGATGTATCTGACCTTATTAAAAGGAAAAAAAAAATGTTGCTACTGGAATATTTTTGGCTGTTCACTGATACACTAATCTGGGGCTATCACCCTCAACATTGCATAGAATTTTAACTCCTTCCTGTAACCTTAACTTTAAAACTTATCAAATGACATCGCATATTTCTGAAAAAAATATTTTATGTGTTTTCTTTTAAAATAACTGCTTACTAAAGAGGATGTGTTTTGCTTCTGATACTAGTGGGCACCAAGAGCATATTGAGTACTTAGAGAATAAATTTCCTGGCAATGCTTGAACTCACAGAGCTGATGGGAGTGGAGGACAAAGAGTCTGGTGTTGAGATTTACGTTAGGGGAATGCAGCTTCAGTTTAAGACACCCAAACATAAGCATTTTCTCTTCCACTGTCATCAGTGGAGATCTTGAATCAGACTCCGTTGCGCACACCTAGGCACTTAGCATTGCTTTAAGTACAGTGAGAGGTCCCACCTGGCCCCAGCTGCCATTGCAGGGGGACAAGACTCTCGTACCCTGTGTCCTATCTGTGAATGCCACAGAGGTGTCATTGGTCACCACAGAACACCAGCTGTCTGTGTGTAGGCAACAGAATATCACTGTGAGGAAATGCAGTCTTTGAAGCCTGCAGAGCAGCCTTAAAACTGGCACTTAGTGGCTGTTCTAGCTCCCTTTGGACACAGCAGATGCTGCTTCTGGGGTCTTGGTCCAATTACCAGCATTGACAGAGTCATTTCATGCTATTTGAGATGCTGTAGCTTCTCCTTTTTAACCTGTAAATGCTCAGGCAGAAAAGCATGTCATTGCTAGGTCCTGTGTTACGGCTACTAATGCTGTGAGCCCTTCTGAGACATCTCACATGTTAGCTGCTTGTGTGGAGACAGCCTAGTCATCATCATCTCTAATGAGATTTTAGATTCTTATTTCTAAGGTGGATGACTAAATTAAGGTTCTAGTTTCAAGCTCAGCCTCACTTCTCAAGTTGTTTTTCTTCCGTTTTGAAAATATTTTTTTTTCACCGTTTGTGTTTGTGTGTATAGAAACTTGTATTGCACATTCTCAGTCATAATTTAGGGTAGTGTTTTCTATTTCTCAGTTTGCAAGTCAAAAAAAGAGAGAAGGGAAAATTACACAAATAATTTCAATATGCCTTACGTCTTACTTTTTTTTCTGATCAGTAGAACAGTTTAATTATCACTTCTCCCCACAAAGCGACTAGCCTACAGTTAAATGCTATGAATAGCCCTCATCCCTCATGAATGAGAATTCCCTCTTGCTATTAGTAACTGTCAACTTGCATGATTATTTCTGCACCTGAAGTCTTGGTAGAGTTCCTCATTAATTAGTTTGTGTACAAACATGACTACCTCTGCCAATGGGAATAATGGGATGCCATTACAGGTAAAGCCAGAGAAAATCTGACTGAAGTAGATGAATCTTCATTATGGTCTCACCATATGACCTTTATCAACATCTCAAGCTTCATTACACACACAAGGTTGTTGCCCCAGATTTATAGTGATAGCTTCAGATGCTCATTTTTAAGTTTTGTGGATATGCAGTTCATTTTCTTCCACTTGGATTCTACTTTTCACCATAATTTACTTGACAAGTTTCAAAAGTTGCTTTGCAAATCCAAGGAGTGAGAAGTCACACTGGTATATAAATGTATAGGATAGTGTGCAGCTAGTCTTTCTAAACTTCAAGTGATCAAATAGTGTAACAACCAGTGGATTTTTCATAACTGGATTTTGAATTTGATAGATCCCATGCCTTTTCTTTACATTGTCTCTGATAGTCATTCTCCTTGATACAATACAAAGGAGAAAAAACTATTTCCTTCAGGAAGGATATATAATTTGACTAGGGCAAGCATCAATGTAATGTCATGGTTTTTATGTCAGTATTACCTTCTAGTAATAAGAGTCCATCAGCACTATTTGAAACACTACCTTGGTAACCCAAAGGAGAAGTTGTCTGGTAGGTTTTGGCAAGGAATTGGATCCTGCTCAGACCTTAGAGTACTTGTTCCTGTGTGATTTTTCCGAGAATCACTTTGCACTCAGATTGAAAGACTAGTGACATCCCTACCATGTCACCTGAGAAGCTTTTGGTTTCTGGATGGTTTTAGGTTTGCAGAATACCTTGTGGGTTTTTCACTGATGATAGTCCTCAAATAATTATTTTAACTGAGTTTTTCCTGCTTCTGAGATGAAGAAAGACCCAAGTGTCAACCTGACTCCTAATTTGACCTTTCTTTGGAACTCGATCTATGGTGCCTGGTCCTATGGTGTGCATTTTTTTGTCCTACAGATATGTTCGGAGTAAATTTGTCAGTGCCTTGTTGACCAGAGAGTGATTTGTCAGCAGTAGTTAATTCCCCATTTTTCTGTCCTTGTGTGGTAGGTATCTGCAGGACAATACATGTGGCTTCCGGTGACCTGCCTATGCACAGAGTGCTAATTCTTTTGTTTATCTCTGTTGCAATAATAATTGTATTAGGCAGGGATTCACATAGGTGCCTTTCCTAATTAACTCCGATGTTAGAATAACAAAGTAGCCCAGACAAATCCCAAAGAGCTTGAGGCAGATGAACTATGTATGGGAATCTCCAGATTGCTCCGAATTCACAGAGTCAGGCATATTTAACATCCTTAGATCCTGCTTATTGGGGGTGGGAATTCACACCAAAGCAAAGGAATATAATGAGACATGTGCTATTAAAAAGAAAAGGTCATGTTGAAGCCAGGGAGAGATTCTCATTTGTTTTGAACATGTGGGGGTTTTTTGGTGGGTTTTGTTTTGTGGGTGTTTTTGGACAACTGGAAGGGAAAGGCAAAAAGTAGGGTGGATCAGTTCTGTTGCAGTAGTAGGAGAGCTCTGTTCTTTCTTCTTGTGGAAGGGATGAAGGCAAATTGACTGCTTCTAAGCAGCAATGGAATAGCATTGCTGAGCTGATATCCGTGGTTCCTTGAGGCTGAACTTCAGGCACCCCTGGACTGGTTAACTACATCTCCTGAAAAAGCAACCAAAATGTGCTGGAAGTTCTGGAGAAGTAACTGCTGACATAATGGTTGCAGAGTGAGTCGTATTGTCCTCCCTTAGAAGTAGAGCAATGCTGTGCATGCTCTAGAATGAGAGCCAGCAGTGTTGTGGTCCAGCTGGTGATGCTACACCGGTAAGGGTGCCACGCTGTCTACCACGCTGAAGTTGACAGTGCTAATGAAAGTGTCAGGGGATGTAAAGAAGATTAGAGCCCCACAGGACCTTCCCAGGATATTCGTGCTGGTGGTCAGGAAGAGCCCAAAGGTCCTGGATCACAAACACTTTCTTTAATTTCAGAGCAAGAGTTTGAAAGCCTTGGAAAAGACTAAGGGACAATATTTACTGTAAGACTCTTCTGTTAAACTGCATAGATGTACATATTTCCTTTTGTGATTCTCTTCCAAGGGTTTTTCTTCATTCCAGCATTAGCCAAGCTGGTCCAAGCTGGTAAGATTGGTCCTCAGTCAAATCTCCTTGTAAGAAGCGTATTTCAGAGTAAGTACCGTTCAAAAGGGCCATGAGAAACTCAGTAAAAATATCCGGCTCTTTTCAGTGAAGTTTTTACATCAGGCTCTCAGCATACTTTGAACATCAGAAAGAAACATACTTTAATTTTATCCTCTCATTAGCCTCCTTTTTTGGTTATGTGGACACTGTAAAGAGCTACGAAAACTTATGGTCTTTTGCTGGACTGGTTAATTCTTTTACTGAAGTTTTAGTTGCAATGTTTAAAAATTTATAATTCCATTAATAACATGCCACTTTATTTTAACATCTCAAATTGTTGTGGCTTAGCTATTTAGTTTGATGGATATACATGCAAATGCATTTTCATTCTAGAGTTGTATTCATCTGTATTATATTAGAAGCTTTAATATGTCTAGTAACCCATTTAGTGTTTGAAAAAATATCTATTTAAACGGGTTAGCAAATTTTCAGCTACATTTTTTGAGAAATGTGAACCCGTTGATTCTTTTGCTCAAATTGTTATTTCCTTATGTAAAATTTTGAATTTCAGAAAAACCTATTAAGGTGTTCCATTTTGTTATTTTTGAAACCTCTTGGTTGTCTGGGTATTTCTCCCTTTGGGCTTTGAAGTCATCTTAGTAAATATTTCCATAAACTCAGAAATCTGATAAAAAATTTACAATTTAAAAAAAACCCAAACAAACCAACAACAAAATCACAGCCCACATTTTGCTTTGATTTGGGAAGAAAAAAAGGCTCTTACAAATTATGTAGTATGGGAAACCAGCTTCTCTTTCTTGCCTAACTGATATTAATTTGTGTGTGTTCCTCTTTTTTTCAGTTGCATATACAGGTTTTCCTCTTTTTTATCACATCTTACTTTTCTGTCAGCAGTTACCCCTAGTGATTTTGTTTGTTTAGGAATGCTCCTACCCTAATAATGTGATTCTCCAAGAGATTTTGTGAAATAATTTTGAGAGATAGAGTATTGCAATCTTGTGAAAAAGGTGTATTTACTGTTTGTTGATTAGATGTCACAAGTGGTGTCTGGGTGATATGAAAAGCTTAATGCCTGAGTAGTTGAGCTTCTTGGCTTGACCATAAGGAGTTAAGAATGTGAAACACTTTAATGCAGATTGTAAATTGGCTGTTGCTAATTCTCCTGTCTTCACCAGCTGATGTACTATCAATTAGCAAATATAGGTTTTAATGCTGCCTTTAATATTCATGATTCTTAATTGCCTTTGTTAATTGAGAAGAAACACTCTGGTGCGCAGTGCTTGACAGGTAAGAATTATTATCTGCTGCTTGTGTTGGCAGTTGTCCAGAGAAAAGTAGGTTACTGATATGCAAGTATGTGCAAAGATCTTGCCCACAGATCTGTTCTTTTGGCTGTGAGGTTCCCTGCTCTTGATAGACAATCTGAATAATGGAACAGCTAATGGTTCTAGTAGAACATATGAATAACCTGTTTTGAGGAATCAGGCGTGCGGGTTCATTTACAACAGGGAACAGGCACAAAGGAGAGTTATTTTTGGAAACTGCAAACCTGCAGTTATTTTAAATAATTAGAAGTTGAAGAAATGACTGAGACTAAAAACAAAGGAGACTGTTATTCATGGTGAAACTTACCTGGTCAAATTTTATTAATTTTTTTTCCAAATATGTCAAGTATGATTTGCATATATGTTTGTCTTTGGACTGTATGTTTCAATCCCTGAATTGTATCTTATGCTCAGGTGTTTCAATTTTTTATGCTATCCATACTGCTTGGCTTATATTATACTTTCTTTCTGATGTTATAAAATTGGCCTTGTTTGAAATATCCTTACAACTACTAAACTATTTTCATTTTCACATCTTCAAACGCCATTTTTTTTATTTTCAACCAGCTTGAACTACTGCTTTCATATCGCTTTAAATAAGTAAATAGGTATAACTTTAAAGACTATTAAAGAAAGAACCTGCCTTAAAAAAAAAAAAAGTCAGAAACACTTGAGTGCCAGCTGCAAAAGTGACTTAGAAGAGGTGCTCACTAAAGCTAATTGGATTTGAGTTTGTGTTTGCTTTTCAAAGAGACTTAAGATCTTGGTTTATTTAAATGCTTCCAAAAAAATTGTCTCAGCTCAATAATGTTAACAATGAAGGAAAAGAATCATACAGCAGGTCTAGTAAGGCGTGATTAATGTTTTTAATGAGAAATGCTTATAAAAGAAACTTTTAGTCATTATTTATATTCAAAATATAGGTTCTTAACTGGAAAAAGTGTTCATTCTGTGTTCTGTTATGAACAAAAATGGCTTGTTAATTAAAATTGAAATGTTATTTTTTCATGAGAAGCTGTAAAATAAATTGAACTGTAAACGACATACAAGAAATGAGACTTATCAGTTAATTTTATTGTCTAATGTTTGGCATCTTGGCTGATAAAAGTGAGTCTCAGTTATAATTTCCCCTTTGCTTCTCTCAGGGTTAGCCTTCAGAAATTACACCATCATCATGTGGCGTGAGCCACAAAGGGCTGCTCTGCACCAGATGGACTTCAGAGAGATAATGGAAGCAATATTGTCCCCAGCTTGAAGGCTGTTACATGGGCTAAGCTGACCAGCTGTACACTGTGGGCTTCAGTGGAGGATACTGGAGCAGCAGTCTCACGCTTTGTAGGGTTCCTGGACTGTTGTTGTGAGAGATGGAGAAAAGCTTCCTTCTCTGCTCTCACACAGCAACTTTCCATAAGGTGTGGATAACCATGATGCTGGTTAGGACTGTCTCTTTAGCTGACAGTTTGTTGTTGTAGTGCTTCTTACTCTTTTATAGTTGTTTAGCTATTCTACTGTATTTTCAAATTGGAACACTTTAAAGCATCCAGAACTGGGGATTGTTTGGGATAAAAGCATAGAATAAGAGAGGCTGATTAATAGAAAGTTGAATAGCAGCAGCAATGGACATTTTCCCACAGGCTCTCAAAATGTAACTGTATTCGGATTGCTGGTAGCAATAGCCCAATTATGAAAGGGCTACCTGTCCATCAGGGCTGAAAGGACATTTGGAAAGAGCGGAGGTCATGGCTGCTTCTTCTGACATATCAGTGACATATCAGCATTTGCATAATAACTCGGCCAATATGGAGATCTTGTATAAGGAAAACATCTCGGGGCTGGGGGTGGGGGGTGGGGAAATTTGCTTTAGGCATGGCATTATGTTTCATGACAAAATAGGGGAAGGCTGGAGGGTAGAACGATAGTTATGAGTCTGAAGCTATATATCAAGTTTAGAGTTTCTTTTGGTTAGAACATTTTTATTGGAATAGTTTTGTTTTCTTGATGCACGACTATGTACTCTTCCTTGTCAACGATCACCTGTTGTGTTAGTGATCATCTAGTATGAAGCGACATATCTTCCTAGGGAGATTATGGTTGTACTTCTAGTGGAAGATTGCCCTGTGTAGGTAGAAATACCAGATTGCCAGCTCTACACCATATGCATTCACAGCTGGCTACAGTGTTTTGGATCATCAGTAATTGGAAAAGTGTGACTGCTACAGAAATAGGATATCAAGGCCATCATTGTATCAGGCTTACCTGGAAACACTTCAACCTTTGAAAATATGCTTGTTTTCACCGCCTTGAGAATTTCTGTATATCCTAAGTTCTTCCAAAGTCAGTGTTGTTTTTTTTCCATTTCCAGTGTCACAATTTAATGAATACATTAAAAAATAACCCCAGCATACCTCACAGAATTATTGTCTAAAATCTGCCAAACTTTTCTTCTTTATTTATGGAGGAGAGAAATTTCTATTGGGTTAATGGGTTGACAGGCTGAGACAGTTGGGGTTGTTCAGCCTGGAGAAGAGAAGGCTCTGGGGAGACCTTATAGCAGCCTTCCAGTGCCTGAAAGGGGCCTACAGGGAAGCTGGGGAGGGACTCTTTGCAAGGGCATGTAGTGATAGGACGAGGGGCAATGGTTTTAAACTAGAGCAGGGTAGGTTTAGATTAGACATTAGAAAGAAGTCCTTTACAATGAGGGTGGTGAGACACTGGAACAGGTTGCCCAGAGAGGTGGTGGAGTCCCCATCCCTGGAAACATTCAAGGCCAGGCTTGATGAGTCTCTGAGCAACCTGATCTACTTGAAGATGTCCCTGCTTACTGCTGGGGGGTTGGACTACATGACCTTTAAAGATCCCTTCCAACCCAACACATTCTATGATTCTATGATAATGTACTGAGAATTGAGATGTTCTAGCTCATGGACATAATCTGATTGTGATTGGAGGAGGTTTGTTTTTTTTTTTTTTTTTTTTGTTATTGGTAAAGGGCTTTGTATTGTTTAATACTGTTTTCTGGCAGATTACAAAACAGAGCAATTTTCTTTCCTTTGCATCATTCAGTCATGCCTACAATACCAAGCAGAAAACTGTTACAAACAGATACCTGTGCACTTCAACATTTCTACCAGTGATTCTGGTAGACCATGACTGCTTTGACTAAATCTTTCCCTTAGGGTACAGATTTTTAATACTTGGCTGTTGGTTGTGTAAGAATACACTGGCTGAGTATAGATACTCGGAAGTATCTCATTGAGAGACACTTCTTCACCTGATACTTATTTTAATTTAAAGTCAGTGATACCTGAAGGGACATATTTTTATATGGTAGTGAGCATATAGGTAAGATTGTAAGACTTAAGTTTTAAAATACCTTTTAAAAATTGTCCTTAGTTTCTGAAGGGTTCTGTGAATCCCCTTAAGACCTTCAATATGTTCAACTTTGTATATTGGTGATCATATGATTAGACTGAAATTATTATGGTTCTTTTAATGCTTGCTGCTTCTGTGAGCTCTAATTGATCACATTACCATTATTTTATCTGTAAAATACATGTGAAATCACAAGTTACCTTAGCAGAAATCAAGACGTGACATTTCTTCTAAACTCTCAAAGTAAAGTCTTGTTAGTAGTTTGTTATCACTTTCATCCTTGCAACTTTGTGTCTTGGCAAGATGTGATGACTCATGGTTGTTATAGTTGTCAGTTCGGTATTAGAGCAGAACAGCTTCACAAATGTTCTATTAACCTATCTCATAACCCAGTGCCAAAACACTTTCATCATCTAGTCTATTCTAACACGTTAATATAGCTAAAGATTTATCGTTTTATTACTTGGTGCACAAAAGTCAAATGAATTCCTTGTTGTCAAAATTAATTTCCCAGAAATCACTACCCAAATCACCTCTTCTGATTTCTGTTCCGCCTACTAACAAGAGTTTCTAACCAGCTAAGTTTTGGAAGGGCCCTGTTCCTTTTTATTGACATATGTACAGTGCCATTAGCCTTTCTGTGGTCAATAATATATGTTTTAATCTAATGGCATACTAAAAGTTTAATGGTTTCCCATGGGTCTCTTTTGGGGAATTATTCTAATGTGATTGTACTATTTCTATAATATTATAATCTTGAAGAGAAGTAGAACTAGTTCTTCTTCTTCCCATAGGCAAATACATATAAAAGTTAGAGAAGTGACTCATTGATTCAGTTTAATGCTCAGTTTTTAACAAAAGATTAAATAAACCATGTGGTGAGGCATAAAAATATTCCTGTTTGTAACTGCTTGTTGCTATTTCACTTGGAATGAAGACAGACCAGTTTATACTAGAGCTATTAATTAAAAAATAGTCATGAAGGTAGAACAGAGGTAAGCAATAAGATGTCCTAGAAGCTGATTAGATTTAAAGGTGACCTTAAATGGTCAGATATCATGGGCAGATTGTTTTATTTGCTTTTGTCTTATCCTCCCGCCCTCATACACTGAGTAATTAAGAGAATGCATAGAGAAGACATTTCAATGATTATTTAAATAATTCAGTATTTCTTACAAGCCACTGTGCCTCTAGTTTATAAGATTGAGTAGTATTACTAAAATAATGTAACATGCATTGATGCAAGTACAACATCTATTATTGCTGTTCACAATGCAGTTACAGTCAAAGTAGAAATTACTTTATATTTTCTAAAAGCTGAAATAGTTAACTATGTATATTGTATTGTTCACTGTTTTACAAAAATATCAATTGAACACTGATATTTTTCATATATAAATAGTAATATTTCTGAATACCTGTGGGGTTTTTTTTAAATGTATTGAATTGCATTAGAATGTATACATTAATATAAATAATGTTTTCTTTATAGAATAGAGTATAAGGAAGATACAATATAAAAGGTCATGAATTACTAAATCAGATTGGGAAAATCCCGCAAAATAGAACTCGAGTAAGAATTTGGGTGCAGGGATGGTCAGAATGTAATTTATCTTACAAAAAAAAATATATTATATTTTGTTTATTGCTCATTAGAACGGCATGAAAGATTACCAGAACTTTATTTGAAAACTGAGAGGGGTTTCCACTTTGTGTGGACTTTCTGGTAGCCCACACAGCTTCACTTCTCAGCTTTGCCTCACCTGAACAACAGTGTCATACCTTAGCCAATCCAGCCCATTATTTCCTAGGAAAATTCAAATATTTACTTGGCCAAAGTGAGAGATGGACAGGTTCTGTTGCCCAAAGCTTAAGGATTTCCTGAGGGACAGGGATGGCTGAGATTCAGACACCTGCTCAGAAGCTCTCAAAGTACGGTCTTGAAGGCCCTGTCCTCAAGCACAGAATTATCTTCTCTTAATAGAAATGCTGTCAGGACCAGCTAGCCCTAGAGCATTTCTATGAGTGAATAAATCATCATGTTCTGACATGCAAACATCAAAACTGTGGACATAAGTTTCTAATTGGCTGTAGATGGGGATCACAGTGAATCAGCAATTAAACACAAGCTGTCAGTGCAGAACTGTTGGTTGAGAGTGTAATCCCCGAGTGTACAGACGGGGAAATTGTCAGAAAAGGCTGGGAGATGTCTGCCGCTGTGAATAACAAGGATGAGGGAAATCACCCATCATCTGGTCTGCCAGTACATCTTGTCCAGGTTGCTGGTGAGACTGGCACAGAACACACGCTGCCTGTCAGGTTTCCAAGGGATGTTAGAGAAGGCAAGAGACAAAAAAATGAACTGAAGAAATGACTGAGATGAGGTCCCTGGTTACTTTTATTTCAGTGTAGGAGGAAGCCTGGGTAGATCATTACAACACCGAGGGAGAAGATTCTGGACAATAATTGGGTTTTCCCCTTAAAAAAGATACGCACAAAAGGAAGGGCGGAAATGAATTTTAAACACTGGATCTGTAAATAAAGCTTTTTTCGGACTATTATTTAACCATTAAACAAATGATGAAGAGATGTTTGAAGAGATGTTTTAAATTTTCTACTTTTCAGTGTTTTCAAATCAAGAACAATACCATTCTGAATGTTATCTTTTAGCCAAATTATTAGAATTATTTGGCTCACTTTATAGATAAGTAGGTGAAACTTAATGATCTGTGCGCAGGTTGTATTAAATGATTGAATGGTACCATCTGGTTATAAGATCTAAATCTACTTAATGAGTGAATAACATTAATATCCACAGACCTTTATCAAGTTGAATGTGAGTTCACTTAAAAAAAAAAAAAACTATGAAAGTTTCTGACAGGGGGCGAAAAAACCCACCTTCTCATCCCTGTTTCATTCCTCTTCAAGGTGACTTCAATTTCTAATATTAACCTTAACTCAACTCCTTGTGCTGTTGGTTGGAAAATATTGCCAGACGAGTGTCAGATTCTAATTCCTTGTCTTATGTTGATAATTACACTTTCACCTAGGTTATATGGCCCTTCCTATTTTTAAGATGTTTTTTACAAAACGGAACCAAACAAGCTAACATTTTCTAGACTGTTTGGCTAACTTCAGGCTGACTACTTTTGCTTGCTTATTTTGAAGCTTCATCTAAAATGTCTGAGCCATTTCCCAGAATAAGATGATGAAGAAAGATTTATTTATTTCTCCCCTCCCTTTCCCCCTGCTGACAAAAAGTCTTCTGAATGAAGTGCCAGTGCTACATAAGAAAAAGTAGCCCTTTGGAGAAAAGGTTTAAAGTTGAACGTCTGCACGTGCTCAGTCAAGGTTTGTAAGTATTTGTCAGTATTTATGGATGATTTTCTTTGTGGTTTGCAGCTAGCCCAAGCGTGCTTCAGTCTGGGCCTGCAGGGATCAGGCCGTGCTTTCCTTGGTGCTTTTCTGTAACGGCAGCCCCTGCTGTGACGTTGCAGCTTGATGGAAAATGAGGGTTTCTCCTCATAACTCCCCCAGTGGGAGTCTTTGCGATGAGCGGAGCGACAGCCATTTTGGTGAAAAAGAGGCTTTTAAGACGTGAGGTAGGATGCAAGTGGACGTTGGTGGCTAGTGATGGAAGTGGATCGAGCAAAGGAGACGATGATCCCCAAAGTACCCTTTCCAGTATAACAGGACCCTGCAGAGAAAAGATAGGAATTTGAATTATGCAGTCCCCTTCACTTTTGATGTGTCTTAATTTTTTGATGTCTTAATGCTAAATCCTGCTTCAATGCAGCCTTTACTACTAATATCTAGTAATGGTATCTGAAGTATGTTCTACTTGTTGTATGTAGCAGGTGGTGGCAGGGGTTGGTAGCATTGAAATAAGAAGATGGTTTCTACCTCTGACCCTCAGGTAGCAAGCAAAAAAGGAAAAATGGGAGGAAACAATGTGTGACACAAGAGAAATCATTGTACTAGAAGAGGTGGAGGAGGCTTGAGCTTGTTTTCATATTATCTTGTTATTAATTTCTTTATCAGAAAAGTTAGTGAGCAGTCAGAGGAGTGAGATATGTGCACTGCCTGCCTGTGTGTTCCCTCAGGGAAATCACGCATCAGAAAATGGTCTTTAAAAATCTATTAGCTGAGTTTATTGGCTCTTTTAGAATAAATGATGATATTACTTCAGCAATACGTACTGAAAAAAATCAGTTACTTATGAATAAATATTTCCTTTTATTTTGGGAAGTTTAGGTCTTGTAATTGCCTGTAAAGGAGTCAGGTAGTGTGACAGGGATTCATCTGTTTTACACCTAGTGCTGGATTTGACACCTTTTGCTTTCCAGATACTCAGTACTAGCTGTCTCGTGGAAATAAAACTCACCTCCCAGCTTTTCAGAGCCACAGTTACCTCTGCTGTCTCAAGTTACCTTAAGGAGTAGTTTTTATGGTTTTTTTAAATATCTTGATGGACTAAGTTTATATGCTTGTATGGCTCAAAGAACTCAGTGTGCATTATATTTGTGCCATTTATAATGCTCCAGCTTTACTGAGTTCAGACCAGCAGAGTTTTGTTGTGGGTTTGGTATATGTGTGAGTTTTGGTGGGTTTTTTTTATTTGAACGAATTTATGAGGATGCTGCTAACTACATATATATGGACTGATGCAGTTTCTAGTCCCTTCACTGTTGCTATATTTTTCTCTGAAAGTAGAAGTTTACGTTAAATGCGATTTTTGAATGACTTATGAGATTGAGGGAGAAAACAATAGAGGAGAAACTAACAAGGTGAGTATTGTATGGTAACATAGAAACATCATACTTCAGTCCACCTAATTTGTAAAAAGCATGGGTCTCTGCGTAACATTTCAGTAGTCTCTTCCCCATCCTGATTTTGTATCTTAAATTATAAGGAAAAAACTATTTTATTCAATACTTTTCACTACATTTTATATGAATTAGATGTAGGTTAATTATTTGATTGTAAACATAATCCATCTACAAAGTTCCTCAGCTTTATCTCCTTGCATTTCTGATAAAGCTGCAATTGGGAATAAAATAGATTGTTTTAATGGCTGCTGAGTCATTTACATGAGGCAGTACAACCAAATTCTGTCACTTATATTATTCAACATAATATAATATATATTATCTGTCCTCTTTTATCCTTGGTAACTCTGAACAGATTAAATGGACTTTATGGATTTATTCTTAAAATGAAAGCAGATGTAAAGTCAGTGAATGTGTGTGCACATGCAAATATTAATACTGTATAAAGTCAGTGGTTCATGCTTTTCAATGTTAGATGCATGCTGAATATCCTGTGTTAAGTTTTATTACATCATTTATAGTATGAAATCGCTAGGACATAACTGAGATGACTTCCTGCCATTAAACGTTCTATGGTTTTTTGGCAGGAGTTAGGGGTGTTAACCTCAATCGTCTGGCAAAAAAATCCTGCTGTGATAGCTGTACTGTCTATTTAAATTGTCCTCATAAGATTTTACCAAAGTTTCTCATCTCTCTGTAAAATTATAACATTATTGTCTCAGAATGAAGTTCAGTCCCCATGGGGTATACATTGTAGTGGTGGGCGAGAGATCTCTTTATCAGATTGCTTTGAAGAATTTGTGATTGAGAGTGCTGTATAACTATAAACTGTTGGTACCTAAAAATAAATCAGTAATTAGAACTGATGGGAGTGAGGCAAAGCCACGTGAAATTCAAAATTTATTTTGATACATGAATATTTTAAAGCAAATATGAACATGTGCTTACTTTGGACTGCATTAGCTCTGGGCAGCAATTTGTTGTTGTGGTAGAGGAAATGAAAGGTTTATAAGGAACTGCCAAGACCATTTTTGCTTAAAATATCCCTGCATTTTCTACTGTACATCAGTGAAGAGGTTGTTCATATAGGTTGTTTTATGTAATGCTGTGTGTTAAAGTTGACTCAGTAATTTTCCTGGAACAAGATTAAGGAGAGTTTTATTTTACCCATGTTTAAAAATGTGCACAACAATTTTATAAGAAAATTTCAGTCCTTTGCCCTGGAGATTTCAAGCTGACAGGGATGCAGGGGAAGAACTGAGATAGCCCCACAGTAGCTCCAAAGGAGGCTTTGTGGGCTGCCGTTGGCACGAAGGCAGTTCCCCTAGATGCATCGACTACTTCTGTGCCAGCCGGGCAGAATGGTACTTATTCATCTAATTTACTGTGGTGTATTTCACTTGCATTATCTAAAAAGGTATTTAGCATGTGCCAAAACTATTGATTGCATTATAGTGTGTCTTGGGAGTGAGGGAATAATTTCAACCACAAACTGATCCTACTTTTCTTTTTCCTTTAAATTCCATTGTCTGGTCAAATTGTATATTTTGTTTTCACTTTTAGCAGGCAGTTGTGAATGGCAGCTGTTTACTGTGAGAACATCATGTTTTTTCAGAAATCTTTAAAGAAAAATACATAGCTGTTTAATCATACTCCATTTTGTTTGCCACCAGTAATTGTTAGCTTGATACACAGGTTTGTGTGGGGACAGGTAGGGAAGCTAAGCTGAGTAGGTTTTTTTCTGGAGTGAGTTTATAGAAACTTAAGTAAGTGCATTTTGTATGTAACTGGCAAGCTCTTCATTATGAGATTTTAAAACTATATAATTTGCCTTATCTGTGATGAGTTTCATTAATGGCATGGATTTGAGTAGGCAAATTTATGCATGTCTAACAATTGTATTTCTGTTTTTTTTATGGGTTACTTGATGAAAACTCAGTTCTCTTTCCAGCAATGACTCCTAGCCATGGTAATGAGCAACGCTAGATAACTATTGCAGATTGGTTAACCTGTGTTCTAGTGTCTTTTGCAGTGCGTCCATAGTACTTAGAGAGGCCTGTATTTGTGACCAAGACTGAGATTCAAGATGAGAACATTCCTTTCCTGCCTTTTACAGATGATGTTTCTGAATTTGGGTGGAACAGTTAATATTTGTGTGCCTCAGATCTGTGAGCCAGACGTACATCTTTTCATTCTGCTTCTCATTTCTGCCAAAACTACAGGAATTCAGTCTCAATGAATGCAATATAAACCGCATCCAACTCTATGTGTGTGTGTGTACATACCTACCACGGTGTGAATTGCAGATGATCATTTTGATACGCTGTAAAACAAAGCACATCAAATCCAGAGTTAAGAGTTGAGGGATGGATTACAAGTGTAGTAAATACTGCACTTCTTTTAAAACATGCAGATGTAGCAATGTGAGTGAAACAGTCATGCTTAGACCAAGAAGAACAAGGAAAAGATAGCTTTGACTCATCTGTTATTGAAGTTCTTCAGTGTTTTTGAAAAGGAGCAGTGGATCATACCAGTTCTGTCATCAAGTCTGTGGGAAAGGTTATAAAAGATGTGTTACGATACAAGGTGCAGTATAGGAACTCTTGAAACTATATTTCAGATTCAGGAATTATATGGACTTACATATCACAGACATGCAGAAAAGAGAATTGTGCTGTGTCTGAGGAAAGAATTAGAAATCAAAATGTTCTGAAATTAAGATGCGGTTGCCAATAGTTTCTTCAGGCCTGAAGACACTTGACTTAGTCTAAGTAAAGTGCTCTGGTGTCTGAAAAGCTGGAGAACAGGAGATCCTGATCAAATTCATCAGGAGAATGCAAATATGTTAAAAAGCAGGTAAAGTGCTCTGTTTGGGGTTTCAGGCAGGGCAGACTCCTGTACTGCCCACATTTTGAAATAGGTGATAGCTCAGCTTGAGGTGACAGCTTCTGCAGTGAGTCCTATTTCTGTGGTGCCGTTTATGCAGGATTCTTTTTTCTATGCCACTGAGAGACATCCTCCCGCATGTCCCTGGGAAATTGCCTAGAAGGCCACAGCACAACTCTTCATTTGGCAAATAGTTCTTACTCTCAAGCTGATGCAAGCCCGTTGCCCAGCTGAGTGATGTTGGGCTCCTCTTGAGGTCTCTAGGAGCAATCACAGGCAAGCTGTGGTGGAGAGCAGGTATCTGCCATGGCGCTGTCTAAAGACACTTGACACCCACACTCGATCTCCTGGGAAACCAGCCAGACTTGTGGACCATGTAGTGAGGAAATCAAGATGTCATAAGAATAATCCATCTTGGAAGAAGATGTCGCTGCCTCCCATGAAATTGCTGTGTGTGCAGCTGCCCGTGATGCATTTTGCTGTGCAAGGGCTATCAGAGCGATCGGTCACTTATGTGCTGACATATCCGTATTTGGCAGTCTGCAACATCTCAACTGAGTTGGATTTAAAACATTGTAGGGTTGTCCAGCTTGAAACGATTTGGGGTTATTGATTTGCCTGTCTTTGCCCTCCCTCTTCTTTCTTGTTTTTAGTGGAAATTTTAAGGTCAAGGATATTACACTTGAAAATAAGGCAAAAGACCATTTTGAGCATTGGATCGATGCTCCTGGCCTACTATTTTATCCAACTTTTTAATTACAGCCAAGGTGGTGTGGAGATCCTTTAAATATTTCTATCACTTACTGTGAGAAGCCTTCTAAGTAAGAACTCTGTAAAGTTAATCTTTTGGAAAAAAAGCTCTAGAATAAATTCAAACTGAAAGAATATAAACATGCAAACATGGAATGGTGGGAAAAAAATCCCAAAGGTTTGAATCCAGCAAAAGAAATGGCAACTTCCCACGATCTGCAATGATCTTCTCTTCTGAAAACATTCTGCTTTTTAGCAGGCGTAATTTGTACTCTCTAAAAAGAGTTTTATCCAAAGTCAAATTCCAAAGAAAGAAAATGCAAGAGTTCAGATACTGCTGCTTACTCTTGAAAATAGGCTTGACTTTGTATGGCTGGCTTTAATGAAACTCTCTCAGCAGGCGTCCTACCATCGTAGCTTAAAAGCTAAGTAAATGTGTTACCTTTGCTGCTGCAGACTTTCATTTGTCATGGAAACCAACAGTTAGTGTAATGCAAGATAAGTAACTATTTCTTACAGGTTTAATTTTACATGCTGGGTACATAATGTTTACAAAATGTAATTTTTCCAAAGGATAACTTTATCATATAGCTGTTTGCACAGCATATACGATTTGTCCTAGTCCCCTGATACAAGCAAGCACACTTATTAAGCTGCCCATGGAAAGACAGCTCAAAAAAGGTGCTTAGTCATCTGGTGAAAGTCAGCATTTTCACTGCTGAAAACCTGCCGGAAAAAAATGGTTTTGTTCACTGTTTGCATTCATATTTAAAGTATAGGATTTGAAGCAATGATGGGAACCAAGGCAGAGCTATTTCCAGAAGCTGTCATAATTTCCAGTTTCTTTTGCAGTGGAAATCAAAATGACAATAGCTGTGTAAGTCTTGATCAGTTTGGGTTTTTTTCATATCAAAATGAATTAAGCTGCTTTTCTGCAGTGCTTCTTGTCAGTATCTTTGCAGCTGACAGTGCTAGTTGTTAGGCTTAAAAAAATAGTACTGTCACTAAAAGATGATTGGTATTCTTAAAGGTAAATGTTTAAGGCCCTTTTTAAACCCAAAAGCTGTTGTTGCTCTATGCAGATAGCAGTTTATCCTACAGAGAATGGTGGCTGGTGTGAATGTTGGTTCGAGAAGGCTGCTACGCACTGGTAGTGACTTATCAAAAATCCATATACACATAGCAGTTAAGAGCTTTGACTTTCTTGACTAGCATGGTACTAATTTACTGTCAAACAGATTTACTTGTAGAGAAAAGGTGTGCAAAATCATGGCCAGTGGTTTTTTTTTATTTATTTTTTTTTTCTAAATGAATAAAACCAGGACATACATCATCTACTAAATTAAGGGTGTCTGAATCTTGACATTGCTCCTTAAAAATCCCCAGATAAATTAACACTAAGCAACTGACACACCTTCAGGTAAGGCACCAAGACTTCTGCTTATAAATCAAAGACTTTCTGTCCGGAAATGAATGTGCATATTGAAAATCAAAGGAAATTAACTTTCCAAGTTATAATGGGCATTGTTGAAAACCCCGCATGGAGCTGATGTCATGATCATATTTCCCACATGTATATTTGGAGCAGAATGAGTAAATTTTTGAATAAGCATGCTGCTGCTGGGTAGTCTAGGAGGCTGTCTTGATCCACACCTGACCCTATGAAATAAAACTGACTCCTCATGTAAAAGCTTTTAAAATTTAGCCTTTCCAACTAACAAGTCCACAATCCTATTGAGACCTTCAAAACGCATAATGGCACAATAGGACAGTATTGGTACTAGAGACAATCAATTATTTAGGACAGTTTAGTACTGCTTATGCTTTTAATGAGTTTCCTCAGCTGGACTACATTCATTATAAGTGAGGTTTCTGCAATGTGTTTTAAATATATTTCCACGATTGCATTTTCTTGGGGTTTTGGGTTGGATTTTAGCATTCTTTCTTTCCCTTCAGTCTAAACCAAACAACAAAATTTTGAGAAATAAAATATATTTTTCTTTGAAGACACTAAGTTAAAATGTGCAAACCGAGGGTACTTTGACATTATGTTCATTCTCTTTCCAGCCTGCTGGTGGGTTTTCACATTTGAATATTCCAGTGCATCATGCTTATTTAAACAACATAGTTGGTTTGGTAGATAATCTTCAAGTTTTTTTGAGGACTTATTTGAATTCATTGGTAGAGTGAAAAAATTAGAATTATATGCCATAGTATCATGGAATAATGTCATATTTCTGCTCACTGTGGAACTTCCTTCGACTTGTTTTTATAACCATACTGAGAATAGGCAACCTGGTGGGACTGATAAAATGATGGAGAGGGTATTCAAATGGTAGTTGTGCGCTGACCAAGTTGCTGTTCAGCCTGGCAATGTTTATTCTCATTGCCTTGCTGTTAGCAGCTGCTCCGTTTTTTGTGGATTTTCTCACTTTGCAAATTCTTGTTGCTTATACATAAGGTTTGGGAACGGTGCTTTTTTGTTGTTGTTGTTAAAGATTTGCCAAATGAAATTCTAAACTGTTATGTTAGATGACTATGTAGTCTTCTTTAAAGTATCTTCATATTCGAGGGAGCATTTAAACTGAGTTGGATAAGACACCAAGCACCAGGATTTATGTGGGTATGCCACAAGTGACAAGCCTTCCCTAATGAATTGCTTCAAAAGAAAAGTACCACCTGTCTGACATTATTCCAGATTTAGTTAATTACCCCACATCACTCCTGACAACTGCGGGAAAATCAGAGACTGATGCTTCTGACCTCTAATCTGAAGAGATATTTCCATCCTGATGTTGTTTTAATCAAATAGCACAAGGCCTTGGTATTACCAAGTTGCAGCTGCCAATCAAGAGGATTGCATTCTGTATGACAGCTCCAGATTCTCTTCACAAGTATTATGTTGCTTTCATTCCCATTAAAAAGGTTGACAATTTTAGTCTTTATTTTTATATTATCTCTTTAAAGA